>JBBDGP010002341.1:1200000-1535000 GCA_037952835.1 Lithobates septentrionalis | reverse complement strand
CCTTGGGGTTGATTTACTAAAACTGGAGAGTGCAAAATCTGGTGCAGCTCTACATAGAAACCAATCCAGATTTTATTGTCAAAACTTAAAGGATAAGTTCACCTTTACAGAAAAAACCTGTAAGGTGAACTTACACAGGATGCCCTCCACCCCCCACCCCCCCCCCCAGTCCTGCGTGTTGATCACCCGCACTGACACATCGGGATGCCGCCTCACCACCCGGGCCTTAGAAATCCCCCACAGCTTAAACTCCAAAACGTACCTCGTCAGGAGGTACATTAAGGAACATTCTAATTGGTCGGCGCAGACAGAAGCCGCGGAGCCTGTCCTGTCACCGCAGGCAAAGAGGAGAGAAAGCCGCAGGGATTTCAAATCCCCGGACCGGTACAGCGGTAATACCAGCTGTCAGTGAGGGGGATCTCCAGACTCCAGGTTAGCGGGACTGGGGGAGATGAGGAGGGGTCCAATGTAAGTTCACCTTACAGATTTTCTTTATAGAGAAATAAAAGTAAAACACAAACTGATATAAAAATGTCCTTAAAGCGGAACCTTCAGTCATTTTTTCATCTTTCCATCTATTAAATCTTCTGCCCTTGTTGTTGTTTTAACTTTGGATAGTAAAACATTTTTTTCCTGCCAGTAAATCCCTCATACAGCCCACTTCCTGTTTCTTGTTTGGTCATTAGCCTAGGCTTATGACATCATACACAGCTCTCTCTTCTCACTCTCCTGAGACTTTGCCAGGAAGGGAGGGGGGATGAGTCATAAGAGGGCCAATGAGAGCCGCAGTGCTGGAGATGTGCCTCTGTGTGTCTGTGTAAATCCAGGAAGTGAACAGGCAGCAGGTTCAGCTGCCCACAGTTAAAATGGCTGCAGCCAGACTCAGTGGAGGGAGATTTTTACAGCATATTTGGCAAGTACAGAATCACAGTATATATAAAATAATATGCAAAGTGGTTGGAGGGAAGCTTCAGAATGGCGAAGATGTTTTTATTACAAATGATGTGAGCAGACTGCAGTTTCTCTTTAATCAACTGCAACCACTTGTGTACAGGAGGCCAATGTGACCTGAGCTTGTTGTGTCAGTACTATTAATGGCAATCAACAATGTGCGGACTCAATCACTCTAAATCTCTATGCAAATCGAGCCAGAGAAAGTCTTTTATGTTCACCTAAAGTCTCTTTAATTTTGCTCCCTGAGTCCAGCACAATAATGAGTCCAGCTCAGGCTGTACATTGTAATGAGTCGCCTAATCCCAGCCGCCTCGCCACACGCATCTGAACAGGTTAGTGAGGACACAATGATCTGCATACTGCACCCCTGCTGGTGAAAACAAGTATTTCAAGGAAGAAACAGCAGTATTTGTAGAAATAATGTTTATAAAGCATCGCTGAAGGTGAATCTTCCTGGATCATCATGAAAAACTATCAATAAATGGTGTATTACATGCTGTTCATACTCCCTCAGTCACCCAGATTCCTTTTCTGTATTATGCAAAATAAAAAAAAATGGCTAATCCTGCTGCTCTCTATCTCCCCCTCCTGTCCATGTCCCCAATACAGCTAGGGATTTTGCAGAGCAGTGGTGGCAGCTCTGCACATTCTCAGTTTTCAGTGAATTTCTATGCTGAGCATTCCCTCCCTATCACATCTGAGCAGCCCATGTGACTACAGAGTCACACATGTGGGCGTATACATAGTGACAAATGACAGCCCACTTCCTTTCCCCTCCTCTATACCCACTAACTACCTGAATACAATGGGAGCGGGATATTACATATAGATTCATGGAGGCTTCACCTCCCTCTTATTCTAAGACATGGGCTGATTTTACATATATATATATATATATATATATATATATATATATACACAAGGCTTTTTTTCTCAGACAATAGGTGCAGGAACTCCCCCTTTCCGAGTCACCCCTTTTCTCCTTCCCTATCCACCTTCGAGCACCGTCCCTTGGTTCCATCTTCTATCCACCTCCCAGTACCGCCCCTTTTAGACAATACAGAACCAAGTATCATTTTGTGTTGCTAAGTAATTTGTATGGAATTTGGTAATGATATCAAGAAAAGCAGTAAAATAGATCCCCTGCAGCCAGCAACAAGAGATCCCCCTAACAGCAATGGAGCAACCCGCAACAAAATTCCCCCCCCCCCCCCCCCCCAGCAACAATAGACTCCCGGCAGCATCAACAGTAGATCTCTTTCAGCAACAACTGACCACCCAGCAACATAAGACCCACCCCCAGCAACAATAGACCTCCTTAGCAACAATAGACCCGCCCTGCAAAAATATATCCCCTTTAGCTAGAATAGATCCCCCAGCAGTGAGCATCAATACCCTGCAGCACACCCCAGCCCCCCTTACCATTACATACAGGAACTGCGTTCCCCCTGAAAAAAAGCCCTGTATGTGTGTGTATATATATATATATATGTGTGAAAATGTAAACAGTTTATTTTTTTTATTTTATGCTTGTTTTTTTTTTAAACCAGCAGTAGAGGACTAGAAGCTCCTCCTGCTTATGTTTCCCTGCAGACAGGCTGGGAGAGAGCCGGGTCATGTGACAGCTGGATATCAATTAGGAAAAGGGTACTTAGATGTTTTTTATTTTTTTTTATTAAAATAATTACAGTGCCGTCATCCCCATACAGAAATAGAAGGGAGAATGTACATTAAACTGTGTGTGTGTTTAGTGTCACTTTAACTCCCAAACAGGGAGTTAGTTCTGGTCTAACACTCCCCCCTCCCCAAGCAGAAATTGCTAGAATTTTTTTTCTATATTTTTATTTTTTTTTTGGCCCCACACTCCTCCCACATTGCAGCCTTGGCTAAAATGAACGGGCACCTGGTCCTGCAACCTCCTGGAATACTTACATCACATCTCCTAGGAGGCTGCAGGATTGATACCCAGAGCAGCAGCGGGTTAGAGGATGGGCCTGGAATGTCATTGGAGTTGGTTGCCTACACCTGGAAGGGGCAGCCAGCTGAACAGGAGAAGATGGTGGCACGGGACGCACTGTTTGGCACCGAACAGCAGATTTCTGTAGGATAATGCTGGATTGGCTGTGCAGGTAAGTATGTGTTTTGAAGAAAACATGGAAATAAAGGTAAGAGGGGAAACAAATGGGGGGGGGGGGGGGAATTTGAGTACCCCTTTAAATGACAATGGGGGTGATTTACTAAAACTGGAGAGTGCAAAATCTGGTGCAGCTCTACATAGCAACCAATCAGCTTCTAACCTCAGCTTGTTCAGTTAAGCTTTGACAAAAAAAAACAAAAAAACTGAAAGCTGATTGGTTTCTATGCAGAGCTTCGAAAGAATTTGCACTCTCCAGGTTTGGTAAATCAACCCCTCTGCTTCATTCACCGCCTGTGAACGTTTTCTGAAAGTCACGTTCACTGCTTTATAAATATGCCCCTAAGTGTAAATTTATATCCACTGTAAGATTTCTTAGTGATGTGTTTGAAGGATTTCTATTCCCTTTATTGATCCCTGAGAATTGTCCTCAAAGATCCAACCAGGTCAAACCTTTTGTTTGCTTGAGGCCTTTGTGCTTTCTTCCAGGAGCTCCTCTATGTCTGAGCAGCCGCATCAAATCAGGAATCATCCGATCCCTTGAAACGTGTATTCCTGTAAACGTTTTCTCAAATTGCTTATCAGAGGTCGCAAGACTCGCAATAGAGGTTCTTAGTTTTAAAAAAGTTCCACCAATCAGCATCTGTAATAATCCATATGTCCATTGTTCAATTATTATAATAATGGAGCCGTGCCTCTCCAGGATTATTGGATTTTTTTTTTGCATTAATTATTTGTATTCTCTCCCTGATCAGAACTGCTTTCCTAATCAGAGCAGTCAGCTTGGAAGTCCATGTTACCTCCTGCCATAGCTCAGTGTTGATAACCAGCACATCTATGGTGATGGGGGTCACTTTGAGTTATGGCACCAAGGTCACTGCACTTTGCACACTTTTTTCCTCACCTGCCTCTTGGGTCGGGCCCTTTTGGCCAGGGCCAGAGGAGTTTTTTTATTCCTGGCCTCAGGGCCGGCCAGGCACTATGGCACCATATGCACTTTCTCCACTTCCCTTATCCCTACCTTTATGTTGTTTGTCTTGTGTTGTCACTTCATGTATATAAACACAGATGTGTTTCACGTTTGACGAGTAGGGTTGTAGGTCCTCGGGCCTGCCCTGTAAGTCTTGGGAGGGGGTGGACATGACCTTCTGGCTTAGTTCTCCCTCCCTCATTAGGTTTCTCTTCGGGGGAACCCCACCTAGTACTTGGGGTGGTCTGTTTCGGCAGAGCTCCCAGACAACGGGGTCCGCCGGATGGACCATGTAAAAGTACCCCGGTTACCGTCTGGAGCCTAACGCCTGGGGGATCAGGGCAAGGTCCTTAGATTTTGGAAGACCATATGTACAGGCTTCAGTGGGGCTTCGGTGAGGCTTTGTGGAGCTTCGATGAGGCTTCCTGGGACTTCGATGAGGCTTCGTGGGGCTTCCATGAGGCTTCGTGGGGCTTTGGCAGGCATGTACTGGCCATCGGGACTACTGGGAGATTCCCGGTGGGCCGATGGCTCAGTAGGCCAGTCAGGTGCGGTCCTGGAGCCGCTCCTCTCTGACAGTGAGTGATTGCAATTTCACTCCTGTCAGGAGGAGCAGCTTCCGTCATATGCTGGAGAGAGCATTAGGCGTTATGCTCCCTCCAGCCTGCA
Organism: Lithobates septentrionalis; assembly: GCA_037952835.1. Lineage (NCBI taxonomy): Eukaryota > Metazoa > Chordata > Amphibia > Anura > Ranidae > Lithobates > Lithobates septentrionalis. The sequence continues at coordinate 1,530,273 of JBBDGP010002341.1, read as the reverse complement.
GGAGGTGATAGACTAACGGCAGACTTTCCTTCCTCTCTACCCTTATCACTTGTTATCACATGACTGGAGAGAGGAGAAGCTGCCTTAAAACTGTGAGTACATGTGGGAGGGGGAGGACACTCTGATGTGAAGGGGACTGCTGATGAGGGCTCTCTGATGTGAAGGGCTTCTGATGGGGACACACTGATGTGAAGGGGCTGCTGGTGGGGACTCTGATGTGAAGTGGGCTGCTGGTGGGGACTCTGATGTGAAGTGGGCTGCTGGTGGGGACTCTGATGTGAAGGGCTTCTGATGGGGACTCTCTGATGGAGACTCTGATGTGAAGTGCGCTGCTGGTGGGGACTCTGATGTGAAATGGGCTGCTGGTGGGGACTCTGATGTGAAGGGCTTCTGATGGGGACTCTCTGATGGAGACTCTGATGTGAAGTGCGCTGCTGATTGGGACTCTCTGTGAAGGGAGCTGCTGATTGGGACACTCTGATGTAGAGGGGACACTGTTGGGGACACTCTGATGTAAGGGGGACGCTGTTGGGGACACTCTGATGTAAGGGGGACACTCTGATGTAAGGGGGACACTGTTGGGGACAATCTGATGTAAGGGGGACGCTGTTGGGGACAATCTGATGTAAGGGGGACGCTGTTGGGGACACTGATGTAAGGGGGACGCTGTTGGGGACACTTTGATGTAAGGGGGACACTCTGATGTAAGGGGGACACTGTTGGGGACAATCTGATGTAAGGGGGACGCTGTTGGGGACACTCTGATGTAAGGGGGCTGCTGATGGGGACACTCTGATGTAAGGGGGACGCTGTTGGGGACACTCAAAATTAAAGTGGGCTGGTCATGAGGACATCCAGGGCCAAATTTTTGTCCCAGTCCAGCCCTGGGCTTTGGTGAGGCTTCAGTGGGGCTTTGGTGGGGCTTTGATAAGGCTTTGTGGGTCTTCAGTTAGGTTTCATGGGGCTTTGTGGGGCTTCGGTGAGGCTTTGTGGGGCTTTGATGAGGCTTCAATGAGGCTTCAGTGGGGCTTTGGTGAGGCTTTGTGGGGCCTCGATGAGGCTTCAGTGGGGCTTCAAGCAAGCGTTGCCATATACTTCTATGGAGGCTTTGAAGACGCTTTTGAAGATGCTTTGAAGCACCACTGAAGCTACATGGGGTATAAAGTTCCCGATCTGTGGGGACCATGGACTCGATGTTCGCCGGGACCCGCAGATCATTAGGCAGAGAGCCAGAACAGCGATCTGCCTATGTAAACAAGGCACATCACCATTCTGACAGTAGCAAAAGGCATAGATCCTATATTCCTGCAAAGCCGGGAGTAAGATCCATGTCTCCCCTAGTAAAAGCATCTCCCACTCGGTACACTAAAACACTGGCTAGGCACACATTTAACCCTTTGATTGCCCACTGATGTTAACCCTTTTCCCAGCCAGTATCATTAGTACAGTGACAGTGCATATTTTAAGCACTGATCACTGTATTAGCAACACTGGTCTCCAAAAAGTGTTAAGTGTCACTTAGTGTCCGACTGTCCACCGCAATACCGCAGTCCCGCTATAAGTTGCTGATTGCCGCCATTACTAGTAAAAATAAATAAATAAATAAAAATATCCCATAGTTTGTAGACGATATTACATTTGCACAAACCAATTAATATACACTTATTGGGGGTTTTTTTTACCAAAAATATGTAGCAGAATACATATTGGCCTCAATTCATGAAGAAATTACATTTTTTAACTTTTTTAAATTTTATTGGATTTTGTTTCTATAACAAAAAGTAAAAAATATCGTTTTTTTCCCAAAATTGTCGGTCTTTTTTTGTTTATAAAGCAAAAAATAAAAGACACAGAGGTGATAAAATACCACCAAAAGAAAGCTCTATTTGTGGGGAAAAATTACATACATTTTATTCGGGTACAACATCGCACAATTCTCAGTTAAAGTAATGCAGTGCCATATCGCAAAACATGGCCTGGTCATGAAGGGGGGTAAATCTTCCGGAGGTCAAGTGGTTAACCGCTTGCCGACCAGCAAGATCGGAGCACATCGCCGTAGCTGTATGGCGTGCCTGCGGGTTGGGCAGACTCGATGTCCGCCGGCAGCCTGCGATCGCCTGTTACAGAGGCAGAACGGAGGAACTGCCTTTGTAAACGAGGTGATTCCCGTTCTGACAGGTGACATGACAGGGATCTACTGTTCCCAGTGATCGGGGACAGTGATCTCTGTCATGTTCCAGTATGCCTATCCCCCCCCCCCACAGTTAGAACACACATGAGGGAACACATTTAACCCCTTGATCATCCCCTAGTGTTAACCACTTCCTTGCCAGTGTCATTTACACAATAATTAGTGGCTATTTATAGCACTGATCACTGTATAAATGTCAGTGGTTCCAAAAAAGTGTCAAAGGTGTCCGATGTGTTCGCCGCATGCGGCTCCCAGCAGGGGGTCCGGTGCGTCCCCGTTCACCATTTCAGCCCGAATTTTTGGCTGAATTCGGACCTGAAACGCACCAAAAAAGATGCACAGGACCCCCTGTGAAAATTCGCACCAGAGCCGCAGCGGAGATACGACTCCACAGAGAGCCGGTCAAAACCTCCTGCTATTGCGAATTGGATGCGGGAAACCCTCAGTTTAGTGTGAACTCAGCCTGAGACATAACTGACTGGGTAAAAAGCAATCCTATGGAATAAAAACGATCATATAAATACCAATTCATAATGAGGACCTGGAATGTCAGAATAAGCCATACACAGAAGAACCCTTTGAAGTCAGAGATTTAAGTGAATGGAATTACTGGATGTATCTACTATATGGAAAAACATTGGTTACATTTACACTCTGTGCTCCTGAATTCCTGGAAGTAGATGGTGTCGTTGTGTATATATATATATATATATATATATATATATATATATATATATATATATATATATATATATATATAAAAATGGATACAGATAATAAAAAAGGAATTAGTAATAAATAACAGTGGCAGTGCAAGCAGAATATGCTCAGAGTTTGGCCACCTCAAGGTTTTAAGATTCATTAAAGGGGTTTGTAATGCACCAGCGCCCCCCCCCCCCCCCCCCATTATTTGTAATGTGCCTATGTACACAGGCGTGTAAACAAGCGCAGTGCATTCTTCCGTTAAAAAAAAAAAAAAAAAAAATAGAAAAATCGCCATTTTTGGTCAGTAATTTACGCCTCATACGCGCATAGGTGTACATTTGGGTGCAATCGTGCACGTTTGTGCCCTCCTGTATTGAACTGTACTGTAATTGTGCTGTCCCCCCTCTACATTGTAAAGCGCTGCGTAAACTGTTGGCGCTATATAAATTGTGTATAATAATAATAATTTGTGCGCAAATGTCCATTAACATATTGTGGGCGCTGGAATAAGTTTGCGTGAAATTGCGAGAAGTTACACGAACGTATATGCGCGGAAATGTGCGCAAATACATAAAAAAATATTTTTTTTAAAAAACAGCTGAAAAAAAAATAGATGCTCAAACAGGAGTATCGTGTGCCTCATAGTGTCAACGTGCAACCGATATGAACCGTCCATGTGATCCACCTAAGGTGACATCACTGACACAAACTCTACACTCCACCTAGTGGCCAATAAAGAATATTTCCCAAGTGGATCTCACTACCAGCATGGTACTAGCAGGGCCGGGACAAGGGGTGGGCAGGATGGGGCGGCTGCCCTGGGCACTGTGGTATAATGTGAGGTGGGGGGGGGGGGCACCACCAGGCGATTGGAGGGAGGGGATCTGTGTTGAGAAGGAGAATTTGGGGGGGGGGGCAGCAGAGGGCAAGAATTGTTCTAGCAGGGCAAATTTAGGGAGATGAGCTATGAGCAGTGATTTGTGTTGGGATGGGGGAAGAGGATCTGTGCTAGGACGGGGGATTTGTGCTATAAAAGTAATATGGCGACATGGGGGAAATATGTATTTTTGGGGAGAATTTGTGGTAGGAAGGGAAATTTGTGTGTTGTATTAGGATAGGGGATTGGGGTGGGAGAATTTGTGCTAGAAGGGGGGATTTGGAGAAGGGGGGAGGGGGCTGATTTGTGCTTGGAAGGGAAATTTGAGGGGTAGAGGATTAGTGCTGGGAGGGTGATTTTTAATTTTACTTTTTTTTTGGGGGGGGGGGGGATTTGTCCTGGGGGCATATAGGGAGCGAGCTGGGGGGGGGGTATTTATGCTGAGTGGGGGGGTTCAGAAGGGGGGCAGATCAGTAATGGAAGGAGGGGGGATTTGAGGGGTAGAGGATTAGTGCTGGAAGGGTGATTTTTTTACATTTTTTTTTTGGGGGGGGGGGCGGGGATTTGTCCTGGGGGCATATAGGGAAAGAGCTTGGGGGGGGGGGAATATTTGTGCTGGGTGGCAGGGTTCAGAAGGGGGGCAGATTTTTACTGGAAGGAGGGGGAATTTATGCATAGGGATGAGCATGCAGATTAGTGGTCGATTTTCTTCGAGGGGAGGGGATTTTTGCTGACACACAATGCTCATACATCTTGGGGGGTAGGAAGCGCAATTTGGCATGTCCGCACTGGTCTCTAGATGAGCCTGTCCCGGCACTGGATACTAGACACCGATTTTATCACCTTGAACTGAGGAAGTAGCAATTTAAAGCCATGAAACGCGTTTTATTTGAAAAAACGTAAATGGATGTTTTACTAAAGCAGACGACTCATAACTTTCTATTGAACAACCACATTGGGTACCTCTGCCAATCGGACTACCTAAGGGCCCTTTTTGTGCTGCCTCTTTCTACCACAAGTGTGCGGCTAACAACCGAAATTGATCCTCGATAAGGAATTCCTTTCAAAATGGTTACGAAAATAAAAAAGGAACATTCCTATAGATAATTAGAAAAAAATAACTCTCTTCCACTGAGCCTGTGTGTCCAGATAATTGTTCATTCACAAAGAATTATCTGCAGTATCCAGTACTCCTGACCGCCCTCTGCTTCTGGGAATTCAACAGAAGGTGTCCAGGTAGCAATTTCCTCTGCTGATTACTCTGCAATGCCAATTAAACGTTTAATTTAAATCCGTTGACCAAGAAGTAGGGCCAAAGCTCATTTGGCCCTACTTCTGCTGTGGGTCGCATGGGGGGGGGGGGGGGGGGGGCACTCAGTTCTACACTCATGTGCAATGCCATCTTAATAGCATCATGGGCCCCTGGGCAAAGTAATGCCCTGGGGCCCCGACAATGAAGATGGTGACCTGCAGCGTGTTACGCGTGCCGTGGCAAACAGTGGTTATGGCTAAATTATGCTACATTATGGCTTTTTAGGCTGATTAGAACTTTTAGTTTGATTTTGGCCTATTTTTTTTAAAGCATTTTTTTTAAAAACAATTTTTTACATTTTTTTTTTATAACGCTGTTGTCTTTGGTGAGATATCAGTGGTGTAAACGGACCCCTGAAGTCCCACTTTTGATACAATGAAAGGGACTGAGGAAACATATTTCCAAGTTGGGAATGAGTTGGCGCTTGGAACTAAAGGGGTCTAGGGGGGCTCTGAGGGAGGAACAGAGGTTGAAAAGGCTCTAAGGCAGGGGTAGGCAACCTTAGACAGATGGAGATCTACTTGAACAACACTGATGAAGTCAAAGATCACTGGGCCCAGTGTCTTGTCATTAGGGCCGGTTCACACCAGAACGTGGTGCCAGTGCATGCACTACTTTTTGTGCAGTCTGATGCGATTTGCAGGCAGGGCTGGATTTACATCTCAGGAGCCCATAGGCAGGGAATTCTGAAGCACTCCACCAAACAAAAATTAAAAGACAGTAAGCAGGCTTAAGGAGTGCGTTATGCTCAAAACGCAATGTTAAGGCTTGTGTTGCTCTCAGAATGCAGGGATCAGGAGTGCTCGCTCTCAGAATGCAGGGATCAGGAGTGCTCGCTCTCAGAATGCAGGGATCAGGAGTGCTCGCTCTCAGAATGCAGGGATCAGGAGTGCTCGCTCTCACAATGCAGGGATCAGGAGTGCTCGCTCTCAGAATGCAGGGATCTGGAGTACTTGCTCTCAGAATGCAGGGATCAGGAGTGCTTGCACTCAGAATGCAGGGATCAGTAGTGCTCGCTCTCAGAATGCAGGGATCAGGAGTGCTCGCTCTCAGAATGCAGGGATCTGGAGTACTTGCTCTCAGAATGCAGGGATCAGGAGTGCTTGCACTCAGAATGCAGGGATCAGTAGTGCTCGCTCTCAGAATGCAGGGATCAGGAGTGCTCGCTCTCAGAATGCAGGGATCAGGAGTGCTCGCTCTCAAAATGCAGGGATCAGGAGTGCTTGCTCTCAGAATGCAGGGATCAGGAGTGCTTGCACTCAGAATGCAGGGATCCGGAGTGCTAACTCTCAGAATGCAGGGATCAGGAGTGCTTGCACTCAGAATGAAGGGATCAGGAGTGCTTGCTCTCAGAATGCAGGGTACAGGAGTGTTATACTCACAATGTAAGGATCAGGAGTGTATTGCTTTCAGAGTGCAGGGATAGGATCTTGATGTCAGAATACAATGTCCTGGTGGGTGGACAATGGGGGTTATGTAAGGCAAATCCACTGTGCAAACTACAAGTGCAAAGTGCACTTGGAATTGCACTGAAAGTGCACTTGGAAGTGCAGTCGCTGTAAATCTGAGGGGTTGATCTGAAATGAGGGGAAGCTGATTTTCTCTGATTTCTCTGATTCTCTGCTGATTTTATTATCCAATCATGTGCATGCTGACTCGGCCTGTCAGCGCACTGCTGAGAGCCTGACCCAGCCGCTCCCGCCCCCTCCCCAGCCTGGCTCTCCAGTGGGAGTCACAGTCACCGGCTCTCTGCTCACTGAAGGCTGAGGAAGGAGTGATCAGTGGTCTTTGATCACACAGTTCTCCATCTTAACAGCAGTGGAGGACAGTTGTGGCATCAGATCTACCTAAGTGAGTATGTATGTTTGTTTTACAGTTCGTTTTCTTAGGAAAGTAGTCACAATTAAAGCTCCTGCCAGCATGCTGCACAGAAGGACACTAGCTGTCTGTGTGGAAGCAGGGTTCTCTCTGCACAGGACTGATATGCTCTCTGCTGAGTCAGACCTATAGCTTTGAATATTGGGGCTGATTTACTAAAGGCAAATAGACTGTGCACTTTGTAAAGTGCAGTTGCTCCAGAGCTTAGTAAATGAGCAGCTCTGCTGACTTCCATCCCGTCATTTGCAAGTAAAAATGCTGTTTTCTTTTTTTTTCCCTCACACCTAATTTGATATTATTTGCAAAGCTTTACCCCATTTACTAAGCTCTGGTGCAACAGCAAGTAAACAGTCTATTTTCCTTTAGTAAATCAACACCATAGGAGGATTTATAGATGAAGAGCTATAGCTGCACCCTACAAAGCCCATGCTCCCTGCTGATTAGAACGTTCTAGCTCTGACTCTATAGAGGAGTGTGCTGAACCTCTGCAGAGAGACCACTGCTTCTACACAGAGAGTAAATCCAGCCATAAACAGATTGAAGTTCAGCATTGGAAGTTTCCTTCAACCCGTAGTTGAAGGAAAGAAAATGGCATAATCTATGACCAGCCTGGGGCCCCATACACACTATTCGATTTTCTGCAGATTTTTGTCTTCAGATTTCCAAAAACCATATAATATGGGGTCAAACTTTAAGAGTTTTAATTTGTATGCAATCAGGCCGGCCATGGCACTACATGGTTTTAGTAAATCTGAAGTCAAAAATCTGCAGAAAATCTAATAGTGTGTATGGGGCCTAAGGGTCCTTCATAGCAGCATGCTGGCAGGAGGCAGGTTTTCCTTCTCAGGCTATGGCTGCTTTTTAAAATCTGTAATATTTTGAACAACATTCAGTTTGATACACCTGGAATGTATTTAACCAATTTAAATGAAATGGTTCAATTAAAGTAATATTAAAGGCAATTTTTTTTTAAAACCAAAATGTCATACTTACCTGCCCTGATCCTCCTCTTCTCGGTTCCCTCGCTGGTGCTCCTGGCCCCTCTCTCCTGTCGAGTGCCCCCACAGCAAGTAACTTGCAATGGGGGCACCCAAGCAGGTGTGCCCCCGAGCCGCTACTCTTTGTCTCCATTCAGACATGGAGCCGCGGCTTGGCCCCGCCCCTCTCTCTCTCCTCCTTGGCTCACTGGCTGTGATTGACAGCAGCGGGGAGCCAATGTCTCAGCCAATGAGGAGGGAGATTCTCCAGAGAGCAAAGGCTCTCATGCACATTGCTGAATCGAGAGGGAGCTCACGTAAGTATTAGGGGGCTGGGGGGGGGGGGGGGGGGGGGCTGCACACGGAAGGTTTTTTAAACCTTCATGCATAGAATGCACCTTCTGCCTTTAGAACGACTTTGAATGAGATTTCTAGGTTACCATCTGCCCTACAACGCGGTGACCTAGCTGCATACAAGAGAGAAATGTGCTTTAAAAAGACGCCTATCAGCTATCTTATATTTATGACCAGTTTTAATAAAGGACCCCCCGGGCACAATAAACTGATATCACCAGGATGGGAATAAGGGAGTTAATCGCAAGCCCTGGATGCGCAGGCGATGAGGACGCTAATGAGTTTTATTAATGGCTTTCATAAAAAAAAGATTATCAGCAATCGCAGAGACCGATATCTCCATTAGACAGCAGGTCAATATGTGAAATTAGCGCACACGTCAGGGACTGCTTGAACTTCCCTGCAACTAATGTACTCAATGCTTCTTCCTATCCAGACACAGAGATAAGGGCTCCCTTCACAGCTCTATTATCAAAGGGGCACAAAAAAATAATTTACTCCGAGACCACCAAGATCCTTACAAGGAATAGAGCTTAGCTTGTCAGGTCATATAGACGTTCATAAATCTACCTTCAGTCTATTAGAGCTCCAGTATGTGGTCTTCGATATCTAACAACACACAACCACCCATAGGTGTGAGCAACCTATTGCATTAGAGTGTGCACCCCAAAGATCAAACATACATGGGTGCGTGTGTGTATATATATATATATATATATATATATATATATATACATATATATAGTGGAGTGGAGACACCCTAAGACAGAAAGTGTGTTATTTGTGGAAATAAATAGTAAAAGAAAAAAGCCTAAAAAACGAAAGCAAATGCAGACACCACACTTTCACCATTGACGATTTAGAATCATGGCAAAACGCGGGAGACGGTTGCGTCACCATTATTTCTCAATGGCACCCCAAACGCGGTGCGATTTTGCCACGAATGTCGCATGACAAATGGCGGCAAAATTGTGCAAAAAAATTAAAAATGGCGGGAAGGGTGTCACCCAAAATAATTTCTGAAACTTCATTTGGGCGATGCGCGTCCCGCAATTTTGTTTGCGTGATTTGCCGTGTGACAATCGCGGCAAAATTTCACCGCGTTTGGGGTGCCATTAAGAAATAATGGTATCACAAACGCGGCCCCCGCGTTTTGCCACGATTCTGAATCGTAGCGATTCCGCCCATGATTCAAATCGCCCAGGTGTGAATGGATCCTAAAAGCCTCGTACACATGATCGAATTTTCCGCAGACAAAGTGTCAGACTTTTGTCTGAAGGGCGTGTGCCTGGATTTTGTCTTGCATACAAACGGTACACAATTGTCGGACAACAAACATGAACGTAGTGATGTGCTAGACGTACTACGAGGCAATAAAGAGGAAGGTCAAATGTCAGGCACCACCCTTTGTGCTGCTTCTGCTAATTTCGTGTTAGTAAAAGTTTGGTGAGTGTTGATTCGCCCTTTTCATTTTGCGCTTTTCAGTTCGTTTTTGAACGGCCGTTCGTCAACCAGCCATGTTGCGGAATCGGAGGAGATAACGTGTTATTTATTATTGGCCTTGGAGTTATTGCTTTGACCCAAGTCCAGTCCAGAAACAGGAGGAGGAGGATTTCTTGGACCAAAAATTGGTTGCTTTATTAATGGTGACCAATGATGTCATATGCCTTTGCTGCGGGAGCTCCAGGAGAATAATCCATTTGATTTTTGGAATTATCTCCGGATGACGGACCCCTGCTTTCACCAACTCTTGGCATTGCTGGTCCCCTATATTAGGAAGCAGGACACATGCATGAGGTTTTTATTTTATTTTTTTGGTTGAATAATAATGATTTTATTTGTTATATTTTCTATATTTTTGGATGCATAGAATGCACTTTTTGGTTAAGTTCTATTGGCAGATAACATGTCTAATTTTATTTGTTTTCTTTTTTTAATGAACAATAAAAAAATTGTGGAGAATAATACTTGGCTTTGTGTTTCTCTTCCAATGACAGTTTGGGAGTCGGCAGTTCCATTTAAAAAAATACAATGTAAAATTAACAAGGGACACCAACATAGTTGTATCTTTGATCTTATAAACTCTGGGATAATGGTGTTGTGGTAACTTGCCCAAAAAAACAAGCATAATAATATTATTCTTGATATCACTAGAAAATAAAAGCCTTTGAAAATACGTTTGGCAGAACTCCATCAGTATCACCAGCAAAGCAGCTTCATTATTATCCCATTAAAGAAGAAGAGAATTGTGCGCTGCATTTCCAGATTTCATAATTTGCCGCGTCACGAATGTTAATTCTCCATTACGAACGCTAGTTTACAAGACTGACTGCTTCTGGCTCGTCCTTGCTTCCGAGTATGCGTGTTTGTACTTTGGATTTTTGTCTGACGGACTTGTGTACACACAATCGGAAAATCTGACAACAGACCATTGTCTGCCATCCAACATTTGTCTGTGGAAAATCCGACAACAATTGTCCAATGGAGCGTACAAACGGTCTGATTTTAGGCCAACAGTCTGTCATCACACAATTCCCGTCGGAAAATTCGATTCTGTGTACGAGGCCTAAGGGATTGGTATACTGCGATACATTACACGTTTTGCTTACAGCGGAACTAAACCCTCCGTGTCCTTTGCAGGCAAGGAAGCGGCCATCTTGGTCTTTGTTTGATCTGCCATGGTGCCGCACGTGTGATCAGTTATGGCACCAGCCTCTTGATGGTTTGGCTGTTTGGTTGACAGCACAAGCAAATGTGACAGTTAAATTCCCGACATGCCTTGGATGTAACTGTTTTGGAAAACGGATCTGCTTTAATACCGCATAAAGCATGTTGGGGTGCATTGATTTTTAATGGTGTGTGTTAATGCAATGCATGTTAACACATGGCATAATGTGCATTAAACTGTTAATGGGCCCTTAGAATGATGTCTACCACCCCCTTGAAGAGAAAGAGTCTGAAGGAATACAGCTTCTGTTTAGAAACTCATAATTTTCTTTGACTCCAGTGCCATGGCTGCTCCCTATATTAAATGTTTATATGTAAAACTATGAATTAACTGAAACAGGCAAAAAAAAAAAAAGATAAAACATGAATTTAAAACCATATAAAAATGTAAATGAAGCTGCACAAAAGTCATTATAGTTACTGTTTAAGATGAGAAAAAAAAACAATGACAAAGCCTCTATCCTGAGGGTAGATGTTATCCTGCCTGCGAGTGATTTCCTGTCAGTAATCTTAAAAATAAAATGAATACAAAAGAAAAATTGGTGTCACACAGCAGCATAACAAATAACAAACTGCCATCTCTATAAATAGAATGTCAGGTGTATCTTCAGTTCTGCATGGCGAGATATTATAGATCTCCCATACAAAGCTTTCATTTTGTAGATATTTCATGACAAACAATTGATCTGCAGGAATCACTTCTATTAAGCTCCAGCTGTATTCCCACTTAAAGGAACACGTATCAGTCCAGATGAAGGTCGTAATGTGAGTGGTTCAAGGTGACGCGGTTGGAGGGGCAGCAGGTCCTCGGGTCAGGAGGGTCATGTCTCTTTATTATCATTCACATCTATCTGTAGTGTGCTTCACCGAGGAGTAAACATAACAAATGAAGCAGATAGGAGCAAGTTATTATGTGCATCACAACAGACACAAAGAGAAAATTAACTGCAGGAAGAAAATATTCAGTGTTAACCATTTCTATGGCTCTGACATATACCGCAGTGCTGTACAAAGAACACTGAGCCAGTCACATCAGTCTCTGTACCAGAGGAGCTTACACTCTAATGTCCCCCCACAGTCACACACTATTATTATTATTATACATTTATATAGCTCTGACATATATTGCAGTGCTGTACAGAGAACACCGTGCCAGTCACATCAGTCTCTGCATAAGAATACTAGTGTGTGACAGTGTTGTCTGTACAGCACTGCGGTATATGTCAGAGCTATATAAATGTATAATAGTGTGTGACTGTGGGGGACATTAGAGTGTAAGCTCCTCTGGTACACAGACTGATGTCCCCCCACAGTCACACACTATTATTATTATAATACATTTATATTGCTCTGACATATACCGCAGTGCTGTACAGTAGAACACTGAGCCAGTCACATCAGTCTCTGTATCAGAAGAGCTTACATTCTAATTTTCCCCACAGTCACACACTATTATTATATATTAATATAACTCTGACATATACTGCAGTGCTGTACAGAGAACACTGAGCCAGTCACATCAATCTCTGCACCAGAGGAGCTTCTCCGCCAGGTGGTGCTGTTTTGCAAGGTGCTGTTGGCTGACTCTGCTTTGGTCTCAGCTGGAGGAAACATCAACCCTGGGCCTTTCCTGCAGGTTTCTCCTCCAACCACCATGCAGTGTGTGGGGGGAGATGAAGGTGGAGGCTCTCTAGAGGCACTGAGGCCTACTGCATGTGCTCAAGCTGCAATGGATCCTGGGCTTGTCCCTATGCAAGGGGAGTCCTTACCAACCTTCCAAGATAGATATGTGTACAGACTTTGCCGCATTACTAAGGAGGAACAGAAGCTTGCTGTCATGAAAGAAGATCTCAGGAAAAAGAAATCCCTGCATAGTAATTCTGAAAACAGTAAGAGGGAAGTATCCAAGCTAAAGTCTTGGGAGGAGGCATTGAAAAAGCAGGAGAAGTTGGTCGCCTCTCTGAAGTAAAGCAGCGGTGTGTTCAGAGAAAAGTGTAAGAATGAGGAGAGATTCCAACAAATGAAGGAGAGTGCCTGTGCAAGTACCAGCCAGAGGGTGGATACCAGAGCAATGGCGACAGTATGGATGGGAGGTAAGGAAGTGGCTTCACATGGTAGCCCCAGTACTACCCCTGTCTCAAGATCAGTCGTGTCTGTGTCAATATCTGCCCCCGCTCTCCCCAACAGCCTGGGTCATCTCAGGAGGAGGTTGAGGAAAATGGCGGATTGCTGCAGGCCATTAAAGAAATGGAATCTCCCTTGAGTGGCACCGACTCATCAGATTAAGATTTTGGTAAAGGAGTGCTTGCTGAAAATCTCTCTGTGTGTGGAGGACTTTCCTGAGATTGCTACTACAAAGAAAGAGTTTGCACCTGTCAACAGATCCTTGCAATCGGCAGGGAATGCAGGAGGAGATGGCATGTATCCAGACAGATACGTTTCTGCTGGCTGCGAGAAGGAGTCCCACATGGACACTAAGACTGCAGAGCAGGAATGTCGTATTAACATTGAAACTGCAGAGCAGGAGGGTCATATGAACGCTGAAACAGCTGGTGTTTTTTCTAAACGGAAGACTTTACTTGATGACGGGACTGCTGGTAATTGTGGTACTTCTGGGACTATGGTGAAAGGGACTGTTGTGCTCAAGGGGAGGAGGGAGGATCAAGTGGTGGGTAATTTACCAAACCAGATTTCAGGAGTTCCTATGCAGCCAGTTAATGTGTCATCTGTCCCAGTTAGGAACTATGCTAAGGCTGTGTCGGGACAAAGTTATGCGACTGCTGGAAGGGAGCCATTTGTGCGACTTTCACCTAACGCACCTTCCTCCATTAAACGCAGGAATGTGGTACAGCTCAGGTGGGAAGGAGGAGATATTCCACCTATCAGGAGGGTGGTTGTGGATAAGATCCTAGCCATGGGATTTAAGGTGGAGGATATTTATGCTCTTATCAGTCCGGTTGGTTCCTATGAATATGATTTGTCATTTGGGAGTCCAGAATCACTGGATCTGTTTTGGGAGTGGTTTGAGCATGTGTATAGGGGCCAGCCGGACTGGAAGGGGCTTGTCCCCAAAGTTGTCTCACGACAGCCCTTGGTAAAAAAATGTGACTATCCTGACAAGGAATAAGTCCCCCCGAGAATTTATGGGTCTGGTTGAGGAGGTTTGGTGAAACTTTTTGCCCCTAAAAAAAAAGATTATGGATGATAGAGGAATCTGGACGGATGGGTGGTCGGTGTCAATGAGGTTGAGTGTGTGTGGGAAATGAATGTGGTCAATGAAAAATATGAAAGCTGGAGACGCCACTGACTATAATGCAGAGTAACTGGCTTTGAGGGATTGCCCAGGCCCTGTTATAAGGGAGGGTCTGCATTTGATTAATCTGGAGAGAATCCCTTTAAAGTTTTGGGATTTGGCCTGGCTCTCGTTCAATGGCAGACCCCGTGAAGGGCAACGCTCTGCAGAGGGCATCGCTCTGCAGAGGACTGTGGTTAGCCAAGAGTGGAGTGTGGTGGGGTGTAGGAGGCGATGGATCATTTCTTGCTTCAGTGCCCCTTCAATATATAGAAGTTTATAAGTGGGTGAGTGGGGGGCTCTGTGTATCCCTTTCCTTCCCCGCTTGAGTTATGCAAAGTGGTCATACGGGGCCTTTTGAGACACATTGGGATTTTGATTTTTAAACACTTTTTATTTTTAGCTTAGTAGTCCATTACTTCACATAGAATGCACGGTGTCAGGTTTCCACTTGGAAAAAAAAGTCCTTCCTGTCGAGGTGGTGGTGCACAACATTCTGGGAGAGGTTGGGAAGATTCGGGGTCTTGATAAGGACAGATGGTGGCCGGGGGCCTGGACAAAGGCATGGAGGAATGTCAGGTTCCCTTAGCTGCTGTCTGTCAGTTTCTGGGTGTGCGGCTTTCTTTATGTCCTTTCACATTCCCTAGATTTTTGGAAAAAGGCTGCATGCATGGGTTAAATGTGTAATCATTTCTTAGCCTCAGGCTGGGTTCACACTATCTTCACATGCGGCTCACAGCAGGGTATATCCCCATTTACCATTTTAGCACAATTTTTGTCTGAATTCGTACCCTAAAGATCAGGCATATATAATGCCTGATCTTTAGGGGGCAAATCCTTTCGGTCCTTAAGTGGTTAAAACATAAATTATATATATATATATATATATATATATATATATATATATATATATATATATATATAAATAAATAAATATGTTTTAACCACATAAGGACCGAAAGGATTTGCCCCCTTAATGATCAGGCATTTTTGGCGATACTGCACTGCGTCTCTTTACCTGACAACTGCGCGGTCGTGGGACGTTGTACCCAAACAAAATGTATGTCCTTTTTTCCCGCAAATAGAGGTTTTTTTCTTTTTGATGGTATTTGATCACCGCTGCAGTTTTTTTTTTTGCGCTATAACCAAAAAAAGACCGACAATTTTGAAGAAAAAAAACAATATTTTTTACTTTTTTGCTATAATAAATATCCGAAAGAAATGTAAAGAAAACTAATTTCTTCCTCAGTTTAGGCTGATATGTATTCTTCTACATATTTTTGGTAAAAAAAATAAAATTTGCAATAAGCGTATATTGATTGGTTTGCAGCAAAAGTTATGGCGTCTACAAAATGGGGGATAGATTTATGGAATTTTTATCATTTTTTTTTTAACTAGTAATGGCAATGATCTGTTTTTTTTTAGCGGGACATTGCAACATTGTGGCGGACAGATTGGGCGCTTTTGACACTTTTTTGGGACCATTGACATCTATACAGCGATCAGAGCTAAAAATAGCCACTGATTACTGTATAAATGTCACTGGCAGGGAAGGGGTTAACACTAGGGGGCGATCAAGGGGTATAAGTGTTCCCTAGGGAGGTGTTTCTAACTGTGGGGGCAGTGTAGTGACTGGAGGAGAGAGAGATCGCTGTTCCTAATCACTAGGAACAGCAGATCTGTCTCTCCTCCCCTGACAGAACGGGGATCTGTCTGTTTAGACTGACAGATCCCCGTTCTGTCTCTCTCAGGAGTGATCGCGGGTGGCTGGTGGACATTGTGGCCGCTGGCCACGCACATCGGCTCCGGCGTCGTGCGGTGGGCACGCGCCTCCTAGAGGTCTTAAAGCGGCCGACGTACAATGACGGCGATTCGCCCCGGAGAGCCAACCTGTCGCGGTACAACTGCCGCGGCTGGTCTTTAAGTGGTTAATACCAGGTTGTATGCTTGCAAGATTTTTATTAAACAAAAATTTACACTCCAATGTTCCCCCCACAGTCACACACGATTATTATACATTTAAATAACTCTGACATACTGTATACCGCAGGGACAAATACGCATTTAGGTGGGTTCACGAGTCTTAAGCCAGGTTGGCGGGTGGGAAGACGTCATGGTGTCAGCTCAGAAAAGCGTTGTCACCCTCCTCTGCAGCAAAGTGAAGGTGGGGGATTCTTAGTGTTTCCAAATGACTTTTAGTAATTAGTTACTAAAGCACACCAGTGGCCAATGGTCAGAGCACATGGCCAACCTTACTACTTGCTGCAAAGATACGACAATACAGAAGTCTCTTCCACTTTAAGGAAAGGTAGCGGTCTCCGGAGAGGCGCCCGCGTCTAGTTCCTGTAAGCGTGTACTATTTATTAATAGATCATACCCCTGCCAAGACTTTACTGCATGTTTAAATTCCACAACTGAAGAACTATAATATCAACAGGAGATTTGCTTAATAATAAAAGGTTTTGCATTCCACTTACAACTAATTACTTCTGCCTGGGTAAACATCACATCTCTGCGGCATAAATCTACACTGCCGCTTCCGCTCTGCCGCTGGAAGCCTCAATATGAGCCGCTGGCATTACAGAGCGGGTGAGAGCTGAAGTACAAAAACACACTACAGATCAACATTTGGTTCTGTGAACCAGTAACCGTACAGAACTTCAATCGTACACAGGAGCACAAAAAAGGAAAGCGTTCAGTAACTTTTATCATTAAAACCCATCCTTGAGCTCCAATCAGTGACTTTGCCTAGGCTGAGATGATGTCATCAGTCTGCTGCAGGCAGGAGGAAGCATTTCCTCAGTCCCCTCCAACATTACTCAGACTGCAACACTGTAACATTGTAGGAGGAGGAAGCATTTTCTCAGTCTTCCCTCCTCCAGTGACCAGACTGCCACATTGTAACTTTGTAGAAGGAGGAGGAAGCATTTCTTCACTCTCCTTCCTCTCAGTGATCAGGGCTGCTGTTAGAAATCATGGGGGCAGGGCTTTTTTTCTCAGAGAATAGGTGCTGGAACTCCCACCTACTGAGCCACTTCTTGTCTCTGCCCCCTACCCACCTCCGAGCAACATCTCTTGGTTCCACTCCCTACCCACCTTCTAGCACCGTCTCATTCAGAGAATACAGAGCCAAGTATGATTATGTCATACTATGCTAAAGTTATTTGTATGGAAATTGGCAATGATAACAAGAAAAGCAGTACAATAGATCCCCTGCAACCAGCAGCAACCCGGCTGCTATTGTTGCCCCCTGCAACAATAGACACCCCAGCAACATAGGACTCATTCAGAGAATACAGAGCCAAGTATGATTATGTCATACTATGCTAAAGTTATTTGTATGGAAATTGGCAATGATAACAAGAAAAGCAGTACAATAGATCCCCTGCAACCAGCAGCAACCCGGCTGCTATTGTTGCCCCCTGCAACAATAGACACCCCAGCAACATAGGACCTCTACAACAAAATATCATCCCAGCAACAATAGACCCCGGCAGCAAGACCAGATCTCCCAGCAGCCAGCATCAATAGACTCTCCAGCAGCCAGAAACAATAGACCCCTCCTTTAACAGTAGATCTTTTTCAGCAGCAGTTGACCCCCCAGCTACATAACCTCCCCCAGCAACAATAGATCCCCCACCAGCAACAATAGACCTCCCCAGCAACAATAGGCCACCACACAAAAATAGATCCCCTCCAGCAACAATAGATCTCCCAGCAGTCAGCATCAGTAGACCCTCCAGCACACCCCAGCACCCCTTGCCATTAGTTACATTCAGTACTACTTTAACCACTTGCCGACCAGCCACCGTCATTATACGGTGGCAGGTCAACTCGTTCCCGCAAATCACCGTACTGGTACATCGGCTCCTGTAAGAGCCATAGAAGGCGCGTGCGCGCTGTTCCTAGTGATTAGGAACAGCGATCTCTCTCCTCCTCCAGTCAGTCACATCCCTCCACAGTTAGAAAGACACACGAGGGAACACATTTAACCCCTTGATCACCCCCTAGTGCTAACCCCTTCAATGCATTTACACAGTAATCATTTTTGTAGCACTGATGGGTATATAAATGTCACTGGTCCCAATAAAGTGTCAAAAGTGTCCAATCTGTCTGCCGCAATGTCGCAATCCTGCTAAAAAACGCTGATCACCACCATTACTAGTAAAAAATACAATTCCATAAATCTATGCCCTATTTTGCAGAGGCTATAACTTTTGCGCAAACCAATCAATATACGCTTAAAAATATGTAGAAGAATACATATTGGCCTAAAACTGATGAAGACTTTTTTTTTTTTTTTATATTTATTATAGCAAAACATAGTGTTTTTCTTTTTTTCAAGATTGACACTCTTTTTTTTTGTTTATAGCACACAAAATAAAAACCGCAGAGGTGATCAAATACCACCAAAAGAAAGCTCTATTTGTGGAAAAAAAGGACATCAATTTTGTTTGGGTGCAACGTCGCACGACTGCGCAATTGTCAGTTAAAGAGACACAGTGCCGTATCACAAAAAACACCCTGGTCATTAAGGGGGGAAATCTTCCGGGGCTGAAGTGGTTAAAGTAGAATTCCAGGATAAACATAACTAATCTTAAAAATGTCCCCTCCCTTCTCCTAACACCTATGCTGATTCACCCGTGTAAGAAACATGCATATACTTACCTATTGTCAGCCTGCTCCGGTCCGGTCATGTGATCCCCTATGTTAGCCAGCCGGGGCTGCAGGAGAGGAGAGAGCGCTCGACAACGGATGGGAAATCTGGGAGTGGTGATGTCACCCATAGGTTCCTATGGCCTAGCTGTTGTCTGGCACTTCCTCCTCTCCCCTAAAGCCGCTGCTGGCTGACACAGGGAATCACGTGACCAAACTGGAGCAGGCAGAAAACAGCGAACGGCAGAGCTAGGCCCCTCAGGCCACGGGTTGGAAAGTCATACTCTGTGTGGTAGGCCGCGACCTCTCTCTCTCCCTGTTGCACAGAGAGGTCCTTCTTGCGTCAGGCCCAGGAGGAAGAGCGCTCAGTGCGGGCGTGTACCGTTTAGGAGATGTTTACTTTTCATGCAACCAGTGACGTCACCGGCCCATGCGCTCTGAAGGAACGGTATACCGTACCATTCCTTCAGAGCCCTGCGCCGTGAATGCGAGACGCGGGAGTGACGTCGAACCTGGAAGGAAGACCGGGTGAAGATGGAAGCGACCTCCTGTGGTGACAGCACATCGCTGGAGGGCTTCGTTTTCAGGCAAGTTTTACATAATGTGCTAGTATGTGATGCATACTAGCACATTATGGCATTGCTTTGCAGGACTTGAAGAAAAAACAAAACAAAAAAACAGCGGTTTATTACCGCTTTAAGGATTTAGAGAAGATCTGTAAAGAAGAGTGGACCAAAATCCCTCCTGAGATGTGTGCAAACCTGGTCACCAACTACAAGAAACGTCTGACCTCTGTGATCGCCAACAAGGGTTTCTCCACCAACTACTAAGTCATGTTTTGCTTGGGGATCAAATACTTATTTTACTCACTAAACTGCAACTCCATTTATTACATTTGTATCATGTGTTTTTTCCTGGATTTTTGGTTAATTTTCTGTCTCTATCATATAAAATACACCTATGATAAAAAATATAGACCCTTGATTTCTTTGTACGGGGGCAAACCTACACAATCTGCATTGAATCTTTATTTTTCCCACTGTATATGGAGTCAGCACAAAGTGTCTCTGGAAATGACTAACAAATGTGTCCATTAGGAAGGTGATTTATGCCACCATTTCCCAGCTGTTGTGTTTAACCTCCTCACGCTTGGGAGCGACCAGTCAACGAAAAAAGTGAAATCACCAGATTTGGTCTTCAAATAGGTCCCTGAGGAATGGCAGCATTACTGGACAGAGAAATCACTGCAGAGAATTCCCACTGGTGGAGTCTTCCTCATCAGACTAATTGAAGCCATTTATAACACAATTCAAGACATTTGTCTGATCGGCAAACACAATCAGACTGATGATGGATCCTTTCAGAACACCAGCAGGTGTCACCAACATCAAATGACCTTGATAGCTCCATTATCCAAAACACTCTCATGGGTTTAAGGAGAACGCCAGCGAGAAATAAGGCCAAGGTCCAAGGGCCCCTGGCTTACCAAGGTTTGTTCTTAGAGGGGCCCCCAGTTTACCAAGGTTTGTCCTGAGGGTGGCCCCTGGCTTACTAAGGTTTGTCTTGAGAGGGGCGCCTGGCTTACTAAGGTTTGTCTTGAGAGGGGCGCCTGGCTTACTAAGGTTTGTCTTGAGAGGGGACCCTGGCTTACTAAGGTTTGTCTTGAGAGGGGCGCCTGGCTTACTAAGGTTTGTCTTGAGAGGGGCGCCTGGCTTACTAAGGTTTGTCTTGAGAGGGGACCCTGGCTTACTAAGGTTTGTCTTGAGAGGGGCGCCTGGCTTACTAAGGTTTGTCTTGAGAGGGGCGCCTGGCTTACTAAGGTTTGTCTTGAGAGGGGACCCTGGCTTACTAAGGTTTGTCTTGAGAGGGGCGCCTGGCTTACTAAGGTTTGTCTTGAGAGGGGACCCTGGCTTACTAAGGTTTGTCTTGAGAGGGGACTCTGGCTTACTAAGGTTTGTCTTGAGAGGGGACCCTGGCTTACTAAGGTTTGTCCTGACAGCGGCCCCTGGTTTTACCAGAGTGCATTATTGTACTTTAACCCCCCTGGCGGTATTCCCGAGTCTGGCTCGGGGTGAGATTTTAGTACCAGAAGCGTTAACCCCGAGCCAGACTCGGGATCGCATCACTGGATCCTGGAAGACGTGACTTACCTTGTCTCCGGGATCTCGCGATGTTCTCCCGCTGTGTTCGGCGGCCGGATCTTCCGCCCGATGCACTGTGTGCCCTGGCTTCCACCCCCTGCGTAGCGAAGAAGGTTGAAGATGACAGCCCCTTGGGATACCTCCAACTCTTTTTGACTGATGAAGTCATAGAAAGAATTGTTACAGAGACCAACCGATACCAGGAGCAACAAGCTGCTATACCTCAGAGGTTTTCAAGGAGCAGAAAATGGGAACCAGTGACCAAGGAGGACATCTGGAAGTTTCTGGGCCTAATTATTCTCCAGGGAGTGGTGGGGAAACCCCCTGCAAAAGTGGTACTGGACAACCAACAAAATATTAGCCACTCCTTTTTTTGGCACCATCATGTCGGAATTTCCAAATTTTCTCTCATAATAAAATATCTGCATTTTCAAAATAATGAAGAATTTGATGAGACTTCTCATCCAGCTCCAAAACTGAAAAAGATTTGGGACCTATATCAAATTATTCTGAAAAATTTCCAGCAGACCTATGTACCAGACAGAGACGTCAGTATCGACGAAAGTCTAATGGCCTACAAAGGAAGACTTAGCTGGATACAGTACATCGCATCTAAGAGAGCGCGATTCGGCATAAAATCATTCATGCTCTGTGAAGCCAGCACTGGTTACATATGGAATTCGGTCCTTTACACCGGGAAAGGGACCAAATTCAGCGAAAGATTCAATAATTATGGAATGGCAACCGCTTCTGTTCTCACTTTGATTGAGCCATTGCTGAATCAGGGGTACTGTGTAACCACAGATAATTTTTATACTTCTCCAGAACTCTATGAGTTCCTTCCACAACACAAGATGGATGCATGCGGGACTGTTAGAGCTAACCGGCGTGACATGCCGCCAACCTTTGGCAATAAAAAGCTCAAGGCAGGAGAAATAGTTGCCTGGCAAAAAGGCAAAATGATGGCACTAAGATGGCGCGATAAAAAAGATGTGTGCCTAATGAGTACCATTCACAACACCTCTACTCTCATGATACATACAAAAGGTGGAAAAGACGTTATGAAACCTCAACTCGTAATGGACTACAACAACACCATGGGAGGTGTTGACAGAGCTGACCAGGTCATGACTTTTTATCCTGCTATGAGAAAGCAACAAAAAAATATTACAAAAAAATCTTCAGGCATCTTCTTGAACAGTGCCTGTGGAATGCGTTCATTCTTCTAAAAAAAAAAAAGAGTGACAGGCCTGTGATTCATGCAGACTTCGTTTGGAAAGTTGCCGAACTTATATTTCTCAAGCACCAAACACCAACCACTGTAAATAGATCTGGACGTCGTGCTGCTGGTGTCGTGAACCCGGAACGCCTGACAGGTCGACACTTTATGGACCACATTCCACCAACGGAAAAGAAGGCAGCACCCACAAGGATGTGTGTGGTTTGCTGCTCTAAAACGTGACGACACAGGAAGGAAAATCAGAAAAGAAACCCGGTTCTACTGTCCTGACTGTGACGTCGGACTTTGTGCTGTACCCGGTTTTAAAATTTTCCATACCCGAGATGTTTACTAAAGCAATATGACTACTAATATTGAACTCTTGTTTGGCCAAAAAAATGTCAGTGTTTTTGATTTATATTATTTACTAAAATTTATTGAATAAAAAGTATTATTACTATTATATTATTATTTGTTATTATTTATAGTTAATTATTATATTATAATTTATGATTTTGTGTTTCAAACTTTATCATACCCAGGATGTCTACTAGACTCTTGTTTGGACAGATTTCAGTGAGTTATTCCTAAGAATTACAGGCCTACAATATAAAACGCCACATTCCCATGCAAAAATAATGGTACCGCTTTCAGCACCTAAAATCCGAAATAATCATACCGCCAGGGAGGTTAAAGGATCCATGAACCCACAGCAGCTGATCCTAAGTGTTTACTGATGCACCTGATTGCAGTGTTCTAATCTCATAATACAATCTCTGTACAATTGATTTTAGATTTATCAACAGCTATGTAATGCTGGGGCCAACAACTATTCTTTACATTCAATCAGTCAGGCCACTTTATTGATTTGTTTTATTTAATATTGGTTGAACCCGATGGTCTTTTTTCAACTTGACTACGTAATTATGTAATATAGGAACCCCTGACATCAAAGGAGAATATTAATGTTATATGTGCACATAATATTATGTAATGCTACGGAACATTGTTGGACTCATTAGAAATACTACAGGAGATGGTCAGAGACTGCAGACATAGTACAGGAGATGATCAGAGACTGCAGACATAGTACAGGAGATGGTCAGAGACTGCAGACATAGTACAGGAGATGATCAGAGACTGCAGACATAGTACAGGAGATGATCAGAGACTGCAGACATAGTACAGGAGATGATCAGAGACTGCAGACATAGTACAGGAGATGGTCAGAGACTGCAGACATAGTACAGGAGATGATCAGAGACTGCAGACATAGTACAGGAGATGATCAGAGACTGCAGACATAGTACAGGAGATGATCAGAGACTGCAGACATAGTACAGGAGATGATCAGAGACTGCAGACATAGTACAGGAGATGGTCAGAGACTGCAGACATAATACAGGAGATGATCAGAGACTGCAGACGTATTACATGAGACAGTCAGAGACTGCAGACATACTACAGGAGATGGTCAGAGACTGCAGACATAGTACAGGAGATGGTCAGAGACTGTAAACATGCTAGAAGAGATGATCAGAGACTGCAGACATAGTACAGGAGATGATCAGAGACTGCAGACATAGTACAGGAGATGATCAGAGACTGCAGACATAGTACAGGAGATGGTCAGAGACTGCAGACATAGTACAGGAGATGATCAGAGACTGCAGACATAGTACAGGAGATGGTCAGAGACTGCAGACATAGTACAGGAGATGATCAGAGACTGCAGACATAGTACAGGAGATGGTCAGAGACTGCAGACATAGTACAGGAGATAATCAGAGACTGCATACATAGTACAGGAGATGGTCAGAGACTGCAGACATAGTACAGGAGATAATCAGAGACTGCAGACATAGTACAGGAGATGGTCAGAGACTGCAGACATAATACAGGAGATGATCAGAGACTGCAGACGTATTACATGAGACAGTCAGAGACTGCAGACATAATACAGGAGATGGTCAGAGACTGTAAACATGCTAGAAGAGATGATCAGAGACTGCCTAAATACAACAGGAGATGGTCAGAGACTGTAGACATATTACAGGAGATGGTCAGAGACTGTAGACATATTACAGGAGATGGTCAGAGACTGTAGACATAGTACAGGAGATGGTCAGAGACTGCAGACATGAATTATATAAAATAAGACGGTTGATGCTGAAAAATCCATTCACTTAGATTGGCAAATGTCGGGTCCTCTAGCTGTTAATGGGATTCCGGCATACATGACAAGTGAAGCTCACCTGGACACAACCTGAGATTCTGAACATCTGCCGGTGATATTTATCCCACTCTTGAAGAAGCCATTCCACCCCTGTTTCAGAAGGAAATACCGCCGTTCGGTTTTAGCATCCCGCACACACACCTGCCTTCACAGCAGATCAATCGGTCCATTTGGGCCGGGAATGAATTGAAGGAAGACACAAGCGCCTGCGCGAGTCAATGGTAATCAATTCAGAAAATCCGGACGCCGCTCGGCGTGTGAAGTTTCAGAGGAGCCGACAGACGGTGGCACAACTGGGAGATATTCGCTTTCATCCCGAAACTGCAACACAAACCGTTTGTACCTGGATTATCAGATAAACACCGCCGGCTTTTCATTACCCGCGAATCGCTAAATCGCGGACAATGCTGATCTCTTATTTAGGATTTAAAGAGACACTCCACAAGAAGCAGCAAACAAGTCCTTCTAGCACCTGCTTATCTCTTCTTTTTCTGGGCAGACGGGACCTGCCTCTATCAGTATTAACCAGGGAATAAATCTGCTTTATCGTACAGTACGAGACTCCCATGTTCTGAGGCCGTGGTCATTTTGTGTGCTGCAGGCATTCTGAAGGGAGAAAGTACAGAGGACTCTGGAAAGGGTAAAAAAAAACACTTCTGTATTCAATGTGTGTTCTGAATGCATTTTCCTAGGTGAGGAAGCTTCCTGTATACATTTTAATGCAAATACTGCACAGTGTATGCGGGATATAATTTGCCCCCATGGAAGATGCATTCTTTTTAAAAAGTGTGATCCTGCCATGAAGATCCTTCCTGTTATCGGGTGACAACTGTCTACCCATTATGCTCCTGAGTTGTCACCTTTTCAGGTCCACCTCTGATGGAGACTACAAGAGGCTGTGTGGACACATATGACTCAGGAATAGTCTGCTGTTGACATCAGGAAGCCGTTCCAGCGCAATGCTGTGCAGCTGATGCCAGAGCGAGTGCATGCAGGCAGGAAGTAGCTAAAGGAGTTCTATGAATGAAACAAGATCTATGAATGGAGGGGGACAGACAGGGGGGGGTGGAGCCATCGGAGGAACTAAAAGCAGAAGAGACACGTCCCACTGAAGGCTTCCTCCTGTCTGCAGCAGGCTGATGACATCATCTCATCCTAAACAAAGTCACAAAATAGAAGTTAAAGGGGTATTAAAGGTTTCCGCTTCAAAAAAAAAAAAAAAAAAAAAAAAAACACAAAAAAAACAAACATGTCCTACTAACCTGCTCTGTGTAACAGTTTTGCACAGAGCAGCCCCGATCCTCTCTTCTTCTCGGGTCCCCCACCGGTGCTTCTGGCTCCTCCCCCTTGACCAGTGCCACTCACAGCAAGCTGCTTGCTATGGGGGGCACTGGTGCGTGCTTGCTCTCGAGCCCCGCTCTATGTGTCTATAAGACACGTAGAGCAGTGGCTCACCCCCCCCCCCCCTGCTCTCTCCTCATTGGCTCACTAGCTGCTTGCTATGGGGGGCACTGGTGCGTGCTTGCTCTCGAGCCCCGCTCTATGTGTCTATAAGACACGTAGAGCAGTGGCTCACCCACCCCCCCTGCTCTCTCCTCATTGGCTCACTAGCTGCTTGCTATGGGGGGCACTGGTGCGTGCTTGCTCCCGAGCCCCGCTCTATGTGTCCATGAGACACATAGAGCCGTGGCTCGCCCCCCCCGCTCTCTCCTGATTGGCTCACTAGCTGCTTGCTATGGGGGGCACTGGTGCGTGCTTGCTCTCGAGCCCCGCTCTATGTGTCTATAAGACACGTAGAGCAGTGACTCGCCCACCCCCCCCTTCTCTCCTTATTGGCTCACTAGCTGCTTGCTATAGGGGGCACTGGTGCGTGCTTACTCCCAACCCCCGTTTTATGTGTCCATGAGACACAAAGAGCAGTGGCTCACCCACACCCCCCCCCCCCCCGTTCTCTCCTCATTGGCTCACTAGCTGCTTGCTATGGGGGGCACTGGTGCGTGCTTGCTCCCGAGCCCCGCTCTATGTGTCCATGAGACACATAGAGCCGTGGCTCGCCCCCCCGCTCTCTCCTGATTGGCTCACTAGCTGCTTGCTATAGGGGGCACTGGTGCGTGCTTGCTCCCAACCCCCGTTTTATGTGTCCATGAGACACATAGAGCCGTGGCTCCCCCCCCCTCTCTCCTCATTGGATCACTGGCTATGATTGACAGCAGTGGGAGCCAATGGCTATCTCAGCCAATGAAATAAAGAGGGTGGGTCCCGGGACAGCCAAGGTTCTCGTGCACATCGTTGGATTGAGAGAGGGCTCAGGTGAGTATTGGGGGAGGGGGGGGGGCAGAAGGTGAAGAAACTTCAGCCTTTACAACCACTTTAAGGCCTGTTTTTTTTTTTAATGATAAAAGGTGGAGATTTTTATTTGTTTATTTTTATTATCTTGAATATTATGACATGTCAGGAATTTTTTTACTGACAGGTCCACTTTAATAAACACAGATCAGACTATGTATGTGGAGTGGACTGCATTCCCTGTAAACCTGCATCCATGTGCCGCCCGCTCCGGGACTCTGGGAGTTAAGCTCACCCGTGACAGCGAACGTTCGGGGGCCTTGTGCGCATTTTTTATACTTGTGCAAGCAATCGAGCGACAGAGACGAGATGGGATTCTTTGATATGGTGGCCGGTGGAGGGCGAGGGTCAGCTGCAGGTTAAGCATACTCTGCAGCGCCGGGAGATACTGTCAGCGTTTTGTGATCCTATCTCATTGATGTTTACACCTGAATACCGATTAGACTCGTGTTCCATGGTCAGCGCCGCCACCGCTGCCGCCGCCACCCCCCTCCCCGGCAGAGGAATGAACATGCTGTACTGTATAATGAAATTGTTCATCTAGCTGAAGGTGTGCATCTCCAAATGAAACGGCCAGAATATTAAAAAAAAAAAGCATCTGCTGGTTTATTTCACGAATAGCGAGAAAACCTCGGTCAATTCATCGTCGTTTCACCATTGCGGATATGTTAAACAGGAGGTAAGTGAGGTCCTGCCAATCAAAGGGAGAAGCGCGGACGGATGGCACTGGGGCTCATCAATGGAATCTCAATGCCGGGGGCCAGGAACGATGGGCTTACGGTCGTTTTCCAGTTCTGATTATGCATATCAAGCTGAATATGTATCGGATGGTTTGTTTATTGGGACAAAAATCTGTGGAAACTCAGATCTGATTGGTGGTTCCGGGTCAATGTACTCTGCCTTACTATAGGAGAACTCCACCAAGCAGGATCTGTACCCAAATAATGAAAAAAAAAATACTAAATTCATATGTGAAATGTATTTATTTATTACAGGCATTTATATGGCGCTGACAATTTATACAGCGCTTTACATACTATTCACTTACATCAATTCCTGCCCTCAAGGAGAGTACAATCTAAGGTCCCTACACATACATACATATACTAGGGCCAATTTAGACAGGAGCCAATTAACTGGAGGTTAAGAGGAGGAAACCCATGGAAGCACAGAGAAGACATGCAAACTCCATGCAGATAGTGTGCTAGCTGGGATTCGAACCATGGACCCCAGTGCTGCCACCAGTTCTGATCATTTCCATGACTGACAGCCTGGCCACTCCCCTTACCTCATCACTGTAATGGGCAACCTCCCTTGTCAATAGTTAGGTATGGTAGGGGGCGGGCCATCCTCCAAACCGGTGGTCTCCAAACTGCGGCCCTGGGGTCGGACGTGGCCCGTTGCTTGCCTTTACCTGGGCCTTGGGCCATTTTTCCTCCCACTGACACCAGAAATGGAGGCAGAATTCTAGCCACTGACGCCAACAACAGAATACTATTTCTTCCACTGATACCAATGATGGGGTACTATTCCTCCCACTGACACAAATGATGGGGCACTGATAATCCTCCTACCAAATATGAGACATTGTTAACTTCCACTGGCACCATTCCACCCCCCCACGCCAACAATGGGGCACTGTTCCTTCCCCTGACACCAACAATGGGGCACTGTTCCTTCCCCTGACACCAATAATGGGACACTATTCCTTCCCCTGACAACAATGGAGCACTATTCCTTCCCCTGACACCAACAATGGAGCACTATTTCTTCCCCTGACACCAACAATGGAGCACTATTCCTTCCCCTGACACCAACAATGGAGCAGTATTCCTTCCCCTGACACCAACAATGGAATTCCCCTCAAGCGGTCTTGCATACACACGGTCACATCAAATTCTGACCTTCCAGAATGTGGTGACATACAACACGTACGACGGGACTAGAAAATGGAAGTTCAATAGCCAGTAGCCAATAGCTTCCGTCTTGTACTTGGCTTCAGAGCATGCGTCGTTTTTGGTCCGTTGGACCAGCATACAGGCAATCGGTTTTCCCGATAGGAATTGGTTCTGTCGGAAATATTTAGAACATGTTCTCTTTCAAGGTCCGTCAGAATTTTTGAAAAAATAAGTCCGATGAGGCCTACACACGATCGGAATATACGATGAAAAGCTTCCGTCTGACTTTTTCTGTCGGACATTCCGCTCGTGTGTACGCGGCATAACAGGTGTCCCCATTGAAAGACTTCTCACCTCCTGTTTCTGTGACAACCCCATCAGTTTCTGTCTTGGAGACAGTGGACACACTTCAGAATAAAATGAATGGTTTTGCTATAAATAGTGATACAAAAATAGCAACAGTTTTTGTGTATGCTTTATCTCATGAAGGGTTGTGATTGGGTGAGCCTCATACACGGGGGTCTATTTTGTCGACCATGGTGAGGACTGTTCTGAGTGGAACCTGTCCTGTTATACCGCTGTATGGTCTTGGCCACCGTGCTGCCGCTCAGTTTCAGGGTCTTGGCAATCTTCTTATAGTCTAGGCCAGTGATGGCAAAACTTGGCATTCCAGATGTTTTGGAACTACATTTCCCATGATGCTCAACTACACTGCAGAGTGTATGAGCATCATGTGAAATGTAGTTCCAAAACATCAGGGGTGCCAAGGTTTACCATCACTGTCCTAGGCCATCTTTATGTAGAGCAACAATTCTTTTTTTCAGATCCTCAGAGAGTTCTTTGCCATGAGGCGCCATGTTGAACTTCCAGTGACCAGTGTGAGAGAGTGAGAGCGATAACACCAAAATACAAATTTATCACACCTGCTCCCCATTCACACCTGAGACCTTGTAACACTAATGAGTCACATGACACCGGGTAGGGAAAATGGCTAATTGGGCCCAATTTGGGGATTTTCACTTAGGGGTGTACTCACTTTTGTTGCCAGCGGTTTAGACATTAATGGCTGTGTGTTGAGTTTTTTTGAGGGGACGGCAAATATACACTGTTATACAAGCTGTACACTCACTACTTTACATTGTAGCAAAGTGTCATTTCTTCAGTGTTGTCACATGAAAAGATAGAAGAAAATATTTACAGAAATGTGAGGGGTGTACTCACTTTTGTGAAATTATATATATATACACACAGTGTTATTATACTGGACACTATATATACTGTGTGTGTATACACTACCGTTCAAAAGTTTGGGGTCACCCAAACAATTTTGTGTTTTCCATGAAAAGTCACACTTATTCACCACCATACATTGTGAAATGAATAGAAAATAGAGTCAAGACATTGACAAGGTTAGAAATAATGATTTGTATTTGAAATAACATTGTTTTTACATCAAACTTTGCTTTCATCAAAGAATCCTCCTTTTGCAGCAATTACAGCATTGCACACCTTTGGCATTCTAGCTGTTAATTTATTGAGGTAAGCTGGAGAAATTGCACCCCACGCTTCTAGAAGCAGCTCCCACAAGTTGGAATGGTTGGATGGGCACTTCTGGCGTACCATACGGTCAAGCTGCTCCCACAACAGCTCAATGGGGTTCAGATCTGGTGACTGTGCTGGCCACTCCATTACCGATAGAATACCAGCTGCCTGCTTCTGCTGTAAATAGTTCTTGCACAATTTGGAGGTGTGTTTAGGGTCATTGTCCGGTTGTAGGATGAAATTGGCTCCAATCAAGCGCTGTCCACTGGGTATGGCATGGCGTTGCAAAATGGAGTGATAGCCTTCCTTATTCAGAATCCCTTTTACCCTGTACAAAGCTCCCACCTTACCAGCACCAAAGCAACCCCAGACCATCACATTACCTCCACCATGCTTAACAGATGGCGTCAGGCATTCTTCCAGCATCTTTTCATTTGTTCTGCGTCTCACAAACGTTCTTCTTTGTGATCCAAACACCTCAAACTTGGATTCATCCGTCCACAACACTTTTTTCCAGTCTTCCTCTGTCCAATGTCTGTGTTCTTTTGCCCATCTTAATCTTTTTCTTTTATTGGCCAGTCTCAGATATGGCTTTTTCTTTGCCACTCTGCCCTGAAGCCCAAAATCCCGCAGCCGCCTCTTCACTGTAGATGTTGACACTGGTGTTTTGCGGGTACTATTTAATGAAGATGCCAGTTGGGGACCTGTGAGGCGTCTGTTTCTCAAACTAGAGACTCTAATGTGCTTATCTTCTTGCTTAGTTGTGCAACGCGGCCTCCCACTTCTTTTTCTACTCTGGTTAGAGCCTGTTTGTGCTGTCCTCTGAAGGGAGTAGTACACACCGTTGTAGGAAATCTTCAATTTCTTTGCAATTTCTCGCATGGAATAGCCTTCATTTCTAAGAACAAGAATAGACTGTCGAGTTTCAGATGAAAGTTCTCTTTTTCTGGCCATTTTGAGCGTTTAATTGACCCCACAAATGTGATGCTCCAGAAACTCAATCTGCTCACAGGAAGGTCAGTTTTGTAGCTTCTGGAAGGAGCTAGACTGTTTTTAGATGTGTGAACATGATTGCACAAGGGTTTGCTAATCATCAATTAGCCTTCTGAGCCAATGAGCAAACACATTGTACCATTAGAACACTGGAGTGATAGTTGCTGGAAATGGGCCTCTATACACCTATGTAGATATTGCACCAAAAACTAGACATTTGCAGTTAGAATAGTCATTTACCACATTAGCAATGTATAGAGTATATTTGTTTAAAGTTAGGACTAGTTTAAAGTTAGCTTCATTTAAAAGTACAGTGCTTTTCCTTCAAAAATAAGGACATTTCAATGTGACCCCAAACTTTTGAACGGTAGTGTATATATATATATATATATATATATATATATATATATATATATATATATATATATATATATATATCAATGCAGTACTATCTGTTCTGGACACTTTCAGCCTGAGGACAGGAGCACAGAGAGGACATGTTGGAACACCAATAGTTGCTGACAGTGATGTAAGCACAGGGGTGACTGTCAGCACAATTCATGAAGACACAAGTCTCACTCACCATGCTTAAATCCTCCCTCTGGCCTTACCTTCAGTCTTGCACAGTTGTAGCGGCTCCTCTCCTGAACTGAAATGGCTTCCTCTGATTTCACTGCACACTGTGAGCTTCTCACCATGTGCATCAGAAGCTGCAGCAAGTCAGATAGAGCCCCGCCTCGTTTCCTTTCCTCATTTCATTAAGGCTCAGTGTCACATGTGGGCAAATACAGTCTGCATAGGAACCGCTCGCTCCTCCAAACTGACATCCACTCATCAAGGCATTTTGATATTTGCATAGCTCCTCCCATAAACGAGCCCACTGTTTGCATCAGGGATGAGGAGTACAGGGGCAGGGTGCTCAGATGTGTTCAGGAAGCTGTGTACAGAGCCCTGCTGGCCCCTCCAACCAGCCATGATCTGTCTACATCGCATTGAGAAGCACAAAGACCCAGTGATGAGATCACCGGGACTAAAATAAGGTATGTACTGAAAACTTAAAGGGTAACTCCACTTTTGTGGGGGAATAAAAATAGCAAATGAAGAAAAAATAATATAGAGTATGCAATTGCGACACTAATCATATTGTGATTGTATGCTATTAAAAGTTACCTTTCCTTTTCAATTTGCAGCTGTAATTTTCTGAAAATGCAATATAGCTACCTGGAGTTGAATGTGTACTGACCACTCCCCCAGAAACATAAATTCCTGCTTGTGTGATTGGCTCACCAATTTTCCCAGAAGTCTGCCTAAGATACAAGTCAGATTTCAGGCATCCCCTGCAGCAAAAATTTCATTTTTAGCGAGATACTCCCAATAGGAAAACACATCTAAAGGGATGCAGGCCCAGCAGATTTCCTCATTGGTGTTCTGCAGCTGCACAGCTGATAGATAATTATGAAACCACTCCCATTAGACTCACTCATCACAGAGGGACACACAGGGATTTCTTCAGAATAACATAAAAGTAGGAATCTGCAACAAAGGTTGTTATAATCCCTGCAATGTACATAGATCACCCAGAGGGGAATGATTTTTTTTTCTCAACAAAAGTGAAGTTATGCTTTAAATGTTTTATTTAAAGAGGAACTGCAGTCTGCTCACATCATTTTTAATAAAAACATCTTTTACCATTCTGAAGCTTCCCTCCAACCACTTTGCATATTATTTTTTCCTGACAGACTCCATGGCAGCCTACGTGTGGGTTAACCCCGCCTCCTCTCCAATGCTATAGGACCCCATTCCCATAAATGAGTGCTCACCACTAGCTACTGTGTTCCTTTTTTGTCCTCCTCTATGGACCTACACATGCTGTTCGCATCAAGATTGATTGAATCCAAGATTGATTGATTCCAAGATTGGCATACCTGTGCGGTGCAGCTCAAAAGCCCAGCTATGAGCGGGCGAGTAGCTTGAAGAGGCTTGAATGTTCCCCCTTGGTGGATGGGTGGTCGCCTCTGTATGCCCGGCGGACAGTTCTCATCAACGGCTGGCAAGGTCTGTGGATGTTTTCTCATACTCCATGGCAGTGTTTCTATGTGTTGTATGTATTTTCCCTGGTGATCCAGTGTGTCCTATCCCGCTCATGGCGGCTGGTTCGCGTGCGTTCCAGCCCGCCACGGCACTTCCGGGTTGCGGCAGTCTCGCCGCTGGCACCTGCGCTGTAGCCAACCTGAGAGCGAGGTTTGGCTCGCGCATGCGCAGTACGGCGGCTCGTTCGTCGTCCGCGCAGGCGCTGTACGGTGGTTCCCCTTTGCGCATGCGCTGTAGGGGATAATG
Source organism: Lithobates septentrionalis (assembly GCA_037952835.1). Taxonomy (NCBI): domain Eukaryota; kingdom Metazoa; phylum Chordata; class Amphibia; order Anura; family Ranidae; genus Lithobates; species Lithobates septentrionalis. Next base: position 1,496,592 of record JBBDGP010002341.1, on the reverse strand, counting down.
ATGTCACGGGCGGGGAATTTAAATTCCGCCCTCCTGTCCTGCTGAGTTGGGATCTCCCTTGGTAGAGAAAGGAGGAGCGGATCCCTGCTGGTCTCCAGGTGAGTGGTGGAAACCTCTGCATTTAAAAAAAAAAAAAAAAAAAAAGAGAGCAAAATAATGGAAAATTGTTCTTTTATCATTATATATGTTATCTAAATATACATACATATGCGGCTGGAAGTTGTTTCTCCTTTGCATTGATTATATGTTGATACATGCCTTGTGCATATTATAAAAAAAAAAAAAAAAAAAAAGAAGAAGAGGCAAGCAGAGTTTTTTCTTTTTCTCTAAAACCTTCTCATATTTTGATGCCTAGGTTTTCTTAGACCATTATCCCTGCAGACTATTAAAGTGACATTTCGTGTCCCTGGTTATGGACAATTCACCGCCTTTAAGTGGCCAGCCCTCACGCACAAGGTATGTGCTCGTGAGGGGAGGGGATGAGATTTATGCACATTATTGTCGTGCTGATACCATGTTCTACCTTTATTCTCTCCCCTTCCCCTATTTTTTCTCTTCCCAGCCCTTCTAGGTCGGACCCGCTAAATGCGGTCCAGAATGCCAATGACCTTGCCAAGCCACAATACAATTCATCTTCATCCAGACGAGATTCACAGTCCGGATCCCACCAGAGGAGACGCTCTCGTTCCTCCTCAAGACACCGCTCCCACCGCCATGACAGCCGCTCAGACCACAGAGCCTGCTGGGGATGTAGGACACGAATCCCGGAGGGCAAGTCCTTATGTGACCGTTGTTTTGCCCGTGCGGTTGGGGAAAAAGAGACGGAAAACCAGCGTTTAGAGTCTCTTGTGAAACGAGTGGTACAGCAATCCCTAATGGAGAGGGAAGCACCTCGCACATTGAGCCAGTCTACCACTGCGTCTGGCCCGCCGGCGGAAGAGGCCCGTGATGATCCGGGTACTTCGCAGCCCTATATCACCTCTCCTGACTCCTCAGAGGATGAGTCTATCAGTGAGGAGGTCATTGGAGGGTTCGACTTCGTGATGGTTTCCCCTTTAATCAAAGCGATCAAGGAAGCCTTGAAGTGGGAAGACCCTTCCACTCCCCCAGCCAAGCAGAAAAAATTCTTCAAGCACCTGGGGAGAGAACGCGCAAACTTTCCGCTCCTTCCAGAGCTAAAGGAAATCATTGAGGAAGAATGGAGTAAAACAGAGAAAAAATCCTCCATGTCTAATAAAACCTCCAGATTGTACCCCTTCAAGTCAGAAGAAGTAAAGAATTTGGAGAATACTCCCCTTGTGGACGCAGCTCTTATGCGTCTGGCCAAACATGTGACTCTTCCTCTAGAAGACGCAGTATCTTTTAAAGATGGGCTCGAGAGGAAGATAGACCTAGATCTAAAAAGAATCTATGGGCTCGCGGGTATGGCCTGTAAACCAGCCCTGGCATTAGCGGCCATGTCTAAGGCCATGGAGGCCTGGACGGAGAACGTGGAATCCTTCCTTAGAGGCGTGTCAGAAGAGCTGGCTGGAAGTTCAGCAGCCGCAGAGCTGAAGCTTGCAGCGGTCTTCCTGGGGGAGGCGTCCATTGACTTGATCCGCCTTCTGGCTCGTATTATGCTGTCCTCAGTTACGGCCAAGAGAGCCCTCTGGTTGCGTCCCTGGCTTGCGGACCCTGGTTCTAAGCAAGCGTGGTGTAAAATCCCGTTTGAGGGGTCCTCACTGTTTGGCAATAAGCTTGACGATGCCATTACGCGAGCCACAGGTGGCAAATCGGGTTTTCTTCCCCAGGACAGGCGCATGCTGGGTCGAAAGAAGCCCCAGTTCAGAAGACGAAGTCCGGAGCGCTCCAGGGAAGCACGCTCCTACAAGCCTGGCCGGGACTTTAGGAAGATTTGGAGCAGAGGGCAGTCATCCTTCCGCAAACCCGTTAAAAATCAAACGTCCAGTGCTCGTGATCAGGCTAAATCTTTTTGAGATTACGCCCGCCCAGGCGGGCCGGGTGGGGGCTCGTCTGCTCCTCTTCCGGCACGTCTGGGTGGCCTCGATCTCAGACTTCTGGGTCATAAGGACGGTCTCGTCAGGCCACAGATGGGCCTTTTCCAGGACTCCGCACCCAAGGTTCGTCTCCACTCTTCTTCCTCGGGCAGAGGATCAAAAACAAATTTTGCTGTCCTATGTGGACCTCCTGAAAATTCAAGGAGCAGTAGTACATGTACCACAGGACGAATGGTTCCAGGGGATATACTCCCCTCTCTTCCTAGTTCAAAAAAAGGGGGGCTCTTGGCGCCCAGTCATAGACCTCACATATCTCAACGGATTCATAGAGAATGGAAGGTTCAAGATGGAAACCTTGGTGACCATTCAGAGAGCCATACAACCAGGCGACTGGATGATATCAATCGACCTGAAGGACGCTTATTTCCACGTTCCAGTGGAAAAAGAATTTCACAAATACCTCCGCTTTCACATTGGGTCAGATCATCTTCAATTTATTTGCCTCCCCTTCGGGCTGACAACGTCCCCCCGGGTCTTTTCAAAGGTCCTCCTAGCTACGGTGGCACTAATAAGATCCAAAGGGGTACGTCTTTACCACTACCTGGACGACCTGCTGGTGCTGTCCCAGAGCAGGGAGCAGTTGCTGGTCCACCGGGATCAAGTAATCTCCACTCTGTCCAACTTCGGGTGGCTCCTAAACATAGAAAAGAGTCAACTGAGCCCAACTCAGCGTCTAATATATCTGGGAGCCCAGTTCGATACAGTGGCAAACACTATCTCCCTTCCACTACAGAAAATTCCTACAGTTCGAGACAGAGTCTCCCGGGCTCTACATGCTCGGCAAATGAAAGCCTCTCAGTGTCTGAAAGTCGTTGGCACGATGGTTTCTACGACTCCCATGGTCAAATGGGCCTTATGGAGATTGCGTCCCTTCCAGTCAGGTCTCCTACGGCAATGGAAGTCAGGGGACAAGAACCAGGTCATCCGCATAACATCTGCAATGAGAAACAGCCTCTTCTGGTGGCTTCAGCGCAAGAACCTCCTGACTTGCCACTCCATCGCTCCCATCTCCTGGGTGACGGTCACGACCGATGCCAGCGGTACCGGTTGGGGAGCCCTTTGTGGGTCGAACCTGGCCCAAGGCAAGTGGGAAACTTGTCTCCCCAACCCAGGGTCGAATGTCTTGGAACTTCGTGCGGCCTGGTGTGCCCTACAGTTCTTCTCTCATCTCCTGATGGGGGAGTCAGTGCTGTTGAGAATGGACAACACCACAGCAGTATCGTATGTGAAGAGGCAAGGGGGTACTCGGAGTCCCACACTCCTTCGGGAAGTCGAGCCCATCCTATCGTGGGCGCAGAAATACCTTGCCAACATCTCGGCAGTCTTTGTCCCAGGCGTCCAAAACACTCAAGCAGACTTCCTGTCACGGACCGAGTTGGACAACAACGAGTGGTCTCTCCACATAGAGACGTTCAGGTGGATCTTGTCACTAAAGACCGATCCCGAAGTAGATCTGTTTGCTTCCCCCTGCAATCGCAAGCTGAAGAAGTTCTACACCCGGGGGCTCTGCAGTCAAGCCATCGGGACAGATGCCCTGACGGATCAGTGGAGGTTCAAGCGGGCATACGCCTTTCCGCCACTGCCAGTTTTGCTGAGATTCCTGCAGAGGCTCCGAGCAGAGCCAGTGGAGGTGGTGACAATAGCTCCCTACTGGCCGAACAGGCCTTGGTTCCCTCTCCTGGTCCAGCTCAGCTGTCGGGACCCAGTGCCTCTCCCTCTCAGACCGGACCTTCTTTCTCAAGGGTCAGTCCTGCACCCTTGTCCTGCGGTGCTGAGACTGATGGTCTGGTTCTTGAGAGGGAGAGGCTGGAATCCCTAGGTTGTGCCTCAGAAGTAATATCCACTCTCATGAGCTCGAGAAGATCCAGTACAAATAAAGTCTATGGAAGGATCTGGTCCAAATTCGTGGAGTTCTGCTCTCCTCAGGGCAGGTCTTTTAGACATCCAAAAGTCCAGGACGTTCTCAGTTTCCTCCAAACGGGCCTAGATTTACATCTATCTGTCAGCTCTCTGAGAGTCCAAGTTTCGGCACTTTCGGCCTTCTCCGGCACTTCATGGGCAGTTCATCCTCTGGTTAGACAATTTTTCCGAGGCGCATCGAGACTCAAGCCCCAGAGAAAGCCGAGGTTCCCCAAATGGGACCTCCCATTAGTCCTTGACTCGATCTCTGGACTCAGTACTTTGGGGCCCTCCCCGCTCCCTATCAAGGTCTTTTCAGCAAAGGTGGCCTTCTTAGTGGCCATTACCTCAGCCAAAAGGGTCTCTGAAATTGCATCACTTGGTCACGAAGAACCCTTCCTAACGTTTTTCCCGGACCGGGTAGTCCTCATTCCTATGCTGGGTTCCAACCCAAAAGTGTCTTCAGTATTCCACGTCAATCAAGAGATCGTGTTACCTACATTTAGGACCCCAGGGTCCACTGAGAATCACCCTCTAGATGTGGGCGAAGCTATTAAGGAATATCTCAAGGTTACTTCTCCCTTCAGACGTTCTAGTCATCTCTTCGTGCTTCACTCAGGCAGCAATATAGGGAAGAAAGCCTCAACCAGGACTATCGCGTCCTGGATCGTACAGACCATACAACAGGCATATAGGGCTAAGGGCTTGGCTCCTCCAAAGGCGGTGACAGCCCATTCCACCAGAGGAATGGCAGCCTCGTGGGCAGCGGCTCGACATGTGGCTCCAGATACCATCTGCAAGGCAGCTTCATGGGCTTCTATTAATACCTTCATGTTGCACTATTGTATAGAGCCTGCCTCACTATCCTCTGTAAACTTTGGGTTACAAATCCTATCGACCGATAGGACAAATTAAAATTTATGTTTTGATCATGCATACCCGCCCGTGTGGTTGGCTAGTTATTTCCCACACGTAGGCTGCCATGGAGTCTGTCAGGAAAAAGGAAAATTTATTGTCAAATACTTACCGTAATTTTCCTTTCCTGATGGACTCCATGGCAGACGGAGTTCCCACCCATTGGTCAACGAGTAGGCTAGTTACGGAACACAGTAGCTAGTGGTGAGCACTCATTTATGGGAATGGGGTCCTATAGCATTGGAGAGGAGGCGGGGTTAACCCACACGTAGGCTGCCATGGAGTCCATCAGGAAAGGAAAATTACGGTAAGTATTTGACAATAAATTTTCCTTTATATATACTGGGATTCTGTACTTGCCAAATATGCTGCAGAAATCTCCCTCCACTGAGTCTGGCTGCAGCCATTTTAACTGTGGGCAGCTGAAGCTGCTGCCTGTTCACTTCCTGGATTTACACAGACACACAGAGGCACGCCTCTAGCTCTGCAGCTCTCATTGGCCCTCTTATGACTCATCCCCCCTCCCTTCCTGGCAAACTCTCAGGAGAGTGAGAGAGAGAGCTGTGCACGATGTCATAAGCCTAGGCTAATGACCAGAAAAGAAACAGGAAGTGGGCTGTATAAGGGATTTACTGGCAGAAAAAAAAAAGTTGCTATCCAAAGTTAAAACAACAACAAGGGCAGAAGATTTAATAGATGGAAAGATGAAAAAAAATGACTGAAGTTTCGCTTTAAATTGATGAGGAAGGAGGGAGGAACCAGGGAAGGCAAAATATATGCAGAAGACACTTCAGCTTTAACCACTTCAGCCCCGCAAGGATTTACCCCCCTTAATGACCAGGCCATTTTTTGCGATACGGCACTGCATTATTTTAACTGACAATTGCGCGGTCGTGCGACGCTGTACCCAAACAAAAATGACGTCCTTTTTTCCCCACAAATAGAGATTTCTTTTGGTGGTATTTGATCGCCTCTGCGGTTTTTATTTTTTGCGCTATAAAAAAGAAAAAAGACTCACAATTTTGAAAAAAAAAAAACAGTATTTTTTACTTTCTGCTATAAAAAACATCCAATAAAAAAAAAAAAAAAAATATTCACCAGTTTAGACCAATATGTATTCTTCTACATATTTTTGGAAAAAAAAACAATAAGCGTATATTGATTGGTTTGCGCAAAAGTTATAGCGTCTACAAAAGGGCATAGATTTATGACATTTTATTTTAATTTTGTTACTAGTAAAGGCGGTGATCAGCGATTTTTAGCGGGACTGCGACATTGTAGCGGACAGATCAGACACCTAACTGACATTTTTGACACTTTTTTGGGAACCAGTGACATTAATACAATGATCAGTGCTAAAAATATGTACTGACGTTGTGCTAATGACACTGGCAGGGGAGGGGTTAACATGGGGGGGGGGACAAGGGGTTAAATATGTTCCCCGTTTGTGATTACTATCTGTATGGGGGACGGTGTGACTGGAGAAAACACACAAATCCCTCTTCCTGCTTAGCAGGAAGACAGATCTCAGTGTCATCCCCTGACAGAACAGAGATCTGCCTTGTTTTCCTAATGGATATACAGCTGTCACATGACCCAGCTCTCTCCCAACCTTTCTGCTGGGAAACATAAGCAGGAGGAGTTTCTATTCCTCTGCTGCTGGTCACACCTTCAAAATAAATGTAAAAAAAAAAAAAAACTACCTTTGGAATAGGGAGCGAAAATGAATAATTAATATCAATAAACTGTTTTAAATTTAAGTAAAAAATATATATTTCAAATCTTGATTATTATATATTTTTTGGCAATAGCATGGTGTGGGCGTATTTCTGTCAGTCACAGGCTGTCACACCCCTCCAGCCTGTGTCTTAGAATAAAAGGGAGGTGAAGCCTCCATCAATCTACATGCAATATCCGGCAAGGGAGTGCGTTGTCATTTAGCACTGTGTATACGCCCACATGTGTGGCTCTAAAGTCACATGGGCCGCTCAGATGTGATAGGGAGGAAATGCTCAGCATAGAAACTCACTGAAAACTGAGCATGTGCAGAGTTGCCACCACAAATGAAAAATCCCTAACTGAATTGGGGAGATGAACAGAAGGGGGAGATAAAGAGCAGCAGGATCAACCAGGTTTTTTTGGAGAGTATAGAAAAGGAATCTTATAGTGAGTATAAACAGCAGTATTATAGTGAGTATAAACAGCATGGAATACACCATTTATTGATCATTTTTTTATGATGTCTAATATAAAGTATATAAAATATTATAGCCACCCCATCCCCATCCATCTTTTTTGGCGGCCTAGATCGGATGTCAGCGGGTGTTAACAGACACATGTCCATTGACATCCGCCGCTCCATAGAGGGAAATGGATGGCCCAATTAAAAAGCTGACAGGTGGACCAAATTGGTCCGTCCGTGTAAAAGGGGCCTTAAGGACAAGGCCTTAAGGCAGAAGTGTTAAGGGACCAAGCAGACAGGTATGGGATCCATAACAAAAAAAAAATTGTAGGCGTTCTACTTTTAAATAACAAACATATCATACTTACCTGTGTAATGTTTTTGCACAGAGCAGCCCCGATCCTCCTCTTCTCAGGTCCGTCGATGGCGCTCTTGGCTCCTACCCACCCCCCCAGCTGAGTGCCTCCATAGCAAGATACTTGCTATGGGGGCACTCATGAATGCCGCACTCAAGCCAGCTCTATGGGTCCATAAGACACACAAAACACGGTTCAGCCAAGCTCCCTCCTCACTGGCTGTGACTGACAGCAGTGTGAGCCGTTTTCAGCTGTATCTGAGCCACTGAGGAGGAAGAGAGACGAGAGAACCTCTGCTCTCACGCACATTGCTGGATAAAGCTCAAGCTCAGGTAAAGGGGGGGTGGGGAAGCTGTATATTGAAGGTTTTTTACCTTAATGCAGAGAATGAATTAAGGTAAAAAAAAAACTTCAGGCTTTAGTTCCACTTTAAGGCTGAAGCATGATAAATATAGTTATAATAAATTAATCCCACCTATCAGACCCCCAATGGGTTCTTATTATGGAGAGCCACTGCCGTTTAAAAAAGGGGTGGTTATTAGACTATCATGACTTGATGAAGCATTTGTTAACCAAAAAAAAAAATGGATCCTGCTCCTTTAAAGCATGTTATATGACACAGTGCTTGTCCCGTGTCATTTGGCCCCCTGTAACACCTAAAAAAACCTGGCTGATCCTGCCAGTTTCTCCCCACCCCTCTGTAAACTGACCACAGTGTATTATGGCTGCTGAGACCAGACACCGTGGTCAGTTTATGTGCCTCTGTCATCAGCAGCCTGCTATCTGCTCTCCTCTCTGCTCCTGTGTCCTCCTCCCCCCCTCCCCTCTCTGTCTGTGTGTGAGCCGCACCTCCCCCCTCCTGCTGCTCTCAAAACACTGCTGCTGGCACTAGAGTCCACCGGTTCTGGTAAGCGTACCCTCATTTATCCATTGTTTTGATGGTCCCATACTGGATATTCAGATTGTTGATGGAACTTCACCTTTGACTCACTTCATCTCACCACTTCTGCATGGACTTTATTTAGAAACCTTTGGAGTACACTCTTTTCGTTTGGGATGTACAGCTACATATTTTGATATACATTTACAGTGCCTTGCAAAAGTATTCGGCCCCCTTGAACTTTTCAACCTTTTGCCACATTTCAGGCTTCAAACATAAAGATATAAAATTTTAATTTTTTGTGAAGAATCACCAACAAGTGGGACACAATTGTGAAGTGGAACGAAATCTATTGGATATTTTAAACTTTTTTAGCAAATAAAAAACTGAAAAGTGGTGCGTGCAAAATTATTCGGCCCCTTTACTTTCAGTGCAGCAAACTCACTCCAGAAGTTCAGCGAGGATCTCTGAATGATCCAATGTTGTCCTAAATGACTGATGGTGATAAATAGAATCCACCTGTGTGTAATCAAGTTTCTGTATAAATGCACCTGCTCTGTGATAGTCTCAGGGTTCTGTTGAAAGCGCAGAGAGCATCATGAAGACCAAGGAACACACCAGGCAGGTCCGTAATACTGTTGTGGAGAAGTTTAAAGCCGGATTTGGATACAAAAAGATTTCCCAAGCTTTAAACATCCCAAGGAGCAATGTGCAAGCGATCATTTTGAAATGGAAGGAGTATCAGACCACTGCAAATCTACCAAGACCTGGCTGTCCCTCTAAACTTTCAGCTCAGACAAGGAGAAGACTGATCAGAGATGCAGCCAAGAGGTCCATGATCACTCTGGATGAACTGCAGAGAACTACAGCTGAGGTGGGAGAGTCTGTCCATAGGACAACAATCAGTCGTACACTGCACAAATCTGCCCTTTATGGAAGAGTGGCAAGAAGAAAGCCATTTCTCAAAGATATCCATAAAAAGTCTCATCTAAAGTTTGCCACAAGCCACCTGGGAGACACACCAAACATGTGGAAGAAGGTGCTCTGGTCCGATGAAACCAAAATCGAACTTTTTGGCCACAATGCAAAACGATATGTTTGGCGTAAAAGCAACACAGCTCATCACACTCAACACACCATCCCCACTGTCAAACATGGTGGTGGCAGCATCATGGTTTGGGCCTGCTTTTCTTCAGCAGGGACAGGGAAGATGGTTAAAATTGAGGGGAAGATGGATGCAGCCAAATACAGGGCCATTCTGGATGAAAACCTGTTGGAGTCTGCAAAAGACCTGAAACTGGGATGGAGATTTATCTTCCAACAAGACAATGATCCCAAACATACAGCAAAATCTACAAAGGAATGGTTCACAAATAAACGTATCCAGGTGTTAGAATGGCCAAGTCAAAGTCCAGACCTGAATCCAATCGAGAATCTGTGGAAAGAGCTGAAAACTGCTGTTCACAAACGCTCTCCATCCAACCTCACTGAGCTCGAGCTGTTTTGCAAGGAAGAATGGGCAAGAATTTCAGTCTCTCGATGTGCAAAACTGATAGAGACATACCCCAAGCGACTTGCAGCTGTAATCGCAGCAAAAGGTGGCTCTACAAAGTATTAACGCAAGGGGGTCGAATCATTTTGCACGCCCCACTTTTCATTTTTTTATTAGTTAAAAAAGTTTCAACAATCCAATAGATTTCGTTCCACTTCACAATTGTGTCCCACTTGTTGGTGATTCTTCACAAAAAATAAAAATTTTATATCTTTATGTTTGAAGCCTGAAATGTGGCAAAAGGTTGAAAAGTTCAAGGGGGCCGAATACTTTCGCAAGGCACTGTATACATCACTTTATGTTGTGTTATATGTCGTTTCCACATTAGCGCTACAATTTACCCACCTTGTATTTTTTATGTTTGTCACACTGTTTGTAGCAGCTCTTTTTTGAATCTTTTAGGTATAGTGCATTTACTACCCTTTATTATCCCACTGACCTGTATACACATTTAGCACTGCCTCCTATTGCAGTGTCCCCCTCTGTGAATGATTTATAAATATAAATGCTGTAAACACCTCAAGAGCCGAGATTGCGATCACATGACCAGCCAGCTCTCTCCTCCAGACTGACATCAGCAGAGGAATCTGAGCCCCGCCCCCTGCATCTCGGAGCAGGAAAGAAGAAAGCTGGCCAGCCATGTGATCGCAATCTCGGCAGTGAAATTAGGTATTTGCAGCATTTATTTTTATAAATCACACACAGAGGGGGGATACTACAATAGGGGGGAGTGCTGATGGTGTATACAGGTTAGAGTGGCTTAACAACCACTTTAAGTCGTGCTCTTTATTTTCCTTGCACAGTGTTGCACGGCACTCCAGATTTCTGGCTTGCTTTGTTTTGTGGTTTCCTCCCTTTTTTCGCTCACCACTTAATCATCATGATTTTCCTGAATTTTCATTACTATTATTCCCTGATTAAAAGGCACAGAGGCTGCACATTATTTGACTGTGCTGCATTCTGACAGTGTTCAATTTACATACACAGACAATCGATATTCGTATACAACGTATGATTAAAAGGGGTTAGCGCGGCCCGTGGGAAGAGCGAGGCAGACGGTGAAGGAAGCGACCAGCAGGTGATTACAGGGAAACCTTTCATTTTCAGCTCTGACGTGTTTTTGCTAAAAAAAAAAAAATCTATTTCAATTATGTCTTGTGCGGTTATTCTACAATGATTCCAGCGGCAGAGATAATGGAATGACAGAACAGAGGAATGTGATGAGAACGTTCAGGTTGAGTACTGAGGACATGGAGGGAGAACAAAGTGGTCCAGCCATCAGGTAATCATTGCTCAGCCGTGGTGGACTCTACACTGACAAAAAAAAAAAAACAGTATACAGGCCTCAGAACCCGTGTGAACAAGGTCTTGGAAAGCGGCCATGGCCTGAGTCGAAAAGCCTGTCCCCCTGCCAGTATGCTGCAGAGAAGGGCCTCTGTTCTTTGTGGAAGCAGTGCTCTCTCGGCGGAGGTCCAACACCCCCCCCTGCCAAGTCAGAGCTAGATCTTTCCAATCAGCAGGGAGCTTTACTGATTGCTGTGCCATAGGTCTGACTCAGTGTGGGGGAGGTAGGGCGTGTCTGACCTCTGCAGAGAGACTGCTGCCTCCCAGGGCAGTACCCCTTTGGGGGAAAGGGGATGTTGACAACCCTCCTGGGCTACCGGTAGAATCCTGTAGAGAATGGAAGCGGTGTCACTATGTGAGTGGCGTTCAAATGCATTGAAAAGCTGTGAACTAGCATTATTTAAAACAGCAGTTAAACTGTGTACATATGTTGACATGTTTTAAAGGACATCTCTGGTCACAGCATCCATTTTCATTTTATAATATCAGCATTGTAATACCAACACAAGCAATACTTATATTTGACAATACAATATAAGTTTACTTGAAAAGTCTCTTTTTACACTGTAATGCCGCGTACACACGGTCGTACTTTTCGTCTACAAAAGTCCAACGGACGCTGACGGACTAAAGCTGGCTGGTAATCCGATCGTGTGTGGGCTTCTCCGGACTTTCAACGTACTTTTTTAGCCTCAAATCCGACGTACTTTAGATTTGAAACATGCTTCAAATCTTTACTTCGTAACTACGACGGACCCCGAAGTCCGCTCGTCTGTATGCTAGTCCGACGAACAAAAAAACGACGCATGCTCATAAGCAAAAACTAAACGGAAGCACTCGGTCTAGTAAAACTAGTGTTCGTATTGTAGGTAGCACATTCATCATGCTGCAAAATCTGTGATCGTTGAATGCAGCGCATTTTATTTCTTCATTACGAATGCTATAAAGAACGAAGGTGTTTTGCTGTTCATATTCAGAGTTCTCCCAAACTGATTTCTGGATTCTTTTTCTCTTTGATCTCATGAATGATATAGTATGCTTTTTAAAAACAATGTTTCCATACTAATATAATACTTTTTACCTTTTTTTTTTTTTTTGTTTTTTTTGTGTGGAATCATATTTTCTTGGAATTTTTATCCAGATATTTATTTTATGATTGGTGTTGAACTTTTTTATATGTTTATCTCTAGATTTTTAATTTTCATTTTTTGGTGTTTGTAAAGTTACCACAAATAACCCATTTGTATTTTTTTTTTTTTTTTTTTTTTTTTAATTTTTTTTTAGATTTTTTAGGTTTGTAAAGTTAACACAAAGAACCCATTATAATTTTTTTTTTTTCTAGTGATTATTTTTTATTTTTAAGTTAACCCAAAGCACCGTTTTTGGTTATGTATATTTTTGTTCTTTCCCAGACTTACCACTCGAACATTATTAACATTAGTAATGTATTTTTGGTGTGTTTTTGCAAACTCAATGAGATTGTTGTCCCTTGATAATTTAACATTGTGTGTAAAATCAATGATTTAAAAGAAAACACATAAAGTCTTTTGCTAAACTCAAAAAAAGATCCATTTATTCATGGTCAAAATAAAATAAAGAGGAAGTCAACGCTGGAAAAAGTCTGTGTACCAGAAAATTGGGATCTTGAGGAGTCCATATAAGAGGGAGCACAATCTGGTCCAAGAATCCCAGAGATCAACAGCACCAGCAGATGATATAGATGTCCCCAGACTGTGGTACTACAACAGCCTGCGTCTTCTGTCAGACCAGACTGAACCCAGGTCATCACTTTCTTCTCTTCCCTGCAGCCTTCCCTCCACGCTGCCCTGCACCCTTCCCTGCAGCCTTCCCTGTAGCCTTCTTTGGAGGCTGTGGCTGTGGTGTTTCAGTTGTGGCAGGAGGAGGAGGAGGAGGAGGAGGAGGAGGAGGAGGAGGGGGGGCTGCCTCATGTAGTTGTGTGTTTCGGGTTAGCGTGCCCTGCAGCCCCTTCTGGATAGTTTCCCCAAATAGGCGCTCGCAAATGAGACGCTGCTCCCAGTCCATTTGTAGAAGCCTGCTGGCTAAGTAGCAGCCATAGGCCTCTTCTGCTTCGGGGGGGCTCCTCAAGAAACGTGTGGCCTCTTGCATGAGGCGCAGGGATGCCTCCTGTGTGACGGCCCCCTTCCTGGCCCTTTTTTTGGGAAGGTGGAGGGGAGGCACTTGTGATTGGGTCATGCTCCTACTGGGCCCAGCCACCTCACTTGGCCCAGCCACCTCACTGGGACCAGCCACCTCCTGCCTGACACTGGGCCCAGCCTCCTCCAGGATGATGGGGAATCCGGCCTCCTCCAGGCTGTCCATGGGCCCGGTCTCCTCCTGCCTGCCACTTTCCACACATTCCTCCTGGATGGACTCATCCTGTGTATAAAAAAAGGACATAGTTTTAGTATATTTTTTGGGGTTCATCAATGACACACAATTTGCTTCTCATGACTAGCAAATTTAATGTGAATACATCTCTTTAATAAAAGAGTATAATCAGACACCCTAATTTTTTCAAGCAGGTGCCAAACATATTTAGCTACTCCTGTCAATTGATATGTCTACACAATTTTGAGTGCAAAAATCTGGGAGAAAATTCTAACATCCAGTTAACCTCATTAATATTAGTACAGTAAATATTGTTTAAACTAATTTACCTGACTCCAGATGGTCATATCCGGTTCATCCAGGATGGAAGACCCAGCTTGCTCCTCATCAGCCTCTGCTGGGGTGGAGGGAAGGGTGGAGGGAAGGGTTGAAAGTGATGCCCTGGCTTCAGTCTGGTCATCAAGAAAACGTAGTTGATTGTAGTACCACAGCCTGGGTACATAAACATCATCTGCTGATGCTCCTGATCTCATTGATTCCTGGATCTTCCTATGCTCCCTCTTATACATATTCCTCAAGACCCCAATTTTCTTGAGCAATGTCTCCATTGTTGCGTCCGGGATGGTCGCCTGGACAAAGGACAGAAGTCTCTCCAGCGTTGACTTCCTCACATGCTTAGCATAATACTGAGGGTGTTTTACCTCCCACAAATTCCTCATCTCTCGATATTTCGTAATGAAAGCTGTAAGGAACTCTGGATCCTTAAATAGGGGATTCATTATATCTGGAAAAGATAAAGTCACAAGACAAAAAACACTTATTAGGTTTCTGCTAACCCCTCATCATCTTCTCCCTATGTAGGCCTCATCAATCTATCAAGCCATATAGGCCGCTTGCTACAAAGTCATGACCATAAAAAAACCAAAAAAAAAAAAAATAACATTTTAAATTACCTTCGTTAAGTAACGTCCCGGTCCACTATCACCTACGCACAGAACGTACGTACGACACGTGCACAAGGCCCCTCTTTATACACTACGCATGTGTGAAACTCCGCCTGCGTCGCCGCCCCTGACGTTCGATTTTAACTCATGTTCTCCGCGCCCTAATTCGACGCACAGAACGTACGTACGACACGTGCACAAGGCCCCTCTTTATACACTACGCATGTGTGAAACTCCGCCTGCGTCGCCCGCCCCTGACGTTCGATTTTAACTCATGTTCTCCGCCCATTTTTAATTACGGCGCGTAGTGGGGTGAATAATGGCGGAGACACATGACATGTTAACTACCTCAGGTAGCGAAAAAAGCCCGGAGGCTGGAACGTCAACAAGATCTGTGAAGCCTAGATTTAAGGCCTCCAATATGAGTTTTGAAGAGATGGTGGCCATTCTTCGAAAAAAGGACTATGATGGGAAGTATGGGCCGTACGCCCGGCCAAATTTGCGCAAGGCCAAAATAATGGCGAAGGTGGTGGACACTTTACAGGCTTCTTTTGGGGTCCAGCGCTCCAAGGATCAAATTCGAAAAAGATGGTCTGACCTCAAGCTCAGGGAGCCGGATCAGTACAGACGGATCCGTAAAGTGCTTAAAAAAAGTAAGTACTTGTCGTGTTTTTCTCTTGTGTTTATTACCTTGTATACTGTTCCATGTGCTTTTCATTCCTATACGATTTTTGTTTCGTCGTTTCAAACAATCTTTTTAATAAACATCGTTACATATCTATATATGTATATATGTGTGTATATATATATATATATATGTGTATATATATGTATATATATATGTATATATATATATAGAGAGAGAGAGAGAGAGAGAGAGAGAGAGAGAGAGAGAGAGAGAGAGAGAGAGAGAGGTAGATAGATCGATATAGATAGATATAGAAATGTAAAACATTATTTTGGAATAATTTAAGTTATGTTTTGTTTTTTTTTAACATTTATTTAGATATTTATATTTTGCTACAGATATAGAGAGAGAGAGAGAGAGAGATTAAAAGATTATTAACTATATTTCGAGATATTGATATCTATCTATCCGATATGTATTTTTCATTTTTAATATTGAGGTAAAATAGGAACTCTACACAAACAGAACATTTGTACACCACTTCACTACAAAGGTAGGAAAATTACTATGTACTAAAATATCTGTGTGCTAAGTAGATTAATTTTTTGTTTCACATAGGGGAAAAATCACTCAGCCAACAAGAACACAGTCCACCCCAAGCCAAACAACATACTTGGGAAATCAGCCCAAGCCCCACTGAGGATGTGGATGAAGGAGAGGTGGGCGACATGGGCACCCCACCAGGTGAGTGTCTGACACACCAGCTTCCGGAAATCTATGCATGGCTGCCTTTTCTTTTATGTAATTATTCTACTCTATTTTAGGTGATCTGGTTGTGCTTGAGTCAAGCAACAGCCCCACCCCCGAGGATGTGGAGGAATTATGCGACATGGGCACCCCAGCAGGTCAGTGTCTGAGACAACAGCTTTATTATGGTAAGGTAAACTATGTATGTGTGCATATTTCTAAACACATTATTTGTTTTCATTCCACTTTAGGTACAAGAACTGAATATTTCACCTCAGACAGTGCCCAACGGCTAATTGGTCAAATAATGGCCTGGAATGGGGAGATCGATCAAATGCGGAATCGGCTGGATTGTATGCAACAGGAAATGAAGGACATGATTGATGTTTTGGGTCGAATCTAAATTCCCTTTTTGAAACCCCAAAACATCCATCATGTCCTTCATTTCCTGTTTTGCTGACCCCATTCTGGGCCTTCTCTTTATTATTTTTGCATTACGTATATGGCTGTTTAACAAAATTTAAAAAAGGAGGGCTGTTTATAGAAACTACATTAAAAAAAAAAAAAAAAAAACTTGATTTTAACAAAAAAAAAATAAAAAAAAATTGATTTAAAAAAAAAACAAAAAAAAAGTAAAAAAATTGATTTAAAAAAAAAAAAAAAAAAAAAAAAATTAAAAATTTGATTTTAATAAAAACACAAATAAAAATAAAAAAATTTATTAAAAAAAATAAAAAAAAAATAAAAAGATTTTTAAAAAATTAAAAAAAAAAAAAAAAAAGGATTTTAAAAAAGCCCCAAAAATTTTTTTTAGGGATTATGTACAAATCTTCATATATAATTATATTTTTCATAATTATTAAGATATTATATTTTTGGCTAGGAACATTTTATAATAAATGCATAACTGAATGCATAACAACGATTAATAAAAAAATCTCCTTATAGAAATTCAAGAAATGTGTGGTTTGTTATTTCTATGCTCAGTATCAGTTTGGTTATAATTGTCAACAAGTTGTTTACAGTGGCAATGGAGCTTATTTAGACATTTAAAAGGAAAATACAGTTGGCACTACAACTGATCGACTATAACCTTAGGAGAAAGCCCAAAAGAAAGGCAAGCAATAAATCTAATTCAATATTTCATCCAAATTTTTTTTATTTAAAAAAATTAAATATCCTGGCCCATTGCAATGGCCCCCCTACCCATAAAATAATTCACATATTGCTGTCTAACTCGACGGGCACTTTGGGGGGCCAAGCCAGTACGGACAGTATCCAGGCCCGTAAGGTGGTCATCTAGAAGTACGGCCTCAGGCCCAACTGTTCCGATATAATTTTGCGAATGTTTTTGTAAAAAGTTGTGCAGAATGCAGCAGGATAAAATGATAAAATTAAGTTTGTATTCCGCCAAATTAATCGATGTTTGAAACAGGCGGAACCGGCTGGCCAGAATCCCAAACGCATTCTCAACCACTCTTCTAGCTCTGGCCAGCCGGTAATTAAAAACCCTCCTCTCCGGGGTGAGGGTTCTTTGGGGGAATGGCCTCATGAGGTGCTTGCTCAGAGCGAAGGCTTCATCGGCAATGAAGACAAAGGGGAGTCCTTCCACGTTATCCGCATCAGGTGGCAATCCCAGGCCACCACTCTGGAGACGCTGGCAGAACTCCGTCTGGGCAAATACTCCTCCATCCGGCCATTCTTCCCCACGTCCACATATAAAAATTCATAGTGTGCCGACACCACCGCCATTAAAACAATACTGTGGAACCCCTTATGATTAAAATAATATGACCCCGAATGGGGTGGTGGCACAATGTGGACATGTTTCCCATCTATAGCCCCTCCACAATTGGGAAAGTCCCAACGGCTGGCAAAATGGGATGCCACAGTCTGCCATTCCTGTGGCGTTGAAGGAAACTGGGGAATCAAACAAGAAAACCAAAATCATTAATTTGGAAGGTAACATTGCAAGAAAATTATACAATTAAAAACATTATTCCCCAGCATCAGTATAACATTAAATAATTTAAATCTTCTGTAATATCTAATATGGAAAGGCACACTTATCAGATTGCTCACCCCCTCTGATGGAACATTGATTACATTTTAGGGGGTTGTGAAAACCATAAAAAAGATTACTTTTAGGACACGCAGGAATTTAGGGACTAAAAAGGCTACAAGACTGCAGTTGTCGCACTCTGCAAGTGCAGTTGCTAACCAGCTTACAGTAAATGAGGGAAGGTAAAAAGGCAGTCATGTTGCAAGGAGTACACAATCACATGCAAGGGCAATTAATGAAAACACTTTGTGGCTTGCATATGATTTGATGATGGAAATCAGCAGAGCTTCTGCTCATTTACTAAAGCACTGGAAAAAATGCACTTGTAGAGTGCACATGCATTTTGCAAAGTGCAACATATATTTGCTTTATACAAATCAACAACACAGAACATTCAAGCCAATTTTTACGAGGGTGGGGGGGGGGGGGGGAATCAAGCTAATTGCTAATTAGCAGCACACTATTTGGAGTGAGTTTAGGTGGGGGGTTGGGAAATCAAGCTAATTGCTAATTAGCAGCACACTATTTGGAGTGAGTTTAGGTGGGGGGTGGGGGGTTGGGAAATCAAGCTAATTGCTAATTAGCAGCACACTATTTGGAGTGAGTTTAGGTGGGGGGTTGGGAAATCAAGCTAATTGCTAATTAGCAGCACACTATTTGGAGTGAGTTTAGGTGGGGGGTGGGGGGTTGGGAAATCAAGCTAATTGCTAATTAGCAGCACACTATTTGGAGTGAGTTTAGGTGGGGGGTGGGGGGTTGGGAAATCAAGCTAATTGCTAATTAGCAGCACACTATTTGGAGTGAGTTTAGGTGGGGGGTGGGGGGTTGGGAAATCAAGCTAATTGCTAATTAGCAGCACACTATTTGGAGTGAGTTTAGGTGGGGGGTGGGGGGTTGGGAAATCAAGCTAATTGCTAATTAGCAGCACACTATTTGGAGTGAGTTTAGGTGGGGGGTTTGGAAATCAAGCTAATTGCTAATTAGCAGCACACTATTTGGAGTGAGTTTAGGTGGGGGGTGGGGGGTTGGGAAATCAAGCTAATTGCTAATTAGCAGCACACTATTTGGAGTGAGTTTAGGTGGGGGGTGGGGGGTTGGGAAATCAAGCTAATTGCTAATTAGCAGCACACTAAATACACTCAAACAAAATACATTCAAAATGAGTAGACTAGGTGGATATGTTCCCATCATTGCATGTTGGGGAGGTTATTGAAGGAAAATATACATGCATGACAAAAAAGAACAGGAAAAAAATGCAGCATGTGTGAGGATAAAAAGGGGACATTCACACTATATTGCAATGATGGTAAGTAGTGTTTGAAGCAAGAAATACATTACATTATCAAAGATTACATAAAAGAACATGTGATGCTAATCAAAGAAAAATATCTTACCTTAATATAGTCCTTCTGCAGGACCTGTATGATGGCAGAACAGGTCTCTGGGATAATGATCCCCAGAGCCTGGGGGGAGATGCCTGTCGAGAACTTGAGGTCCTGCAGGCTTCTCCCTGTCGCCAAGTACCGCAACGTGGCAACTAGCCTCTGCTCCGGAGTGATGGCTTGCCTCATGCAGGTATCCTGCCTGCTGATATAGGGGGTCAGCAAAGCCACCAAACAGTCAAAAACGGGGTCCGTCATCCGGAGAAAGTTCCTGAAATCCTCAGGATTATTCTCACGGATCTCACGGAGCAATGGCATGTGACAGAACTGGTCACGCTGGAGCAACCAATTCTTGGTCCATGAACTCCTCCTCGCCCTGTTCATGGACTGGTCTTGGTCTGAAGAATAAACTACAGCACCAAACACATACAATGCACGAGCTCGACGACGAGTACGTACAGGTAACATGGTTACAAAACGGTCGGCTGGTCAGAACGCACTAAACAGAACGCACTGAAGAACAGCAAGGCCTGTGAAGAGCGACCTGAAAATCAGGAACGAGCGGACAATAAAACAAAGATTTCTCAATGCCAACTGACCAAACGCACTGAAAAGCAGATACAAACCTCACAAGCACAGACTGAACAACAGTTAAAACGAACTGAAAAATACGAGTCTCACAAGCGCGAATCGTCTCTCACCAAACTTCTACTAACACGAGATAAACACGAGATTAGCAGAAGGAGCCCAAAGGGTGTCGTACGGGCTATTGAACTTCCGTTTTATAGTCTCGCCGGACTTGGTGTACGTCACCGCGTACTATGCTGTCGAACTTTTGTGTGGTCGTGTGTAGGCAAGTCCGTTCGTTAGAAAGTCTGCCGCAAGTCCGCCGAAAGTACGCCGGAAGTATGTCGGACAGGCTGTCCGACTTTTGTAGACGAAAAGTACGACCGTGTGTACGCGGCATAAGTTCCCTTGATGACATCATTTATGATGAAACACGTTGGACGGAGCCGGAAGCCGCAACATCAGTGTGCATGCGCGCATTACTCCGAGGATTCTGGGATCCATGTACGTGTTTTTAACCAGTTTTATAGTAAAATATAGACCAGATTTACACTATTAGAAGGTGTCTCTCTTGTCTTTTATGCATAATCGCCTGGCCTTGACTGAGTGGAGAGTTAAAGCGGACTTGTGATCTACCTTGTCCTATGGTAGGTTTGTACAAATGGAAACAACAAGCATTGGCTGACTTCTCCTGTGAGGGATCTCTCTGGTAAGCTTCAAAGTGGTTGGAGGAGCACGAGTGGTGTCTGCTCGCACTATTTTTGGATTTAAAGAGGAAGATCACACATTTTTATTATGAACTCAATGGTGGAAGTCATTCACGGATGATATTGTAGACTATCATGTGACAGTTTATATTGTACTGCAGGTTTTGTATTTCAATTATGTTGCAAGTTCTGCCTGTCTGCTGGCCGTCTCTTTCCCCAACTTCCTGGATTCATAGAAAACATAGAAACATAGAAAAGCGACGGCAGAAAAAGACTGGAGTAGTCCATCAAGTCTGGCCATCCTGCCCATGCAGGATTCCCTGCATGCTTTGCAGCTTCTCAATTTCTAAGGACTATCCCATGGTACCTCGCTGCCTGCAAGTAACGATTCCTGTGTTGACTCCGCCTCCTGAAACCCCTCCTCTCAGCTCCTCCCTAGTTCACACGGCAGGCTCTGTGAAATGTGTGACACAGCAGTGCTTACCCAACGTGACTCCGTGTCACAGAATTCAAGGAGGCGAATGTGCGAGCATCTTCACAAAGTAAGTTTGCAAACTTCAAGATCCTTCAGATTATTAGGAGTAGTCTAGAAATAACTGAATACAATGTAGACATGAATATGAGATTTTAAATTGTGACTTTAGATGCACTTTAAAATGTGTGAGCTAATAATACGCATAGGTCTAAATTGGCGCTAAAAGCTGCTTACTGGAGTTATCCTTTATTCACTCGTAGACCGCCAGCCTACAATGTACTGCGGACAGGTGGCCCACAGATGACGTCTATTCAGCCGAAACGCGTCGGGTAGGACCCCACTGTCGCCACTTCTTCACAGCGCTGTTTTTTAGACACTTTCCAAGTGAGTGTATGCTTTATATTTTAATAAATTTTTATTTATACGGATTCACACTATTTGGCCCATCCTTTTTTCCTTCATTCACCCCAACACGGATTCGAGTGACAAAGATCTTTGAGCCGGACCACGTTGGAGGAACACAGTCACGTGAAGTCATTCCACCATCCCTGCTCTTCTGCACTCGTTCCAGCCCAGCACCACTTAAGCCTGATTGACCTCACCTGGCGTATGCCTTGTTGGGTCCACCAAGTCTGGTAAGCCTCTTTATTATCATTGGTGGTGTGCGGGCTCCCTCTACAGAGGATTTGTACCGAAGTTGAGAATTGTTCCAGAGGACTTTATATTTCCATCTTTTCCCCAAGGATGTTTTTGTCAGCATATGAACTTTGAACTGTCAGTTCTTAGGCCACATTTTCTATCCCCTCCCTTAGCGCTACACCTATTTTGTTTTTTCCCAATCACAGCCCAGAGCCCTGTGTTGACAATCAACACAGGGCTCTGTGCAGGGGGAACAATTTCTCTTTTTTTTTTTTTTTTTTTCTTCACCATGTTTTTAGTGTTTATTTTCAAAGCAAAATAGAAAATAGAAGTTACAAGCATTCTAATATAGCACTTAGGGTCGGTTCACACTAGGACCACTTGGGATCCGACTTGTAAGCCCTCAAGTCGCCCCAAGTCACCCCAAGAAGAGATTTGCATTACAGTGAATGAGAGCGTCTTAATTTACACTACTGAAGTCGCTCTGACTTCAGAAAAGGTTCCTGTACTACTTCAATCCGACTTCTAGGCGACCTGTACCCATAGAATTCAATGGAAGTCGCCTCCAAGTCGGATCTCCATCTATAGTGAAGCGACTTTACAGGAAAAGAAATTAGTTTACCCAGGCAAACCCCTCCCTCCCAGAGAGCTGATTATTCTGTGATTGGCCACAGCCAAAGTCGCCTGTCCTGGAGGCGACTTGAAGTCGCGTTGTAAGCTGCTTAAAGTCGCGCTGAAGTCGCGTTGAAGCCGCGTTGAAGTCGCCTTGCAAAGTCGCGCTGAAGTCGTGTTGCCCCTGTGTGAATCGAGCCTTACACGCTTTCTTTTTTTCCAGTAATAAGATACATGTAGGAATTTTAAACTTGGCATATACAATGTGCATAATAACAAGGGTGGTATTTAAAGGTTGAACAAATAGAAATTATCATATAAATCCGTAACATATTGGTGGTATTGGTCGTGCTGCCGGTATTTCCGGACACCCCTATGGGAGCATGCTATGTCCGGGTGGGAGCACGGTCAATTATCACACTGTGTACAATTCTTGCTTATTTTTTAAGCGAAACTGTAATAACTAAAAACCTGTTAGTAATGTATTTAAGATTTCCAATATTAACTCTTAAACAAAAACCCTTTTGTCTTAGAAAGGGGCCTCAATATCGATAGGTCGAACAGTATTAGAGAGGTTGTAATAAAGGGGTGTAAAGGTCTTGTTATTGACGTAAATAGGGGGTTATGTGAGGGAGAATATCTTAAATGATTGAAGCAGGATTGGTTTGACAGTATATCTTGTAAGGAATATTTTGTTAGCTATGTGTGGGGATCTCCGTGGAGAGAGTATGAATAATGTATCCAGCATGCCCGAGTTTCGCTAAATTTGGTAGGGTTGTCTTTCATTATATATATCAGCTCTTCCATTTCGGTTGGTGGGGTAGATGAGTTCCATTTCAGCGGAATGCATCTTTTAGCTGCTTTTACCAGATGCGGGGCCAGGGATTTGCGGTATATGACATATGGAAGGGAGGAGAGGTGTAGAAGATATTGTGCGGGTGTAAAGTCTAATGTGTATGTGGTGATTTTTGTTACAGTTTCATGTAATTCTTTCCAAAGGGGTTGTATCTTTAAACATGACCACCAAATATGCAGTAGGGTACCGCGTTCATTTCCATATCTCCAACAAAGAGGTGTGGATGTTGTGTGGGAGAATTTACTTAATTGGATGGGTGTAAGGTACCAGCTTGCCAAATTTTTCTGTTTCTTATCCCTGCAAAGCAGGGATAAGAAACAAAGAGATCTTAAGTAAAAATTAGTACATAAAACACACATTACACATTGTTAGGCACACATTTAAAGGGTTACTAAAGGTTCTTTTTTTTAAAATAACAATCATATCATACTTACCTCCTCTGTGCAGTTGGTTAAAGGGGTTGTAAAGGTTCGTGTTTTTTCACCTTAACGCAGCCTATGCATTAAGGTGAAAAAACACCTTGGTGTGACCGGCCCCCCAGGCCCCCTGTTTTACTTACCTGAGCCCCTTCATCTCCTCGGCAGGGACGTGCTGAACCTCTCTCCACGGGGTCCTGGCTCTTGATTAGATAGATTGATAGCAGCGCAGCCATTGGCTTCTGCTGCTGTCAATCAAATCCAATGAAGCGGGGACTGGGGGGCAGGGCAGAGTCTGGGATTCGTGTCTGTGGACGCAAATGTTGGACTCGGGAGCGCGCCCGCAAGGTACCCCCCGGGGGAGCGCTTCTCCTAGGGGGTTATCTGATGGGAGGAGGAGCCGCGAGAGCCGCCGGGGGGGACCCCAGAAGAGGATGTTCGGGGCCACTCTGTGCAAAACGAGCTGCACAGTGGAGGTAAATATGACATGTTTGTTATTTTTTTTTAATTAAAAAAACGATTCTTTAAATCACTTTAAGCACAGAGTGGCCCCGATCCTCCTCTTCTGGGGTTTTTCAGTGGCACTGGTAGCTCCTCCTCCTCTTCTCGAGTGCTCCGTCAGGGAAGAGCTCTCCTTCGGGACACCCATGCGGGCGCGCTCCCGTCTCCTGCTTCTGCTCTATTGACACAGAAAGCAGGACTCGGCCCCTGCGTCATTGGATTTAATTGACAGCAGTGGAAGCCAATGGCTGCGCTGCTATCAATCTATCCAATCAGGACACGAGACACCAGCAAGAGCTGCTGTGCTCGTCCCCAGGGAGAAAAAGACCGGGTTCAGGTAAGTAAAACGGGGGGCACTGGGGGGCTGCAGCATGAGAGAAGGTTTTTCACCTCAATGCATAGAATGCAAAAAGCATTTACAACCCCTTGATTACCCGAGATGTTAACCCCTTCCCAGACAGCGTCCTTTGTACAGTGACAGTGTATAGTATTAGCACTGATCACTGCATTAATGTCACTGGAGATGTCAGTGGCAGTTAGTCAGCCCCTTCCCCCCCAGTGTCAGTTAGTGTCAGATTGCCAACCGCAGTATTGCAGTCCCATTATAAGTCGCTGATCATCACATTTAGTAATACAAGAAAAAAAAAGCAATACCAATTCTAGTATATATTCCATAGTTTGTGTACTCCGTAACTTTTATGAAAATGAATTAATATTCACTTATTGTGATTTTTTTTTTTTTTACCAAAGACATGCAGCGGAATACATTTTGACCTAACTTTATGAAGAATTGTGATTTTTTTTTTTAATGGATATATTTTATAGCAGAAAGTAAAACAAGATACTGTTTTTGTTTCCCCAAATTTTCAGTCTTTTTTCATTTATATAATAAAAAATTAAAAGGGGCCAGTGATGATCAAATACCACCAAAAGAAAGCTCTATTTGTGTGAAAAAAAATGATCTAAATTTTGTTTGGGTATAGCGTTGCATGACTGCGCAATTGCCAGTTAAAGTAGTGCAGTGCTGAATAGCAAAAAAATGGCCTGGTCACGAAGGGGGGGGGGTAAAACCTTGTGGTTAGGAATTAAGCATTTCCTTTACTTAAAGTACATTTCACCCATTCAGGCTGATTCTTGCCAGTCTCGCCTTGAATGGATGGGGGCCGGATGAGCTCCATCTTGCAGATATTTTTATTTCTTTATATTTACTTCTTGCCAGGTCTTTGACGCTCATATAGAAGATTCTCTCTGCTATAGAGGTGCCGCTATAAATTTTACATTGTAATTATAGGCTCTCTAGCTATATGTTATCTCGTCTCTGACTTCTACATTTCATACATAGATAATGAGCTTCTTCTTGGCGTCTTGTTACCGAGAATACAGCGCTATTGATCACAGTTCTGAGCCCTGACCTGCACTCTCAAGCCAATCACTTTCTGGCCAAAGAATTATATCATAAAATGGATCAAAGGGCACATTACAGACTGCACACAAAAAACCTATAATATCTCTTTTTGGTTTAAAGAAAACTGCTACCTAAAAACTGAAATTGATACAAGGTATATAATTGCTACATTCTTACAATCTCATGGTATTACAAATATATATATATTCCCATCACAAAAAGTCAATCCTCAGAGCCACCGCAACATACTTTATGTATAGGACTTACCAGAATTCTCATACCCCCCCCCCCCCCCCCCCGCTCTATTCAATTGGCTCACATCATATCACAGACATTGGCAGAGAGCCTAAATTTAAAGAGGAACTGCAGTCCGCTCACATAATTTGTAATAAAAAAAACATCTTTGCCATTCTGAAGCTTCCCTCCAACCACTTTGCATATTATTCTATATATACTGGGATTCTGTACTTGCCAAATATGCTGCAGAAATCTCCCTCCACTGAGTCTGGCCGCAGCCATTTTAACTGTGGGCAGCTGAAGCTCCTGCCTGTTCACTTCCTGGATTTACACAGATGCACAGAGGCACACCTCCAGCTCTGCAGCTCTCATTGGCCCTCCTCTAACTCACCCCCCCCCCCTTCCTGGCAAACTCTCAGGAGAGTTAGAGAGAGAGCTGAGTATGATGTAATAAGCCTAGGCCAATGACCAGACCAGAAAAAGGAAGTGGGCTGTATAAGGGATTTACTGGCAGAAAAAAAAAAAAAAAAGTTTTACTATCCAACGATAAAACAACAACAAGGGCAGAAGATTTAAAGCGGTTGTATACCCGCGTTTTTTTTTTTTTTTTTCCTATACCTGCAAGGGAAAAAGGCATAATGAGCTAGTATGCACCGCATACTAGCTCATTATGATATACTTACCTTAGAACGAGGCGCCGGCATCTCATCCTGTCCACGCCGAGGGAGCTGACATCTCCCCTCGGCGTGTCTTCCGGGTATCGCGGCTCCGGCACTGTGAGTGGCCGGAGCCGCGATGTCGTCACTCCCGCGCATGCGCGCAGGAGACTTCTGCCCGGCAAGCTCCGGAGTTTGCCGGGCTGTCAGCCGAGAATCCCCTGTGCGCATGCACCGCTGGAGTCAGCGGCTCATTGCGAGGGGAATATCTCCTAAACCGTATAGGAGATATTTTTTTTACCTACAGGTAAGCCTTATTATAGGCTTACCTGTAGGTAAAAGTTAACAAAAAGGGTATACAACCACTTTAATAGATGGGAAGATGAAGAAATGACTGAAGGTCCACTTTAAATTACAAGCATCCTCCGCAATAGAAAATGTTGGTAAAATACTGTCAAAGATTCCCGAACATGTAACTGGATGCCGAGGATTTGGCTCTCCTTATTACCACACTGAGAATGATTTGGTGCTTATAGCGGAGGCAGACCTTTCCCCTTTGCTAACCCTTGCGCTGCCACCGACGTATGGCAGGGAGGAGCCTGTGACGCCATTACGTTTTTTTCTGCGATTGATGGGACATACACAGTAAGCAGGCGGAAGCTCGTGGAGATGCCGCGATCGTTATGTTTGGTTATACGCTGTCTATGAAGGAAGATTCTTGTAAGTGCAATCTTTTAGCTTAATAAATCACACTGTTTTGCAATTTTACGCTATGGGAGCTTTTCTTGATTTTGTCTTCTGAGTTCCACATTTACTACTGGAAAGATCGGCATAGGTTTGTGGGTGACCTGATAATTTCCCAAATGCCTGGTGAGACCACTGGTATGGTGGTCACCTCGAGCTGGTAAGGAGCCTCATACCTCACTTGGGTGCGAATCACTTTGGATGCTGGATTCACCTATGTCACATCTCTTCTGACTATATGCACTTTGGTCATCAACTCACTTTACTTATGGACCTTTTTGAGTTTCTGCAATATTCATAATTGGGACTTATCTCATCACTTTATTTTATAATTTTTCACTTGTGATATATGGTGAGACATCTGTCTCTGTCCTCTATGGGAGACCTGTTCTCTGTTTCTTATATTTTATTTTTGGTGGATCAATCACTTTTTTATGGTTATTTTTAGTATGATATACAACTCATATTTAGTTTTAGCGCTGCACTTATTTTGTTTTCGTATGGCATATGTTGCCAGCAATTGGGGTATTACACACAAACACTCCTTGTACAACAGCCCAATCGCTTCCACGCTGCCCCCCGCTATGTTCCCTATCCACCCTTCTCATGGGACCCCCGCCATGTTTCCCCATGCTCAGCTCTCCCACCTGCAGACACAGGACTGGCATGATCTGAGTCGCTGGGTAGAGGGGAGGGAGACCAGGGAACGTCTGTTTGCTGATCTTCCCTACCTAGTAAGGTTGGCCGTTCATTATACAATTTTCCTTTAACTTTACCAAAACCATATAATATGAGGTCAGACCTAAACACTTTCCATTAGTATGCAATCAGGCGGGCCCTTGCACTACATAGTTGAAGGCAAATCTACAGAAAATTGAATAAGAAAATTGTATAGTGTATGGTGAGCTTAAGTGTAACCTGGAAGCAATGTGTATTACATCACTACTGGGTTTGGCTGTCACTTTCCCCAGCCGCTGTGGGGAAGAAGCTATAGGAGTGAATTCTGCACTCTATTAGAGGATGGGTGAGACATCAGGGGTATAAAAAAAAACCCTAATGTCTCATTAAAGAGAATCTGTCTAAACAAAACAGTATCACACAGGGGGGGGACCAAAAGTTTTCTATATGATAAAAAGAAAGTTTAGTGTAAAAAAAAAAAAAAATAAAATGTAAAAAAAAAATAAAGTTACATCCAAGTACTTAAAGATTTTGTCATACGAAAAATCGGAATCGGCTGTCGAAAGCACCGCACTAACGATCCGAAAATCGGCAGATCGTTCGTCGCACAAATATTTACATCCAATTTGCAGCCATCCTGAGTAAGGGCAGATGATTCATCTAGCATTTACTTCCTGGAATCCATCTGCCCTTAGCTCAGGCATGCAAGCAGGAAGGGTGTGCCTAGCTGAGAAAGTCCCCCCCCCCCATCCTCCAGAGGAAAGAAAAAATAAAAATGTCAATGAAGAGTTCTTGGATGTACAGTATGACATTGTTTTGGCCTAGGCCAGAAACCAGGAAGCAACTGAAGAAATGCCAAAAAAAAGTGTAAACAAGTAAATATAATAAACCTTCCTATCTATTTACTAATGCTAGTAGCCTAAGGATTAAAAAAAAAGGTTCATATTGAATGAGCTAATGTAGTTCCGCTTCAACTCTTCAAGATGTTTAATTGAAGAAACCAGTTGATTATCAGCTTTCCTATTTTTACCAGTGAGGATTTGCATCTTTAATATCATCGGGTTTTTCTTTTTTTCACAAAGAAATGTTTCTAAACCATAAATGGAATTGTCCATAGAACTCTACGGGAATTCTGGTTATAATAATTACACTTACATTTTAACAATTTAAAGGCCAAGACAATAAAAGGTATGAACTGTAAAGTCTGTACAGGACTCCTATTCAGCCCATTGCCATTACAATAATAACGGGATTCTAATCACTGGGAAAATGATCTTATAAATAAATATTAACAATAATAATAATAATTCTTGCTAACTTTTGAAGCATGTGCAGAATCCATACACAGGCTGCTAAGATTATAATAATAATTATATTCTAATAATAGTGTAACAATAATAATGAGACAGATCATCCGTGAACTCTGAGAAGGAAGCATGCATGCGCTGTTGACGCTACACTGATAATTATACTCTAATATTTCCTAATAATCATGAATCACATTGAGATGCTGAGATTATTATAATTATATTCCAATACCTTCCTGATAATATTAATGAAATACCTAAGATGTGGAGCCTGTGCAGGAATTCTATACAGCTTTGCTTCAGCTTCATGTATGAATTTATCTTCATCTCTTTAAAGGAACCAAACAAAACTGATCCCGCTCATGGGGTTCCCAACTGTCTTCTATAGCAGGGGTCTCTAAACTTTCCCCACAAAGGGCGGTTTACTGTCCTTCAGGTTTCCGGGGAGGGGGGGGGGGGGGGGCAAAGTCACGGAGAGTAAACAATGCCCCATGATTGGTTTTAGTGGGAGAAATAGTGCCCCATCATTGGTTTTAGTGGGAGGAATAATGCCCCATCATTGGTTTTAGTGGGAGGAATAGTGCCCCATCGTTGGTTGTAGTGGGAGGAATAGTACCCCATTATTGGTTTTAGTGGGAGGAATAATGCCCCATCATTGGTTTTAGTGGGGGGGAATAGTGCCCCATCATTGGTTTTAGTTAGAGGAATAATGCCCAATGATTGATTTTAGTAGGAGGAATAGTGTCCCATGATCGGTTTTAGTGGAGGAATAATGCCCCATCATTGGTTTTAGTTAGAGGAATAATGCCCAATAATTGATTTTAGTAGGAGGAATAGTGTCCCATGATCAGTTTTAGTGGAGGAATAATGCCCCATCATTGGTTTAGGTGGGAGGAATAGTGCCCCATGATTGGTTTTAGTGGGAAGAAAAGTGCCCCATCATTGGATTTAGTAGGAGGAATAGTGTCCCATCTTTGGTTTTAGTGAAAGGAATAGTGCCCCATCATTAGTTTTAGTGGGAGGAAAAGTGCCCCATCAATGATGTCAGTGGGAGAAATGGTGCCACATCATTCTCGTCAGTGGAAGGAAGGAAGAAGGAAGGAAGTGCCCCAAGGGCTTGATAAAGGCAGGTAAAGGTCCACATCTGGTTCCCGGGCAGCAGTTTGGAGATTGCCCCGAACCCTGCTCCTTGTGCTTGTGGCTGCCTTCTCTGGAAACACAGAACCCTCACCCTACACCTTGTACTTACTGCCTTCTCTGGAAGCACTGAACCCTCACCCTGCACCTTGTACTTACTGCCTTCTCTGGAAACACTGAACCCTCACCCTGCACCTTGTACTTACTGCCTTCTCTGGAAACACAGAACCCTCACCCTGCACCTTGTACTTACTGCCTTCTCTGGAAACACAGAACCCTCACCCTACACCTTGTACTTACTGCCTTCTCTGGAAACACAGAACCCTCACCCTGCACCTTGTACTTACTGCCTTCTCTGGAAGCACTGAACCCTCACCCTGCACCTTGTACTTACTGCCTTCTCTGGAAACACAGAACCCTCACCCTGCACCTTGTACTTACTGCCTTCTCTGGAAACACAGAACCCTCACCCTGCACCTTGTACTTACTGCCTTCTCTGGAAACACAGAACCCTCACCCTACACCTTGTACTTACTGCCTTCTCTGGAAACACAGAACCCTCACCCTGCACCTTGTACTTACTGCCTTCTCTGGAAGCACTGAACCCTCACCCTGCACCTTGTACTTACTGCCTTCTCTGGAAACACAGAACCCTCACCCTGCACCTTGTACTTACTGCCTTCTCTGGAAACACAGAACCCTCACCCTGCACCTTGTACTTACTGCCTTCTCTGGAAACACTGAACCCTCACCCTGCACCTTGTACTTACTGCCTTCTCTGGAAACACAGAACCCTCACCCTGCACCTTGTACTTACTGCCTTCTCTGGAAACACTGAACCCTCACCCTGCACCTTGTACTTACTGCCTTCTCTGGAAACACAGAACCCTCACCCTGCACCTTGTACTTACTGCCTTCTCTGGAAACACAGAACCCTCACCCTGCACCTTGTACTTACTGCCTTCTCTGGAAACACTGAACCCTCACCCTGCACCTTGTACTTACTGCCTTCTCTGGAAACACAGAACCCTCACCCTGCACCTTGTACTTACTGCCTTCTCTGGAAACACAGAACCCTCACCCTGCACCTTGTACTTACTGCCTTCCTTCTATAGGAACATCAAAACCAAATCCTGCTCTTTGTGTTCTTGGCTGTCTTCTCAAGGCACCTTCTACACCAGAGTTTCATTCCTCAAGTAGCCCCAACAGGCCATGTCTTATGCCGCGTGCACACGAGCGGACTTTATGGCAGACTTTGCCCAGCGGACGGGATTTCATCGGA
The DNA here is from genome assembly GCA_037952835.1 of Lithobates septentrionalis. Lineage (NCBI taxonomy): Eukaryota > Metazoa > Chordata > Amphibia > Anura > Ranidae > Lithobates > Lithobates septentrionalis. The sequence continues at coordinate 1,465,076 of JBBDGP010002341.1, read as the reverse complement.
CAATTCGATCGTGTGTGGGCTCCAGCGGACTTTGTTTTCTCAAAAGTTGGACGGACTTAGATTTGAAACATGTTTTAAATTAATCAGTCGAAATCGAGTCCGGTCGAAAAGTCCGCCGTCTGTATGCTAGTTCGACGGACAAAAAGCCACGCTAGGGCAGCTATTGTCTACTGGCTATCAACTTCCTTGTTTTAGTCCGGTCGTACGTCATCACGTACGAATTCGACGGACTTTGGTGGATTGTGTGTAGGCAAGTCCGTTCATTCAGAAAGTCTGTCGAAAAGTCCGCTGGGCAAAGTCTGCCGTAAAGTCCGCTCGTGTCTACGCCGCATAAGTCATGTCCCTTAGCTGCCGTGAATACCAAGCTATGGGTAAGGATTTAAAGTATGTGTGCAAGGTACAGAAAATCCTGAAAACATGACCAGCTGAGAGTCCTTTAGGACTGCGGCTGGGAAGAACTCTTCTACAGAAGCCCCAAAGCTCAACCCGTTCCTTGTGTTATCAGCTGTCTTATATGGGAACGCCAAACCTCATCCTTACTCCTTGTGTTCTCCTTGGATTCTCGGAGTCAGACCTGTCTATCACAGATGGCACACTGGCTCGCATAATGCCAGATGAGATTATTTTTTGCAACAGAATGTTTAAAATAAACTATTGTTAAGATTGCGCTGGCCTTTTCTTCAGATACCATCTGCTTTGTACAGCCTGTTATGGTATCTGCTCATTGGCTGGTTCCACAACACTGATTAAATATCATCTAAGGACGGGAATTGTGTGCATGAGATAATTCACTGATATCGTACAATATGAAACAGAAAAAACGCGCTAAAAAGTGTTAAAACTAATGAAATAAAAAAGTCCAATTAAAGTCCAAAATAAATAATCAATAATCGTAGACTCCTCTATGTGATAAGGTGAAAGAAGATGATTCACTTGAAATACAACTGTGTGGTGAAATGCTTACCAGAACGTAAGCCAAATCAGACAGGTGGCTTAAACCCAGCCCGGGCCTTTAGAGAGCGATTCCAATTGGCAAGATCAGTCGCACTCGTGCAGCAAATCAGGTCGGAAGGTCAATTGGAAAAAACCCAAACAGAAATCTGGCGCAGTCACCGCGATCCCGTCCTGGCAGACTCTTCACGGGCTCGGTGTGCATAGGATTCAAAAAAGGAACAGCCAATAGCGTAATACCGTTGGAACTCCGATTTATTAAAAAGACTAACACTTACAGTAAAAACAACTAATACAGCAATGCCGGCCGGCACTCAAACAGCTCCCGTCCACAGCAGGGCGACGTGGTGACGTCAGCACGTCCCTCCCAGACGCGTTTCGTCACAGGTTGACGTTCTCAATGGGGAACGGGCAGCGCGCTGAGCCACCACAATATATGCACACACCAAGCCTCGCTCTGGGACCCAACAGGTGAAACACAGAACGCCATCTTTGGTGTGGGCATAGATACTAACAGGTTACGGGAATAGAAGCAAAAACGGCGGTGAAAAAGAGAGGAGAAAGAAAAGAGGGAAGAGAGGATAGGAGAAAGAAAAAAGGGAAAAGAGGATAGGAGAAAGAAGAGAGAGAAGAGAAAAGAAGGAAAGGAAAAAAAGAGGATAAGAAAGAGTGGAGGAGTTCAGATTGGGATGGGAAGGGGCCTAGACGAGGCATGTTGCTATCCTTAGATATTCGGAAGGCCTTTGCTTCCCTATCACGGGACTACCTCTTCTATGTCTTATCTACTGTAGATACAGATTTGGTCCAAAGTTCTTATGGACTCTAAAAGTCCATAAGAATTTTGGATAGATTATCTAAATCTAATTTAAATCAAGTCCCCACATGGCCAATTGGCCCCTTTGTGGCAAAACAAAGATTTCACTCCAGGCCTCACTCCTCATAACTTCAATTGGTGGACCAATAAAGGTCTTCTGTGTATTGCAGACGTTTGTGATCACAAGGGCATGTTAACCAAACAGATAAATACCAGATGCCAGATTCCAAACAATATTGGTATATTCAATTGAAATACTACCTAAACACTTCATCTCGCGAGAGTGATCTGACGACTGTCGCCCATGGAACATCTATGTCATAAATATGATAAAACTAAAGGTCATATTTCAGAATTATAAAAAAAAAGGAAAATACTGCGCTAAATTACATATATAAATACAAATCAAGGAGCTGCTAAAACCATGAGACACACACAGAAACAGATAAATAATACAAAGTAGTAGTGTTGAAAATGACATGAAAAGAAAACGTGAATTGAAAAAGAAAGAGGTCCAAATTGATGGTTGTATATAAATTATTATACATAAACAACATGAGTGATAAATGAATAGTCCATATAAAGCACAAATAAGTGTTTTTTTTTTTTTATATAACACCTCTTGACGACAGTGCACCTCCACCACATGAATTTTTTGCTTACCAGAAGGCAAGCTTTTAGAAGCCTGCGGCTCAATACCCAGCCAGGGCCTTTATCCAAAAAGAAAGATGGTTGTCCACAGTAGGTAATGAGAAGGAACTTAAATTGAACACCAAATAGCCTGGGAAACTCCAGCATCGGCCACCAAGGAAAGAGTTCAGGTGTTACCCAAAAAATATAAAGAGAAACTCCATAGTGTAAACTGTACCAAAAAGGTTTAATAGGATAAAGGATTGCACTTACAAAGTAGAAGATAAAAACGATCATAAAAACACAGCCGGCCAGCAAGCAAACACCCGTCCACTGAGTACAGCGCGATTACGTCAGCACGTCAACCTCCCTACGCGCGTGTTGTCACAATCTGCCATCCTCTCGGGGATCACAGGTTTCCAAATGTTTTTTTGTTTAACATGATCTTGTTTTTGGGTGTCTTAACCCAATTACTTGTCACCTTTTTCATCTCCTGTTTTTCATAATTAATTAAAACCATGTGAGGGGAAGCAAGCGCAGAGAAGAGAGACAAAAAGAGGGTGAGCAGAGAGTTAAAAGAACAGAGGGAAGAGGATAGAAAGAGAAAAGGTGAGGGAGCAGAGAGGAGAAGGAAGAAAGAGCAGGGGCCAAGGGAGAGAGAGAGAGAGAAAAAGAAAGAGAGAACAAAGGATAAGGAAAGTCAAAAGAGAAGGGAGAAAAAAGAAATAGAAAGTAGAAGAGATTGAAAAGAGGGGGAAGGAAAGTGTGGGGAGAAGGGAGAATGGAAAAGGAAGAGAATAGAGGAAGAAAAAAGGAGAAGCATAGAAATAAGAGGAAGAGAAAAGAGAGTGGGGATAGGAATGAGGATAAAAAGATGGGATTAAAGGATAGACAGAGAAAAGAGGAAAGGTGAAACAGTATAAGGAGAGAAAAAACAGAACTGAAGAAAGAGAAGAAAATCGGTAAAATAAAAAGAAGACCACACAGGGCTGGTAAAATGATTCAGGAATGACACTTTCAAATTAAAAGTAGTACAAAAGCAAAATAAAGAGAATCCTTTACATTGCAGGATGAATGGCCATTGACAGCCAGTCTCTCCCCCCTGAATAAGTGGTGGCTCTCTCTCCATTGTGGATGACAGGCAGTGAGAGAATGAGCTGCGACTCCACACTGCTCCCTTAACAGCCAGACAAATGACCCCAGCCACCGAGAGATCTCAGAAAAAAAGTTATAAAAGAGATGCCCTCCTCCCCCTACGAGGTCGGCATTGTGAAGCCAAGAAAAGGATTATGGCCGACTAGCGGCAAGACCGAGACGGCAGCATCCTGAGCTCTCCCACTGCTACAGGTTACTTGTTATTTAGGTCAATATCTGGAGGAAGGAGAAAATGACATCCTTACTGACCGCCAGGGAGGAGAAGAGGGCAGCCAGAGAATGATAAAATGAACCTGTTTTATACCCCAAATGATTTCCTTAAAGAAAACGCTGTCAGGGTCCCGATCCACCACACTGAGCACTTCCTGTTATTGTGAAATAATGGATGAATAGCAAAAATTCTGCTCATTTCTGAAGGGGAAAAAAAAAAATGGAGTGTTTTCTTTTGACGGTTCCATTCATCGTAGATAAAAGAGGGTCGTTTACTTAAATTTCATCCAATTTGTCAAGTGGAAAGTCAGCGGACAACGCAAGGAATCGCAACCCGCTGCCTTATAATGAATCCGGGATTTGGAGACGACCTCTGCTGACACAATGTAACAATTAGTTGCTTGGAAAAGATGTTCCTCAACAAACAGGAGATTGAATTACCCAGGCCATGGACAATCATAAGGAAAAGCCTAAGGCATGCAGCAATTTCAGCCACCAAGACACCTGGATAATGGTGATGTTTGATACAGTTCCATATAATGATCTCATAAAAAAAAAAAAACAGTTGTACACGCTAGGACTTAACCCTAGGAAGGTTCAGTGGGCTAAAGGATAGATATCACAGTGTAAATGGGGTTCACTGGGAACAGAGACCAGTCACTACTGGTCACCACAAGACTCTGTACTCGGTCCTGTTCTATTTCATCTGTCTGTTAGTTATATCAATGAAAGATTGGTGGGCAAGGTAGGTCTTTTTGCTGGAGACACAAAGTAAAGGGGCTGATATTCCTGGAGGTGTGCAGAGGGCCTTACCATAGATATCGCATATCAGGGAACTGGAGAAAGTGCAGAGAAGGGCAACCAAACTGATAAGAGGCATGGAGGAGCTCAGCTATGAGGAAAGATTAGAGGAACTGAATTTATTCTCTACTGAGAAGGGAGGGATATGATCACCATGTACAAATATATAAGGGGTCCATATAGTGAACTTGGTGTTGCGTTATTCACTTTACGGTCAACACAAGGACAAGGGGGCGCTCTTTACGCCTAGACGAAAATAGATTTCGTCTCTAAATAATATGGAAAGTTTTCTTCACAGTAATGCCCCGTACACACGGTCGGACATTGATCGGACATTCCGACAACAAAATCCATGGATTTTTTCCAACGGATGTTGGCTCAATCTTGTCTTGTATACACACGGTCACACAAAGTTAGTCGGAAATTCCGAACATCAAGAACACAGTGACGTACAATACGTATGACGAGCCGTCAAAAAAGAAATTCAATAGCCAGTGCTGCTCTTCTGCTTTATTCCGAGCATGCGTGGCACTTTGTGCGTCGGATTTGCGTACACACGATCGGAATTTCCGACAACGGATTTTGTTGTCGGAAAATGTTATAGCCTGCTCTCAAACTTTGTGTGTCGGAAATTCCTATGGAAAATGTGTGATGGAGCCCACACACGGTCGGAATTTCCGACAACCAGGTGCTATCACACATTTTCCATCGGAAAATCCGACCGTGTGTACGGGGTATTAGAGTTATGGAAATGTGGAATAGACTCCCTCCAGAGGTGGTTCTGGCCAGCTCAGTAGATTGCTTTAAGAAAGTCCTGGATTCTTTCCTAAATGTACAGAATATAACTGGATAGTAACATTTATAGGTAGAGTTGATCCAGGGAAAATTTGATTGCCTCTCAGGGGATCAGGAAGGAGTTTTTTCCTCTGCTGTAGCAAATTGGATCATACTTTGCTGGGTTTTTTTTGCCTTCCTCTGGATCAACTGTGGGTATAGGATTGGATGTATGGGATTGTATGATATTATTTTTTATTTATTTATATGGTTGAACTAGATCAGAGATATGCAATTAGCGCACCTCTAGCTGTTGCAGAACTACAAGTCCCATGAGGCATAGCAAGACTCTGACAACCACAAGCATGACACCCAGAGGCAAAGGCATGATGGGACTTGTAGTTTTGCAACAGCTGGAGGTCCGCTAATTGCATATCCCTGAACTAGATGGACTTGTGTCTTTTTTCAACCTGACTAACTTATGTAACTATAGGCATAGGCATGTGCAGGGGGTGTACCAGGTGTCTCTGGGCACACCCTAATCACCACGCGCGGCGTCGATTCCCCTTCCTGGCAAGGATTCCCCTTGTGTTGCGCCTTCCCTGCAGCGCTGCTGGTTTCTCTCTTCTTCTCTCCCCCAGGCTGCTCTCTTCTTCTCTCCCACGGGGGATGTTTCAGAATGAAGAGATGGTGGTAGGGGCTAGTAAATATGTCATTTACCGGCCCCTTCCTTTTCTAAATGAACACACTCACTAGCTGTTACTGAAGCATAGTATACTGTGATTACTATGCTTTCGTTTGTGAATGAACAGGAAGCCAATCAGCACAGAGCACTTCCCATTCATTCACTGTCCAGTGCAACTGTGGCTGCAGAGAAAGGCGTGTGTGTTTAAGCTTTGGGGTGAACTCCCTAATAGAATAGGCTGCGCACACCCATGAGCCTTAATCTGCGTGTCATTTCCTTGGGATGAGGGTAGCCTAGACTTCTCGGATCAGCAGGGAGTATAAACTTTTTTGATTGCAGAGCTATAGGTCTGGCTTAAAGTGGTATTAAATCCAAAACTAAAAATGTATTATATTGCAGCTTACCAATCATTGGATGTGGTGGCTGGATCAATTTTCTTGTCTTTGGCTTTTTCCCCTCTATTATTGAGACGCCACTCTGGGTGAATGAGCAGAGGGCACAGCAGACAGCAGCATTGTCAGTCTGGGGGGATGGGAGTGCTAAATGAATTAGAAGATTTGAATACACTAACAAACTGAAGCCAAAATCCAGCTCACACCTTATAATCAGTTATAACATTTTTTGTTTCCCTTTTGGTATAAAGGGACCATGCAGGGTCCACCCACTACACAAGGGGGTGGAGGCAAGACTAGTCACCCTGCACAGGGGGAAAGAGAGAGGGCAGGGCTGTGGGAGGGACCATGTAGGCTCCACCCACTACACAAGGGGGTGGAGACAAGACCAGTCACCCTGCACAAAGAGAGAGAGAGGGCAGGGCTGTAGGAGGAACCATGCAGGCTCCACCCACTACACAAGGGGGTGGAGACAAGACTAGTCACCCTGCACAAGGAGAGAGAGAGGGCATGGCTGTGTGAGGGACCATGCAGGCTCCACCCACTACACAAGGGGGTGGAGACAAGACCAGTCACCCTGCACAAGGAGAGAGAGAGGGCAGGGCTGTAGGAGGGACCATGCAGGCTCCACCCACTACACAAGGGGGTGGAGACAAGACCAGTCACCCTGCACAAGGAGAGAGAGCAGCAGTGAGCGGTCTTTATTACAGGAAGTCTCACACTGGATCACTGCACAGATCTGGAAGAAATACACAAAGCTCACCGAGATTCCAGGAAGAATATGCTAAATTCTTCTACTTAACTCATATTTCGGCTCTAATGCATATTGATAAGGTTATTTCCATTGAGATGATCTCTTGTTCCTGTTTATCTAGAAAATACACACAAACTACATTTCCTTCAAAGGCATGCCGGAGCATCAAACTGTATCCTATGAAAAAATTGGAAAAAAGCAAAATAAATCCCTCACATAGATGAAAATGAGGAAGGCTTAGAGTGCGGGCATGATGCCACTCTGTCGGGCCATAATGATTGCATGGTGCAGCTGGAGGTTGCGGCACTAAAATGTTTTCCGTCTTTTTATTTTATTTAGGTTAATAATAACCGTACGTAAATGTGCTTCTAGTCTGTTTTAATTCCACAATGTTTTCCCCCGAGCCATAAGCAGATTTGTATTTTTTTTTTTTCTCTCCGTTTAAACATTTCTTTTCACACTTGGCTTCAGACGCTGGATTTGCAGGATTCATTCCGCACTTATGTATTAGGAAAAACAATCGTTAACCCTTGTACCGACTTCATCGAAAGCTGCCAAAGTAGGTGTGAAAAAGCTGGTTCCTCTGTGTACACCGCTCTATTTATATTATGCTGTTTAGACAGAAATCATACGTAATGTTTTAACTAATAGTGATACAGAATCATACTGGCAATCAGTCAGCTCCGCGGTGGTCCGTGGGCATCTTTACCACCGCGGGAAGCTAAGAAAACCAAAGCGGATACCGGGTGACGGACGCGCCTTGGCATTCAGGGCAGCAAAATAACACTATTTATTTTAAAAAAGTACATAACTATTTATATGATCTTTTGCATAGCTATTTAAACTGGCCAACAGAATCTAAAAAATAACGATAATAATAATTCAAATAATAATACAATTATATAATTATTTATAAAAAATATTATGTAATTCATTTAAAAAAATTATATATATATATATATATATATATATATATATATATATATATATATATATATATGGTATCTTAAAAAGTAAGTACACCCCTCACATTTTTGTAAATATTTTCTTTTATCTTTTCATGTGACAACACTGGAGAAATGACACTTTGCTACAATGTAAAGTAGTGAGTGTACAGCTTGTATAACAGTGTAAATTTGCTGTCCCCTCAAAATAACTCAACACACAGCCATTAATGTCTAAACCGCTGGCAACAAAAGTCAGTACACCCCTAAGTGAAAATCTCCAAATTGGGCCCTATAAGCCATTTTCCTCCCCGGTGTCATGTGACTTGTTCATGTTACAAGGTCTCAGGTGTGAATGAGGAGCAGGTGTGTTAAATTTGGTGTTTTCGCTCTCACTCTCTCACACTGGTCACTGGAAGTTCAACATGGCACCTCATGGCAAAGAACTCTCTGAGGATCGGAAAAAAAAAAAGAATTGTTGCTCTACATAAAGATGGCCAAGGGCAGGGATATGCAATTAACGGACCTCCAGCTGTTGCAAAACTACAAGTCCCATCATGCCTCTACCTCTGGGTGTCATGCTTGTGGCTGTCAGAGTCTTGCTATGCCTCATGGGACTTGTAGTTCTGCAACAGCTGGAGGTCAGCTAATTGCACATCCCTGGCCTAGGGTATAAGAATATTGCCAAGACCCTGAACTGAGCTGCAGCACGGTGGCCAAGACCATACAGCGGTATAACAGGACAGGTTCCACTCAGAACAGGCCTCGCCATGGTCCACCAAAGAAGTTGAGGTCACATGCTCAGCGTTATATCCAGAGGTTGTCTTTGGGAAATAGACATATGAGTGCTGCCAGCATTGCTGCAGAGGTTGTAGGGGTGGGGGGGGGTCAGCCTGTCAGTGCTCAGACCATACGCCGCACACTGCATTAAATTGGTCTGCATGGCTGTCATCCCAGAAGGAAACCTCTTCTAAAGATGATGTACATACAGTATATCCACTTCCTGACTGCTCCATAGCAGATTTACTGCTACAGGGCAGCCTTTCTGTGCACACATATATACATGTGTGTGATTCTGCGCCTTCTGGTAGGGGGGTGCACGTGCAAAGCAGGGAAAAAAATCCATCACATCCCTTAGTAAAATCACCCCACAAGTACACATAAACACTGGTTTGGCACACGTTTAACCCTTTGATCGCCAAGATGTTTAACCCATTCCCAGCCAGTGTCATTAGTACAGTGACAGTGCATATTTTTATCACTGTACACTGTATTAGTGTCACTGGTTCCCACAAAGTGTCAAAAGTGTCAGTTAGTGTCAGATTGTTCACTGCAATATCACAGTCCCACTATAAGTCGCTGATCACTGCCATTACTAGTATTATTTTTTTTTTTAAATCCAGTATATATCCCATAGTTTGTAGACGCTATAACATTCGTGCAAACCAATCAATATATATTTATTGGGATTTTTTTTTTTTTTACCAAAAATATGTAGCAGAAAACATATTGGCTTAAATATATGAAGAAATTTGATTTTTTTTTTTTGTTGGATGTGTATTATAGCAGAAAGTAAAAAGTATTGTTTCTTTTTTTCAAAATTGTTGGTCTTTTTTTTTTGTTCCTAGCGCAAAAAATAAAAAGCGCAGGAGGTGATCAAATACCACCAAAAGAAAGTTCTATTTGTGGGAAAAAGAAAAAAGGAAAACATTTTCTTGTTTATGTACAGTATTGCAGGACCGTGCAATTGTCAGTTAAAGTAACGCAGTTCCGTATCGCAAAAAATGGCCTGGGCATGAATGGGGGAGGGTAAATCTTCCGGAGGTCAAGTGGATATATACACACACACACACACACAGACACACACACACAGACGCACTCCTTCTCTTTATTTAGCACTATAAGACTAGGTGAGGACACTTGTCAGGAAGAGACAGATAGCAACAGAGCTGTGGGTGAGCTGCGGTTGTGGACAGATCAATGCAAATATGTAGCAGATTTTTGCACTGCAGCGCACCTGAAGGCTGCTTTTCAGTGTGAACAAGGCAAATAGAAAATATTTTTTTTGTGTGCCCTTGTGCAGAAAAATGCCGATCTCACACAAGTGTGAATGAGCCCCAAAATAAGGCATTTTAAAGCAAAAAATAGTTAAACTAAAGAGGAAAAAAAAAAAACCACAGGTGAGACTTTAAAGGGGTTGTAAAGGTTCATTTTTTATTAAAATAACAAACATGTTATACTTATCTACTCGCTTTTCATGGGGGCACTCGTGCGGGCGCGCTCCCGAGTCCTGCTGCTGCGTCCATTGACACAGACAGCAGGACTCGGTCCCTCCTTTCAGCTCCTGCGTCATTGGGTTTGATTGACAGCAACGGGAGCCAACGGCTGCGCTGCTATCAATCTATCCAATCAGGACCCAAGACACCGGCTGGAGCTGCTGTACTCGTCCCCGTGGCTGGAAACATCAGATTCGGGTAAGTAAAAGGGGGGTTTCTGGGGGGCAGCTGCATCACCTCGAGGGTTTACAACCCCTTTGACTGGCCTTTATTGGCGACCTCTGGTCACAGCATACACTTTGATTTTATAACATCAGCATTGTAACAACAATACAAACAATTATTTCAATTAAGAATCCAGTATAAGATTACTTGAAAAATCTCCTATCATTTTGTGAGTGCTGCCTGTCTGCTGGCCGTCCCTTTCCACAATTTCCTGTATTCCCTGAATGCTCTGCCGCTTCTCCATTTCTAAAGACTACATATCCCATGGTACCTTGCTGCCTGCAAGCAGTGGTTCCTGTACTGACTCCGCCTCCTGGAACTCCTCCCCTCAGAAGGCAGGCTCTGTGAAATGTGTGACACAGCAGTGCCTACTCACAAGGCATAGTGACTCTGTGTCACAGAATTCCGGGAAGTATATGTGCGGGGATCTTCACAAAGTAAGTTTACAAACTTCAAGATGGTTCAGAATAATGGGAGTAGACTAGAAATAATTGAACTATGTACAAAAGAACAAAGAGAGGGCACACCTGCCTAGTGCATTTTCTTTACACATCATTTATTAAGAAGGAGGAAACAGGCGATTATACTGACAAACCAAAAAAAAAAAAGAAAAAAGGAACATGCTCATTAAAAATGACCAAACACATGAACGTCAGAACCGCTATGCATACTTCTTACATCCTGGGAAGTTGCCAAACGGGTCTGCAGATGCTAACGCATTTCGAGGGGGCTTCCCTCTTCATCAGAACAATTATTTCTGCTTAGAAATGATTGAGATACAATGTGGAAATGTATATATGATTTTATATTTTCATCTCATACACAATTTACGTTTTTGGGTTTGTTACTGGAACACACATGTAATCAGGACAAAGTTCCATATACTTATATATATATGGAATAAATATAACTTATTAGATGGAACCTGACATGGGAGGTTGTCATGGCTGCTTTACTTCTGAAAATGATATTTGTTTTTTTTATTTTTTTGGGTTTTTTTTATACCCTGGAGTCACTAACGGGAAGATTGGCTCTTCTCTGACTTTCATTGTAAACTTGTTACAAGTCAATGAGTCAGAGTTGTTAAAGCCAAAGCCAGGCAATTAGTACTTTTAGTAGGCCAGCAATGGCGGGCCACAAATCTCCACTATGACGGGTGTAACAAGTGCAGGAATTGCTAAGAGGATGTAACTGATGTTGGGGCCCCGCTCTCCATCTCAGCCAGGAGTGCCCACAGCAGACATGGCACAAGGCCCAGATAGCAAGCAATTGAGCTGCAAGTTTGAACACGACTTGCTAAGCTATTGCTAGACTTGCCAGGCTTCACAAGTTTGTTGCACAATTGCAGCCTAGTCCGCATTGCATGACTCCAGATCAACTTCCTTTGCAAACATTCTGCAAGTTCTAGTTCAGGTCTGTTTTTCAATAGTCCTCCCACCACAGGGGGGCACTCTGGCTGAATTTTCTTTTCAATATGTTTATTGGTTTACAAAAACACATCAAGAAATAACATTTCTAGTATCGACCTGCAAGCCCTAACACAATTAATGGGCAAAAACATAAGAGAAATACTAAAGCATTAGACCAGGGGTTTCCAAACTGCGGCCTGAGGCCCAGATGTGGCCCTTTGCTAGCCTTTATCTGGCCCTTTAGGCATTATTCCTCCCACTGATATGGGGCACTATTCCTCCAACTGACACCAACAAGAGGGAACCATTTCTTCCACTGATACCAATCATGGGATACTATTTCTCCTACTAATAGGGGCACTACTCTTCCTCCTACTGACCACCAACCCTGAGGCCATATTTATTCTCACTGATGCTGGGCCTAGGATATTTTCGTCCCCTGCTAGCCACAATCCAGCCCTCCTAAAGTCTGAAGGACAATAAACAGGCTCTTTATTTGAAAAGTTTGGAGACCCCTGCATTAGACTATCAACCATCCTAACCTCCCTGGCGGTATTCCCGAGTCTGGCTCGGGGTGGAATTTCAGAACCAAAAGCGGTAACCCGGAGCCACACAATCGGGATCGCATCGCAGGATCCAGGAAGCGCTTACTTACCTTGTCCCCTGGATTCTGCGATGTCTCCCCGTAGTGTGAGCGGCTCATCCTCCGCTCGATTCATCACGGAGCCGAGCTCCGTTCCCTGCGAGCATTGCGATGCACGGGGACGGAGAACGGCGCCAAATTCAAAAAGTGAAACACACACAATACATACAGTACAGTTTCTCCAGTGCTCTGCATGCATTTTTATATTATAAAAACTGTTCTTTCTGCCTGGAAACTGGAGATTGTCCTTAGCAACCAAAACCGTCCCTTTACGTCAAAATGGGTTTTAGACCAGCTAGAAAACAGAGATAATATATTAGAATCACTCGCAGAATTGAGCGATAGTGATTTGTGGGGAGATCCGTCATCAAACACTGAAAAGTAATGACCGCGACAATTCTGCAACTGAGCAAATTTTAGTGTTTTTGATTTGATTACATTATTGAATATTTTTTTTATCATTATTATTATTTGGTATAATTATTTATAGTTATTTATTATATCATAATTTATGATTTCGTGTTTCAAACTTTATCATACCCGAGATGTCTACTAGACTCTGGATTGGACAGATTTAAGTGAGTTATTCCTAAGAATTACAGGCCTACAATATAAAATGCCAAATTTCCATGCAAAATAATTGTACCGCTTTAAGCATCAAAAATATGAAATAATCATACCGCCAGGGAGGTTGGGCAACTATCAATGGATAGACATCAATAGAATTGCAATCAGGTCTGAGAAAGAGTCTGAGGGGTTGATTTACTAAAGACAAATAGACTGTGCACTTTGCAAGGTGCAGTTGTACTCTGGAAGTGCAGATGCTCCAGAGCTTAGTAAATGAACCAGAGGTTCTTCTGACTTCCTTCATCCAATCATGTGCAAGCAAAAATGCTGTTTTTTTTTTTTTTTTCCCTTGAACGTGATTGGGTATTTTTTTCCCAAATGAAGCTTTACCTCGTTTACTAAAATTTGGAGCAACTGTACTTGCAGAGGGCAACTATTTGCCTTTAGTAAATCAACCCCTTAGCACTCCTTGAGGGAGTTAAAATGTACATAGTTAAAGATAGAATGAAGACAGTTGTGGGGGGCAGTCAGGGTCCAACGGACCCGGCACGGGTCCTCCATGCCACCCTTATGGGTTCACGTTGTGTACTAGGAGACCCCATCAGGATTAGGCGGACACCAAGATCCTAACCCGCTTCTCCTCTCCCTGTTTGGACAAGACAAAGAGGGATAGGAGGTATCTCAACTCTGTATCTCATCTCAGTAGTATTTTATTTTTTTTTGTCCGAGGAGCTTACAGTCAGATCATGCTTTGTCACCCATTGTGTAGCTGGATTTTCATGCTGAGGACTTGCAGAGTTCTTGCTGTAGACTCACCACTGCAACTTTTGCTCTTGCTAGAGACTTGCCACGCAAATTCGCTACAAATTTGAGAAGTGTGAACTAGAACTTGTGCTTCAAGTGCTCTGCAAGTGTACAACCTGCCAGTGAAAATGTGCAGCAAGTTAACCGCTTGCCGGCCAGCCGCCGTCATTATACTGCGGCAGGTCGGCACGATCCCGTGAACCGTCATAGCTATACGTTTGTCCCTTTAAGTGGGATAGCAGGCGCACGTGCCCGCTGCATTGCGGGGGTGCCGATGCTCGTGACTGGCGGTCCGCCAGCTGCAAGCGATCGCGGGCATGAGAGGCAGAACAGTGAGGAGAGACAGATCGTGAGTTCCTAATAGCTAGGAATCACGAACTGTCATTTCCTCTAGGTCAGTCGTCTCCCCCACAGTTAGAAATACACACAGGGAACACAATTAACCCCTTGATTGCCCCCTAGTGTTAATCCTTTCCCTGCCAGTGACATTTTTACAGTAATCAATGCATTTTTATAGCATTGATCGCTGTATAAATGCCACTGGTCCCAAAAATGTGTCAAAGGTGTCCGATGTGTCCGCCATCATGTTGCAGTCCCGATAAAAATCGCAGATCGCCGCCATTACTTGTAAAAAAAAATAATAATAGAAATGCTATAAATCTATCCCTTATTTGTAGACGCTATAACTTTTGTGCAAACCAATCAATATACATTTATTGCGATTTTTATTCCCAAAAATATGTAGAAGAATACATATCGGCCTAAACTAAGAAAAAAATTGCTTTTTTTTAAAAAAAAAAGAGGGATATTTATTATAGCAAAAAGTACAAAATATTGTGTTTTTTTTGCAAAATTGTTGCTTTTTTTTTTATAGCGAAAAAATAAAAAACGCAGAGATGATCAAATACCACCAAAAGAAAGCTCTATTTGTGGGAAAAAAAGGACGTCAATTTTGTTTGGGTGCAACGCCGCACGACCGCGCAATTGTCAGTTAAAGCGACGCAGTGCCGAATAGCAGAAAAAAATGGCCCGGTCATTGAGCAGCCAAATCTTCCGGGGCTGAAGTGGTTAAGAGACTTCCAATTTAACACTGCCACAAATGTGTGGGAAGTTATCCTTGTTATCTGGGGGTGCTCTAACTATGGCAGGAAAAGGGACGAAGGCGGAACTCACAGATTTAAAGGTAAGCCCTGCGCTTCACACTGACAAATGGCCATAAAACAGTGAAACTTTCCCTTTAAGGAGATCAATATGAAGCAAAGCAGGAAAGAGCTGACTGACAGCGCGCTTTCCGACCGTTAAATATTACAGCTGTGCCAAGTCATTGTGCTGCACTGAATGATTTACAGGAAAAATCTGCGCTCTTCCATTAAAGCCGAATCCCAGGCAGACAGACAAATGCACCACTTAGTTCAGGAAGGTATAAGTTACAAAGTCATGAAATGTGTTTCTGAATGCAGCTGCCTAGCACTTCGGAGCAATACGACACACGTCCACCCAGACAGCCGTCCAGGTGGCACAGAACCCTGATCACCTGACTCCATCCAAATAAATAGGCTCTCCCAGCAGGCCAAGGGACCAAAGAAAATCCCTGCCCATTGGCTGATATACCCCATTCATTACCTAATCTGTCCTTGCTATGCCCTTGTCTTATCCAATGTCACTAGATACCCGGCCACCCAGTGACAGAAGAGAGAAGTGCAGCAATTCCAGGATTAGAGGGAAATCAATTGATCTCCTAACAATTGGCCAAGGCAACTATCGCCTGGCAACTAAATTTAATAGCAGCCCTGCCTAAACATCAGGGTTTTACGCTTGCATTGTGGTGGGAGTCATATAGGGGAATATGACGGGCATGTACACACCAAGAAGATGGCACAGACTGGTAGGTACATAACTACTACGAGGTGGGGGGGGTTAAACAAAACCCTCATATGGTGTAGGCAGCAGCACCAAACAGTGAGAGCATACAAGAGCCATCTTTAATATCGATTGGACCCTGGGCAAAACTTTTCTTGGGCCCCCCCCCCCCATGCAGTTTCGCTCTCCACCTGTTCTGAGATATACAATAAATAGCAGCTAGACTCAATATCAGTTTACTGAATCAGATCAGGCAGCTATTGCGATTGGTTGCCAGAGGTTACAGTGTATCATTACCGCACACTGACTGGTTGCTAGAGGTTACAGCACACATTACGGCTCACTGATTAGTTGCTAGAGGTTACAGTACAAGATTTCTGCTTGTTGATTGGCTGCTAGAGATTACTCAGGGGGGCAAGATATACATATCAATGCCGCCGGCCGCCGCTATTTACATATGAATGCCGGTCATTAACATGTAAACACAGGGTCTGCAGGTGAGTCATCTGTACACAAAAAAAGAGCAGAGCTAGGCAGCATTAGTAGCAGCACTTCACACTGAGATATTGGGACACAGCACGGGACTAAACCTCAAGGGACGAGGGAATTTAAACCAGGATAGTTGGCAAGTATGAGGCAGCTGCTTTGGGCCCCACAACTAAAACAGGGCCCAGAGCAGCTGCCCCTTTTGCCCTGCCTTAAAAACGGCCCTGAGAGCATACCAGGTAGAGTTTTTCTTGATTTTAGAGAGAAAGGTCGACATACTGGGTGTCTAGGAAAAGGGAGAAAGGGGGAGAAGAAAAAAGTAAAAGGAAAGGTAAGGTGGGGATAAACGGTGAGGTCGATGGCTCAAGAAGTCAGATTCCCATAGGGGAGTAATCTCAATTTAAGAGTGAGTAAAATGTTCATCTGAGAAATTGAACAAATCCTAATATAGCCAACATGTGTTGTGTTCCTCCGCCCTGATTTTTCTGTTTTTGATATTGGCTGCATGTAGACTTAAAATTCCTTGCAGGTGATTGGATACTAGAAGTTGACACAGCTTCACCGTATTCACTAACTGTGATGCATAAGCAATTTCTGCTCCTTTAGTAAACCAACCCCGTCTCCCTATGTGACCTCACCACATAAATAATGATTGCCAACCAAGCTTCCCAAGTGGCTCTGCATCAGCTAGGATCCGCATCTTCTGTCTATCCACAGGTAGTAGGAATAATACATTTTCCCCGTTCGGTAAGCTGCCAGCAAGCGCAGTCTCCACTACCTTCCATTAACAGATTTCACTGTCTCATGTTTGCAGACAGCCGAGTTTTGTGTTGACCTAAATCCAGCAGGTACTAATCGTCCCCCTCGTATCAGATCATAAGAAGTGCTTCTAATGACACCTCTCCCAATTACAGGACATTACGTGGGCTTTAGCGGTTGTCTGGGTCCTTCAATCTTCTCGCGGAAGGATCATCCGGCTTTTTTTTTTTTTTTCCTACGAGGTATTCACAGGAGGATTAATACGCTCGCCTCGAATTCAACAGCAAAATGTCAGCTGTCATGTTCGCTAAAGCCACCTTAACAAGGCCAAATGAATACCCAGCGGAGGGAGACCCAAAAGAAAAAAAAAAAAAAACTGTCATGCAAAAGGTAAAAACAGCCCAGCGGGGGGGAACTTGGATACGGGAGTGTAACCTAGACCGCCTGAACAGTATAATGAGAAGATTAACAATTCTACTGTCTTCTCACTGAGCAGATGGAGCGAGGAGGCAATATGAAAAAATACTACGCCATATTCTTACTATGGTGTTATGGTGTCTATGGTGCCAGTGTGTACCCTCATTGAACTGTAATTGTAGTCTAATAAATGTTGATGTTAAAGACTTTTTAGGAGAATTTGTAAACGCATCCAACACGTTTCTTTTCTATGGAGCCGCTCGAGGATAATGAGGTGCTGTCAGAAACCATGAAATCAGGCCGAGGCAGAAGTACAGTTAAATCACACTTTTTATAATAAAAGTAAAAAGAACAAACGTAGTCAAAACATAGCCAAAGTTCAGTAACCGGAACGGATAGTCAGCCAAGCCAGAAGTCAGGGATCAATGTAGTGGAACAGCAAGCAGGATATGGAGCCAGAAGGGATGTCAGCAAAGCAAGTCTTGAACAGGATCGCAGGCGAGCGTCTCAGTTTCTGTGATGTTGACCAAGGCAAAGGCAGAGCTCCTCTGGACAGGACGGCTTAAGTAGGCAGGACTGACGAGCAGGATATCATCAACAGCTGAGTAACTGTGGAGAGATAGGAGCTGGCAATTAGCTGACAGCCGAGCAGTCAGCTCAGAGAAGGAAGGGCTGAGCCCAGTCCTGACAGTTGCACAACCTGGAGAGAGAAAGTCCAACTGGTTCATAAGAGGTGTGAAAGAGGCCATCTGAACAGGGGAGGAGGCCTTCAACACCATCTGTCTTCCACATATAATGCTGTTTTAATGCCTCTAACACCCCCCCCCCCCATTTGACAACAAACGATTAACTCCTATGCAGACTGCCTATTCCAGGATGGGTTTATATACCTAGACAAGGGTGGTTCCACAACTTTCACACCTCCCATCCTGTTCTTTGACAATCAACATCTGCCTTGACATATTCCATGATGACTGGATCATGGAGTCAGTGCTACCTGTATAAATATACAATTGTCCCTTAAAAAGTCTGTTGTGACAAAAGTTCTAGAGTGGAGCGTCGTGCTGACGTTATCTATGGGGTTTTACCAACCCCCCCCCCCACCCCCAACTACAAATGGAAATAAACCCTTACTGTTCTGAGCCCCTTATAAGGCTGCTTTCATACTGATGTGCTGCGGTTTACCTACACCACGTGTCAGGGCTTTTTTTCTCAGAAAATAGGTGCAGGAACTCAACCACGACCCCCCCAAAACCAACCCCCCCCACACACATCCTCCAAACCGCATCAAATAGTGGGTGTGGTCAAATTTCACTAACAGTGGAAGGGTCTTAGAAGGGGCATTAAATACCAGGAGTGCATTATGTACAGAGTTCAGGGGGTGGGGATGTTACACAGAGTGCAGAGTTCCAGTGTGTGCTACACACAGAGTGCAGGGTTCCAGGGTGTGCTATGTTCAGAGTTTGCAGTTGTGCTTTGTGCACGGTGCAGAGTTCAGGAGTGCACTGCATACAGTGTGCAGAGTTCATGGGGTGCACTACACACAGTGCAAAGTTAAGGGGTGCACTACACACAGTTTAGCCTTCTTCCGCAGCTGTTACCTCTGCATCCCCCATCCACATCTCACTTTCACCCCTCTTCAGCGCTGACCTCTGCATGCAACCCCCCTTTCACCTTTCACTGCCCCCATCTTCTCCCTCGCTCCTTAAAAGCTCCACCATTTTCCACATGTCTTACTTGTGTTGCTGAATTAAACTGAAACACCCTGTTGGCTCTAGTACCTCCCCACACACTGTAGGTGACTCCTCTCTCACTTGTAGGGAGATGATCCAGTGGGGAAGTTGGGTGACTTTCCGCCAACAAGCTCACATCCAACATTTGTTGTTGGAAAATCTGATCGTGTGTACGGGGCATTACTGTGAAGAAACCTTTCCGTATTTGGAGATGAAATCTCTTTTCTTCTAGGCGTACTCTGTGTTGTCTGTAAAGTGAATAACTCAACACCAAGTTCACTATATGGACCCCTTATGAATTTGTACATGGTGATCATATCCCCCATTAATCTCCTCTGCTTAAGAGTGAATACATTCAGTTCCTCTAATCTCTCCTCATAGCTGAGCTCCTCCATGCCTCTCATCAGTTTGGTTGCCCTTCTCTGCACTTTCTCCAGTTCCCAGATATCCTTTTTTGAGAACTGGAGCCCAAAACTGAACTGCATGTTCCAGATGAGGTCTTACTAATGATTTGTACAGGGGCAAAATGATATCTCTCTCTGGAGTCCATATCTCTCTTAATACAAGAAAGGACTTTCCTCGCTTTGGAAACCGCAACTTGGCTTTGCATGCTATTATTGAGCTTATGATCTACCAAAACCCCCAGATCCTTCTCCACTATGGATCCCCCAGTTGTACTCCCCCTAGTATGTATGATGCATATTCTTAGCTCCCATAACTTTACATTTATCAACTTTAAATCTCATCTGCCACATAGTCGCCCAATTAGACAGAACATTGAGGTCGGCTTGTAAATTGGAGACATCCTGTAAGGACGTTATTCCACTGCATAGCTTGGTGTCATCTGCAAAGACAGAAATGCTTTTAATCCCATTACACCGCACGGGACAGGAACAGCACTACAGAGGAGGCATCGGCTTATTCGGTTCTTGCTTCCTACTACAGCTCCAATTTTACAAGTAGTCCCTCTGGATTGCACCCTGTTTGGTGCTCTGGGATGGCGGGTCAGCAAGCCCAGACCACCATCTACCAGTCACCTGGTCGCAATCTACTGGTAGTTTCCGATCTACTGGTTGCTGACCCCCGCTGTAAATGATCCATATAGAAAATATTTTTTTCACGTTTGAGATCTTTAAAAAGGGGCACGCTCTGTGCCTGGAGCAAAACAGGTTTAACCATCACATAATAAAAGGCTTCTTTACTGTAAGAGCAGTGGAAATGTAGAACAAAGTTTCAAAAACAGGGGCGGCCCGTCCATTAAGGGCGCACGGGTGCCGCCTCCCCTGTCCATCGCGGCCACCCTCCTATTCATGCATCCGGCCCCTTTCAGGACGCAGGGCGCATGGATTCCAATGGCGGGGGGTGTGTGTTTTTTTTTTTTAAGCACCGATTAGAGCCAGAGGCTCTAATAGGCTTCAAAATAGGGTGGGCTGAGAATGCACTCGGAGCCCGCCCAGGTGTGTGAGAATAGTGAACGAATATTCCCTATTCTTACACTGAATCGCCTCTCCACCAATCAGGAAGTGTGGGTCTGAGACCCGTTTCCCGATTGTCCAGAAGGAGAAGCGTTCTGTTCGGCCTCCGAGGAGGAGGGAGAAGGCGGAAGCCGCCGAGCAGGGGAAGTAGAAGCTGCTCGTGATGCCCGCAGAGGAGAGCCAGGGAAGCCGCCCGTGATTGCCCGCCATGGATGGGGCAAGTGCACCGATCGGCTGACCGAGCCGACCCGTCCCCCCCCCATAAAAAAATAAAAAATGACCACCAGCTGCCACTGCATTCAAAAGAGCTGGTTCAAAAGAGCTGGGGAGGGGGTACTTCTAA
Organism: Lithobates septentrionalis; assembly: GCA_037952835.1. Lineage (NCBI taxonomy): Eukaryota > Metazoa > Chordata > Amphibia > Anura > Ranidae > Lithobates > Lithobates septentrionalis. The sequence continues at coordinate 1,443,969 of JBBDGP010002341.1, read as the reverse complement.
ATGGAAAAATATTGGCTAGTATTTATAATTTTCGGGATTTACTTTGTTTTAATAAAAAGAAAAAGAAAAAAGTGTAGCGCTATATTGTATTAGCAGCATCCAAAAAAGTGCTAAGAGTGACTAACAGAGTCAATCAGAGGGTGAATTAAACCTCATACAAAAAATATAGTGAACAGATGAGAAACCTGATGTTCCACAGAGAGCATCCGTTCATATATCTACTAGATTCTGTCAGTCAATACCATCACAATGTATTAAAGTGATAAACAGTGTATATCAAACATAAAGTGTAATTTTAACCATATGTAGGAGGACACTCTGTCAATGAGGGATCCAATATTCCAAAGAAGACCTCTATAGATATGTCCTCTGTGATAAGGCAATATAAATCAAATGTGCATCACACAAATTAAACCCACAACTTAAAAAACAAACATAGGCGTGTATGGGTAAAAAGAAAAGTCTCTAAAGTGCGGACAGTTCATAATCAGATGGAAAATTCTTGAAGCATAGGTATCTATCTCAGAATGATATTTGCTGGATTCCTCCAGTGATCAGCCTGGTGTGAGAATAATATAAAATGCCCTTACCGGACGCGGTGGACTCACAGGCCGTACAGCGGTGAGTCATACGGGCTTGAACCGTGTACCACGGTAGAGTTATGGTAGTTCCTGGTCCACCCTCCGATAATCCTGATAGGAAACTCCAATCTTGCCCGGTCTCCTGATACGTTCCTCCAGCACTCACTTGGGACTTGGATAGTTTCGGATAAGGACAACAGGAAAAAGAAGGCTCCACATAGTGTAAATTCCATTTTGTCAAAGGTTTAATTGTATCAAAATTTCCAGCATAAAAATTTCCAGATAAAAATAAAATTCATAAAAGCATAAAAAATGTAATTGAGCGCAGTAGATGGATGGTTAGAGGTAGCGTCCTACACCCGACGCGTTTCGTCTGAGAAGACATCAACTGGGGTACTTTTTTATGCTTTTATGAATTTTATTTTTATCTGGAAATTTTTATGCTGGAAATTTTGATACAATTAAACCTTTGACAAAACGGAATTTACACTATGTGGAGCCTTCTTTTTCCTGTTGTCCTTATCCGAAACTATCCAAGTCCCAAGTGAGTGCTGGAGGAACGTATCAGGAGACCGGGCAAGATTGGAGTTTCCTATCAGGATTATCGGAGGGTGGACCAGGAACTACCATAACTCTACCGTGGTACACGGTTCAAGCCCGTATGACTCACCGCTGTACGGCCTGTGAGTCCACCGCGTCCGGTAAGGGCATTTTATATTATTCTCACACCAGGCTGATCACTGGAGGAATCCAGCAAATATCATTCTGAGATAGATACCTATGCTTCAAGAATTTTCCATCTGATTATGAACTGTCCGCACTTTAGAGACTTTTCTTTTTACCCATACACGCCTATGTTTGTTTTTTAAGTTGTGGGTTTAATTTGTGTGATGCACATTTGATTTATATTGCCTTATCACAGAGGACATATCTATAGAGGTCTTCTTTGGAATATTGGATCCCTCATTGACAGAGTGTCCTCCTACATATGGTTAAAATTACACTTTATGTTTGATATACACTGTTTATCACTTTAATACATTGTGATGGTATTGACTGGCAGAATCTAGTAGATATATGAACGGATGCTCTCTGTGGAACATCAGGTTTCTCATCTGTTCACTATATTTTTTGTATGAGGTTTAATTCACCCTCTGATTGACTCTGTTAGTCACTCTTAGCACTTTTTTGGATGCTGCTAATACAATATAGCGCTACACTTTTTTCTTTTTCTTTTTATTGTCACAATTAGTCTAATTGGTGGTGTTGGCTGCTCATCATTATATTTAATTTCCATTTCTATTGGTTGGCGCAGTAGTTCTTTCCCCTTTATTTACTTTGTTTTGCCTACTTTTGGATCAGTTTTGTAATGCATTTTGGCTGAACTCAAAGGACATTGATGTTTTTTATATTCTATGTAACATTTGCAGGTCCGGTGTCCATGTGCAGACAAGACTTGAGTGGGAAGAACAGGAATGTGCAATTAGAGGTCAGCATTCAGCATGTAGCATAGGCAGTAAATCTAAGGCGAAAACAATACCACCATGGACACATACTGTATGACACATAATATACTATATAGAGATATAAAGGCGTATGAATCTGTGCCCCGTGTGAGGGCCGTGTTTTCCCAGGTGTTCCGTGCATCCCCATGCAGGCAGTCCAAATGCTGCAAATTGGGAAGTAGGGACTGCATGGACACTACCGCTGCTCCCAATGTGACATCTGGGCAGGTGCACAGCCCAGAATGCACCCAGGGTACGCATGGATATCACATCGGGAGTAGTGGCTGTATCCATGTAGCTACTGCATCCCAAATTACAGCAATGGGACTGCCTGAACAGGGGTGCAAAAAACACCTGTGCATTCCCATGGAGGTCCTCCCATGGGGCAAAAATTCACATGCCCCCTGTGAATGAAGCCTAAGGCTTTTAACCCCTTGGCACCGGCCGTACGCAAATATGCAGCCTCTCTGCGCCTGGTCCTTAGCGCCGAGGGGGGGGGGGGCGCATATTTGCATTAATCGCCCCCCCCCCCCCATACATCTGTGCTGAGAGCGTGCACGCTGCACTCTCCCGGCAAACTTACCGACACTTTACCGAAAGCTCCAGATCGCAAGGAGCGAGTTTTCTGACCATGCGATCTTGAGCTGTGCACCGCCTCCTGGTGTCATAAACCACTTAAAGGGCTGGGAGGCGCCAGCACCAAGAGGTTAAAACACCATCAAGCAGCAATAAAATATTTTAAATTAAAGTGTAAACCAAAGAATGTAATATTTCCAATTTCCAGATCCTAAATGTGGTGGCTGCATTAGTTTTCTTTTTTTCTCCAGGCTTTTTTTTCAATTTCTTTTTATCTGGTTATCTTGCCAGCAACACACTGCTTCCTCTGAGCTAAAAGTGCTGAAGGTTGTAGGAGGATAAATATGAAGGGGGTGTCTTTTTCAACCACTGTCCATGTTGTAATAACAATAATACAACAACTGTACTAAAATAAAAATTCAAAACAATATAAGTGTGTATATATATATATATATATATATATATATATATATATATATATATATACATACATATATACAATTAATATTACAATAAAACTAAAAATATAATAAATAAAACAATAATAATAAATTAAATACAATAACAAATAAATACAGACATAATAAAACAATATAAACAAAGTATAATAAAAAAGAAAATATGAAAAACAAACCAAAAAGTAATATTATAATAAGAATAAAAACATTGAAAATAATATAATAAAACAAAACAAAAAAATAAATAAATACAATATAATGATACAAAATATAATAAAATGCATCAAACTAAATACAATATAATAAAACGGACTGTGATTAATACAATCGAAATAAAAAAAGAATAAAATAATAACATAATAAAACAATGGGGTTGATTTGCTAACTAGAGGGTGCAAAATCTTGTGCAGCTCTGTATGGTAGCCAATCAGCTTCTAACTTCAGCTTGCCCAGATAAGCTTTGACTAAAAAACCTGGAGGCTGATTGGTTACTATGCAAAGCTGCACCAGATTTTGTGCTCTCTAGTTTTAGTAAATCAACCCCACTGTGTAATAATAAATACCCGATTTAAAGGATCACTTTCAAAGCAGCCAAGTGGGGTTTCTATGCGCAGTGATTGTCCAGTTTAGGTAAGTATGCCGGGGGTGGGAGTGGGGTCCGTTAAGCTCAGGTGGGATAGGCCAAGAGGATAACTGTACTTTATCTGTAGGTAGAGTTCTCCTTTAAATAAAATAATGATCAGATTAATGGGCGGCACAGTGATGTAGTGGGTAGCACTTTCGCCTAGCAGTAAGAAGGGTCGCTGGTTCGAATCCCAACCACAACACTACCTGCCTGGAGTTTGCATGTTCTCCCTGTGCCTGCGTGGGTTTCCTCCGGGTACTCCGGTTTCCTCCCACACTCCAAAGACATGCTGGTAGGTTAATTGGATTCTGTCTAAATTGTCCCTAGTATATGAATGTGAGTTAGGGACCTTAGATTGTAAGCTCCTTGAGGGTAGGGACTGATGTGAATGTACAATGTATAGGTAAAGCGCTGCGTAAATTGATGGCGCTATATAAGTACCAAAAATAAATAAATAAGCAGTTTGCACATTGTTGCAGTTTACCTAAGCCTTGTATTTTTCACCATTATTAGCAGTGAATAGAGAAGGATTGGACGTAAACACCTTATTACTGTATAACAGACAGATATTGCGCACGGCGTCTGGGGCGGCTGCTCTTCCCGGCCTCGGAGGTGACCACGTCTGCGCGCCGCACAGTTCCATAAAGTTAAATTGGCAATTATGAGCTGCCACCTCCGGAATAAGTTCAGTCTAATGGCTTCATCTTGCAGGCAATGTGATGCACGAGTAAATAACAGACGCGCAGCTTGTCGGCCTCCTTCACATGCGGCATGCGCGGTGCAGTAAAGCGCAGAGGGAATTAATGGCGGGTAGAGACCGGTCATTAACTGGCAGGGGTGGCGGCACTATGAGCACCCTGAGCCTTACGTGACTTTAGTGTCAGATCTGGAAGCGCTGACATTTAAGGACAATTCGCTGCCACGCTTCGACGCGCACAAACGGCGACTTTTCCATCAGCTAACACCCGATTCACAGGAGCCCGACACCCCGCCAACCCATTCCTGACGAGGGACTCCAAACATCAATCTGCTCCTCTCTTGTGTTGGTTTTATTTGTTATTTTGTCATTTTATCTTTAACCGTATAAATATTCATGATATCCTAAGCTGGCAGTCAGCACTGGGGGGGGGGGGGTAACCTTTTTCTCAAATATGCCTTTAAATAGTTATCTTTGTTTTATGTAACATTTGTATTTTATATGATCTTCAATGAACATTAGTATCACGGCTCTGAAAGTAATTCCTGTATTTATGATATATATCTGCTGACCTTTTGTCTTTTTTTTTACGTGTTAACAATATACATTTGCAGCTGATGTGTTCAACTTAAAGTGTTTGTAAACCTCAGACATGAAAAATGAACAAAGCATATCCCTCTATAGTGTGTATTTGTCTCAGTCCAGAGCACTAAGTATCATTTCTGTCTGCTGCCTCCTTCCTCTGCTATCTGTATGAGTCACTTCTGACAAGTTTTTTTAAAGAAAAAAAGGTGATGGGGAGGGACCTCCAGCACACAGCCTGTGATTGACAGCCTCAGCTCTGTTCTTGTGTGCTGTGGGAAGGGGTGTGTTCCTTCCCTCCAAACAGATCTCAGAGCTCTACAGGGTGTAACTTCAGCTCTCCTCCCCCTTTTTTTCCTGAACTTTCAGACAAAGTTTATAATTCAGCACTTTGAAGGGCTGTAGAAAAGAGAAGGCTGCAGATAAACAGGTACAACTTATGTAGGAGGATATATATACACATTTTTTTTCATCTGTATCACCTGAGGCCAGTCACTTCACCGGGTATATGGAAGGGTTTACAACTACTTTAACCGCTGTGGCAGGATGCACACGTGATCTGACACTTCCGGGTCTGGGGCGCGCGCCGCCAGCGACCCTCTCCTGCTGCGATTATACACATATCTTGATATCCTCCGACACCCACCAATTACACAGGAGGAGAGGCAGAACAACAATCTGTCTATGTAAACAAGACAGATCATCGTTCTGTCCGAGCGGAAAAGCATAGATCCTGTGTTTCTACAAAGCAGGAACACAGATCTTTGCCTTCCCCTAGTCAAAGCACCTCCAACACAGTGAGTAAGCACAACCTAGGGAAACATTTAACCCTTTACAGTGCATATTTTCAGCACTGATCACTATATTAGTATTGTCACTGGTTCCCAAAAAGTGTCAAAAGTGTCTGATTTTTCCACTGCAATATCGCAGACGCTGATCGCCACCATTACTAGTAAAAAAATAAATAAATAACAAAAATAAATACAAATATCCCATAGTTTGTAGACACTTTAACTTTTTTGCGGAAACCAATCAATAAACGCTTATTGGGATTTTTTTTACAAAAAATATGTAGCAGAAAACATATTGGCCTAAATTTATGAATACATTTGATTTTTTTTTTTTTTTTTTTTTTTTTTTTATTGGATGTGTTTTATAGCAGAAAGTAAAAAATATTGTTTCTTTTTTTCAAAATTGTCGCTATTTTTTTGTTTATAGCGCAAAAAAACAAAACAAAACGCAGAGATGATCAAATACCACCCAAAGAAAGCTCTATTTGTGGGGAAAAAAAAGGCCAATAATCTTATTTGGGTACAGCGTCGCACGACCGCGCAATTGTCATTTAAAGTAACGCAGCGCCGTAAAAAATAATAATTGGCCTGGTCATTAAGGGGGGTGGGAGGACGGAGGGGTGGGGGTAAATCTTCCTGAGCTGAAGTGGTTAAAAACAGAACTTCAGCCAAAATAACAAAATAAAAAAATGAATAGCCTATTAAAAGATACAATAAAATACTTTTTTGCTTTTGTATTTCAATCCAGAAATTTCCCACTGCAGTACTTTGTGCTGAGATCAGGCACTTACACTGCTTGCATTAAAAAAAAAATATGTTGAATTGGGTACTAATGATTGCAGAGCTGCATTATTGCGTGTATTTTATCTAAAAACATTTTTTTTTTTGCATGGAGTGAGGGAGGGTTAGACACCCTGACAGTTTTTTTTTGGCATGTGTGTGCCATATTTGACTTATGTGAGGTAAGACGCCGCTCATAACTGATCCAGAGCTTCAGATGTGGATATGGCTGTGTATGACCTCAGTCGGTGCTGCTCTGGCCACGCCCCCCTGACATGTTTAGCGCCGCCTACCGAGGCTTGGTCACAGTTGAATACAGAGATCCATTAATATGCATATTTTTATTTCCGCCTGGGGTTCAGCTTTCCCAAAATGTAGGCGTTCCAAGTTTACCCAATTCTCGTCCAAAGTAGAAATGCTAGACAGGAAGCAGTTACGGTATACCGGGATCATGGCTGCAGCCGCCTGGGCCTGCTTTAAATAGCTGGGTTGATTGCAAAAGGCAGTTGGTGGGGCCTGACTGAGTCAGAGTTGGGCCTAACCATGTGCTAGTTGTGCCCGGAGTAAAGTGTTGTGCAGGAGAGACAGTGAGTGTATATAGTTGTCCCAGCTGATTGATATACAATCTGTTTGTTCTACTGGGCATTCCATATATTCCTATCCCTATCCAAGTTCAAATCCCTCAATAAAAATACAAAACAATCACATGGACTGTTCATCGTCTCAAAACTGACTGGGAAGTGAAGGCCGGGCTGGGCAGGGTGACAGGCTGGGCCACAACTTTGAGCAGCCCCTACGGGGGTACCGCTACATATAGACCCCCAGATCAAATTTTAAAGAGTACTTGTCGCTGCCAAAGCTATCATGTTGTTCATCCCTTGTGAAAGCAATACATTTGAATATAAAAAAAAAATGTATTTATATCATATAAATAATAAAAAATAAAGCACTCCTGTGCTCATGCAGAAACACAAACAAAGACGTAGGTCACGTATATATAAACAGTGTTTGCACCACACAAGTGAGGTATCGCCCTGAACGTCAGAGTGACAGCAAAACAAATTATAGCGCCAGAACTCACATTCAGCTCGAAACTGGTAATCTATAAAGCAAGCCTACCGATAGTTTTAGGTACCGTATTTTGTCACCATTTCACAGGCGTGCGCTAGTGGCATCGCTATTGGGGTGCAGGGGGTGCGGATTGCACCCAGGTGACACCCGCCAGACGGGTGACACATTAAGTAGCACTGTGGCAGGCTAGGGAGGGGAGAGCTGCGCCGATGCACTAGCTTGCTCAGCGCCCTACTGCCTGTCCTGCTGTCACTCTGCAGCAGCACTATGGTAGGCTAACTGGGGGGGGGGGGGGGGGGTGACACCATGTTTTACCACGCCAGGTGACACCAACCCTAGTGATGCCACGGGCATGTGCAATTTTAAATCTTGACATGTTCGGCATCTATTTACTCGGCACAACATATTTTATATTTTAACAAAAAAATTTGTATTATATTGTGTTTGTGTGCACAAATATTAATTTAAGTGTATTTTTTCTTGAGAATTTGTGTTTGATAAATGGCTGCGTGCGGCTAAGACCCCTTTCACACTGAAGCGATTTACAGGCGTTTTTGCGCTAAAAATAGCGCCTGTAAACGGCCTCTTCTGCAGCCCCGAATGCTTTCATACTGGGGCGGTGCCCTTGCAGGACGGGAAAAGAAGTCCTGCAAGCCGCATCTTTGGGCTTGCAGTGTATACACCGCTCCTGTCCATTTAAATGCACGGGCGCCGCTTTCAAAGCACCTTTGAAAGCAGCGCTAAGCGGGCACTTCTAACCCCTTTGTAAGCCCTTCTAGGGGGTTAAAAGCACCCCGCTAGCGCCGCTAAAACTTCCGGTGCTTTACCGCTAGCGCCCGCACCACCCCAGTGTGAAAGGAGTCTTAAAAAAATTGTAACAGCCACCATTTTATTCTCCAGGGCCTCTGCTTTCAATAAATGTATAATGTTTGAGGGGTCTAAGTAATTTTCTAGCAAAAATGGCCTGAACAGCAAGTGGTTAAAAGGAAAAAAAAAAAAGAAGAACTGCAAGCACTGTAGGTGTCAATGATGGGGATTGTGGAAAATGCTGAGGTTTTTCTATAAGGTGGGTAGAAGAATGCTAGAAGAATGGCAGTGGGAAGGTGCGGGGAAGTGAGAGGGGAAGACATGAACTCAGAATCTTTCTGTTCTTTGTATCAGCGGGGTCTGAATCCTGCTAATCTAGGTTAGAGAATATCTGGAGGGTCTGCTTCTCTTCACAACAATCTTTTTTTATTCCAGGAACACTTCCTGAAATGACAGCGAGATCTTCCCCCACCTCCTCCTCTTCATCCAGAGGAGACATGGGAGTATTTTTGGTGCTGATAACAGGCCGCGCGTTAACCCTTAGAGTGCCTGCCACCAGCGGAATGATGTACCGGGCTATAGAAGTAATGAACTGGCCATAGCACACCTGCGTTAATATGTACCTGCTCTATGTGCGGTGCGTTGTTGTGTCGTTCATTGTGAATGGTATTCCTAATGCATTGTACAGTACAGTGCAACGCACAACAAACTTTGGCCACCACAATACATATACTATGAGTTGCAGGGCAATATGTTTTGAAAAGAGGGTCATGCATGTTTTTTCATCAGTTGCGGTATGTTGGCAGGTCATTCAATGGGCTGCTGCCTTAAAGTGCTACTAAACCCCGGACTCTGCATTCACTAAATCTGGTCTCCCACAGTACACAGAACAAAGAAAATGCAATTATTTTAGTAAATATAAACTGCCACCCTTTTATCAGTGTCTGGTTAAGCTTGTAGGAGGAGTTTTCATTTTCCTTTGACTGTCCTATGAGGCTGCATGACTCCTGACTCTCTGTCTGGACAGTGCTGATTTCCCCTGTGCTGATCACATGCACTATCCCATGAAAAAAAACACAAACTCTAGCAATACACACCAAACTGGGCATATGTAGAGCGCCCCCAAGGCTCTGTGTTGTCAGAAGATGGATTGGGGACTGTGGAGGAAGGGTAGGATCAGAGCAGACAGGATCAGACAGCCTTTTTACACAATGCAGAGGATTAACCCCTTAGATTCCACAGTGAGTATAACAAGCATGCTTTACTGCATATACAGACTGATTTTACTGTTTTGGGTTCAGTAACACTTTAACACTGTTGTGGAGAACCATTGGAGGACCATTTAACACTGACCATATCATCCATGCGTTAATACAGTGTTTCTCAACTCCAGTCCTCAAGGCGCCCCAACAGGTCATGTTTTCAGGATTTCCCTCAGATGAAACGGCTGTGGTAATTACTAAGGAAGTGAAACTGATCAAATCACCTGTGCAAAATAATGGAAATCCTGAAAACATGACCTGTTGGGGCGCCTTGAGGACTGGAGTTGAGAAACACTGCGTTAATATGTACCTGCTCTATGTGAGATGGCATATGGCACCCCAATGCATTATACAGTACAGTGTAACGCACATGCATACCATAGCGCATCATAACGCATATACTGTGGGTTGTAGTGCAATATGTTCTGAAATGAGGGTCATGCAGATATACTCCAAAGAATGCTCTCCCATGCTTGAGTGGTATTTCTTGAGGCTCATTGTACTCTCCTTTAGGCTGACTTAAGTAAAGCACCAATATAAATTGCTGCCCCCTCTGGACTATGGGTATGCTTACTGTGTATATATACACTTGAAAACAACAAACTGAGCAGGAAGTGGGAGCAAGTACCTGTCAAAACCAGGTACCCGCTCCCCCCTCTCCCCCAAAAGGTGCTAAATGTGGCAGCGGAAAGGGGGGGGGTGGTTTGGGAGGCAGACATGCAGGAGCTTCCCCTTTTGGGTGGAGCTCTGCTTTAATCACCTTAAAGAAAAAAATAATAAGGCTCTGTTTTTTATTGACTTCAATCTGAAGCTATCCCCTGCAATACCCTTTCTTTGCCACAAGATGGCCTCGGTTTTCTAGGTTGATTGACACCCAGTGTTACTAAACCCAAAAGATTGAGGACATACTGTGAGTGCAGGGTGACATAATAGCATCCTTCAGTCACCCTGTACTGGTGCACAGAGCAGAGAGATGACATTTACCTCGGCACAGACCACAGTCTAAGAAAATATGAAGAGGAGTAGGATCCTGGGGCATCACATGGCCAGTCTTCAGAAATGGAAATAAAACAAAAAAGGCAAAATGGATTGTTAGTGGGGGGCTACAAGTAAAGGAAGGTTTGTGTTTTTAAAACACCTGTCAGTGATCGGCCCCCCAGCCCCCCCCCCCCCCCCCGTTTAACTTACCTGAACCCTCGAACTTGTCCAATCACAGCAGGAACGGGTCACCGGCGGCGCGCGCGTGTGCCCCAGACCCAGTGCACTTAATAACAGTCCAGGTACGTGATTTCACGCAGCAGGGCTGCCCTGCCACAGTATGTCTGCGTGGGGCGATCCAGAGGGGGATAAGGGGGTGTGGTGGGGGTGTGTCTTATTCCTACATGTATTTGCTAATAGGTGTTCCTCGTTCCCATCTCAAACTGTTTGGAGGTGTGTAGTTGTTACAGTGATCACACGATTGGAAGCCTGTCCTATTGGCTCCTGATTGTAAAGAGTGACTGCTGTTTACACTTGAGCTTGCTCCCAGCACAAAACAGAAAAGCTGATTGTATGCATATACAGTGGAACCTTGGATAACAAGCATAATCCGTTCCAGGAGGATGCTTGTAATCCAAAGCACTCGCATATCAAAGCGAATTTCCCTATAGAAGTCAATGGAAATGAAGATAATTCGTTCTGCATTGACTTCTATTACATGCAATACTGCATGTGACCAGAGGTGAGGGGGGGCGCCGGAGAGCCTCGGAAATACTTAGGGACAGCTCAGCTGAACTCAGAAAGGCTCAGAAACACTCGGGAACGGAGTATTTCCAAGTGTTTCTGATTCTGAGTATTTCCGAATGGCTCCAAACTGCTCCGAGTGTCCCCAGCACCTCTGGCCAAATGCGGTACTGCACACCCCATTAGCTTGAATTCTGCTCGTTTTGCGAGACAACACTCGCAAACCGAGTCAGAATTTTAAAAAGTTGCTCGTCTTTCAAAACGCTCGTTAACCGCGTTACTCATAAATCAAGGTTCCACTGTATGTGGCAGCATGGCATTAAAGCAGTGCCGGTAACAGATTATTGTACAGTATATTATCGTATAAGCCTTGTTTCTATGTATAGTTTGTAATAATAGACTGTGTAGACATGAGAGTATTTGCTCATTCCATATGTAGGCTCTGATTCCTGCTTAGTAGTGCTGCACAGTGATTATGTTTTTATGGATTCCCTTATTTCAATGCGGGTCTACCAGACAGGGTCAGTCTGGCAAACCAATCAACCGTTGCCCCTTAATATGATTAGCCGGCGGTGTCATCATCAAGCACCTACATATCTCTTGATCCAGCCAAATAGCTCAGAGCATAATTAATAGATTCTTGCTTGGCTGAGATTAGCCCTTTCCCTGAACACGGAAGGTTGGATCTCTGCAGAGGAGAAGGAGTACCAGGCAGCGTCTCCCCTGGCGTGTTTGGATGGCGGCGCCCTGCTGTGTCCTCCCTCACATAGTGATGTACAGAAACACAGAGAAACCTGACAGATAAAATGATCAAATAGGAGAGCGAGCGAGCAGGAACAAGAGCGACAATAAACCCAATTCATGGCAGGAGACAAAACTCAGCTGAACGGGCCTCAGCTAAAACCTTCGCCTTTATTACAAGGGAAGAAAAGGCGTTGTCCACAGCAACCGGTAAACTGCGGGCTTTACATTGTAACCTCCAATAAAAACATTACGTCTGATGAACCACCATGTCTGCTGCCACTGCAATATGTCCCATAGTCCTCTGCTGCTCGGAAACATTTAACTACACTTTTATTTTAGAAAGCAGCCACAGCCTGAGTAGAAAAGCCTGCCCCCCTGCCAGCATGCTGCAGGGAAGGGCCCTCGCTCTCTGTTGGGAAGAGGTGATCTCTCTGCAGAGGTCCTATGAAGTTAGAAATAGAGCTTTCCAATCCTCAGGGAGTTGTTGATTGCAGCATTGGGGCTCCTGCACACGGGTGGCATTCAGATCCATATTTTCTACAAATCAGCAGTATTGTATGTGAGGGTCCTATTCGTGCAGCTTTATTTTGGTCCATTACGTTTAGCTACACAAGCCAAGCTAGAAATACACTAAATCATTTCCACAGTACAGTTCTGACCGTAAGTAAATGAGTGCTGCTGAGTATGTAAATATAAACAATGTGCAAGCAGCGGCGGCGGCAGCAAATGACTTCAGCCATTCATATAAATTGTATACAGAGAGACCACTGCTTCCTTCACAGAGAACAAGCTTGTTTCTCTGCAGCATGCTGGCATTTCTACTGAGTTTGTGGCTGTTATGTTTTCCTACAACCAATAAATCCAGGGCCGCTGTGAGCAGTCACGGGGCCCCATACAGCCTAACTGACAGGCACCCACCCGGCCGCAAGTGACTGAGGATATAAAGTAAGTTTATCAGTCCCTTTTTATGCAGCCTCAACTGCACAGATGAATGAATAGGAAACGCTCTAAGACTTTTTGCTCATTCACAAACCGAAGCACAGTAAACACAGTTTACTATGCTTCAGTGATGAATGGACACAAGAGTGATTGGTACCGATCGCTCACTGTGTTCATTCAGGAAGGGGAGGGGCCAGTAAATGACATATTTAAAGGCCTTTTCCTCTGTTCTCCATCCTGAAACATGTCCGTGTGCCCGTAGCAGCCGCTGGAGAGGAGGGAGGCCGGCAGCAATGTAATCTAATTTCTTCATAAATTTAGGCCAACATGTATTCTGCTACATATCTTTCGTAAAAAAAAAAAAATCTCAATAAGTGTATATTGATTGGTTTGCGTGAAAGTTATAGTGTCCACAAATGATGATACAGTATACTGGAATTTTTTTTTTTTTTTTTATACTTTTTTTTTTTAATGCTAGTAATGGTTGTGATTTGCAGGGAGAAAAAAACAGCCTTATTTCTGCTCCATGTACAGAGCCCCGTGTTGTTAGTAAACACAGGGCTCTGCAATGTCATTCGCTAAGCTGATCAGGCCATTGATTTCTGGCCTGGAACTTCTAGCGAATGACAGCACAGCTGGGGCGGCTGGTGTGGGCGCCCCTACCCGGAAATGCCGGATCACGTACATGTATGTGATCCGGCGCAGTATAAGTGTGGTGGGCACTCCAGAAGTGGTTAAAGTGCATTAATCTAAGTGCACCCAAAAAAAGTGCTTTAACTATAAGCAACGTGCCAGTGTCTTCAATCCAATACACTGGGGTACTGTGCACACCCTGTGACTGTCACCTTTCATTCTAGCAACTCACCAGAGAGATTCAAGTGATTCTAAAGATAGAAGTTTTTTTTTTTTTTTATCCTAATGCACTCTATGCATTAAGATAAAAAAAAACCTTCTGTGTGTAGCAGCCCCCCTAACACTTACCTGAGCCCCATCTCCATCCACCGACGTTGCACAAGAGTCTTGGCTTTCCGGGACTCTCCCTCCTGATTGGCTGAGACACATAAGCGGGCGCCATTGGCTCCTGCTGCTGTCAAAGTCATTGAGCCAATGAGGAGAGAGAGAGAGGGCGTGGCCGAGCCGCAGCTCTGTGTCTGACTGGACACACAGAGCTGTGATTCGGCTTAGGTGCCCCCATAGCAAGCAGCTTGCTGTGGGGGCCTCAACAGGAGGGAGGGTCCATGGAGAGCCGAAGAGGAGGATCCAGGCTGCTCTTTGCAAAACAATTACACAGAGCAGGTAAGTATAAAATGTTTTTTTATTTTTATAGAAAAAAAAACAACAGTTTTACAATCATTTTAATGTAGTGTTTACCTCCTGGAATCCATCTGCTCTTAGCTCAGGCAGGAGGGTGTGCTTAGCGAAGAAAAACCCTCCTCCTGTGAAGACTCCTGGGATGTATGACATTATTTTGGCCTAGGCCAGAAACCGGGAAGCAACTGAAGAAATGTAAAAAACAATATAAGTAAATATAAGTAAATATAATATACTTAATACATACCCGTGATTGGCCCCCCGCTGCTGTCAAAGTCAGTGAGCCAATGCGGAGAGAGAGAGGGGGCAGGGCTGAGCCACAGTAGCGGCCGAAAAGCGCTGCTATAACAGCGGTAAAGCGCCACTAAAACTAGCAGTGCTGCTGGCTTATGGTGACTGGGAGGAGGGTATCCAACAGTCTATCCCGTTAATGATCTTGGCCAGGGACCGCCTCACACAACTGAAGTTCATTCATCGGGTCTACTACTCCCCCGGAAAGACTGGCTAGAACATACCCTGACAGACAATCGGCCTGCCATAGATGCAGTGCAGAGGTTGGATCCTTCTTCCATGTGGTGTGGTCATGTCCGCAGCTGAGGCCCTTCTGAATGGGGGTGGTGGAGGTGATAAACTCCATAGGCAAACTATGGGGTCCCCTGTGACCCAATACACTTACTGCTGGGTATATGTGACACATTAGAGGCCCCACAATCTAAAAATCTATTTGTATCTTATGCCGCTTTTTATGCTAGGAAGGCGATCCTGCTGCAATGGAATAGGCCTCTTCCCCCCATGGTCCGACAATGGCAATCCCTGATTGATCTAGCACTGCCATTGTATAAATTGACGTACATGGGATGTAATTGCCCCAAAAAATTTTGACAAGCTATGAGCGGCCTGGGTCCGCGAACGAAGGTTGCCTCTGGCATAGGACTCAGAACAAGGTAGCACAGATGATCAGTGATAGATAAAACTGGACACAATGCTTAATGATGGTAAATCACAGATGACGCGGAAGTGGAACCCCCTCTTTCCTCTTACCCTTCACCCCCCTTCTGATCCCCCCCTCTTAAAACCCTTCCACCCCCCAGGGCATACGTGGCATCTCCTCCCCTCTCTCATATGGTTCCAGCTCACCCTGTTGTACCTCCTGATGATAATTTCCACTCCACTGATGTATCGATACCAAACTGCCAAGATAATACCGAATGGATTATACTGCAATTGAGTACTTAATGTATCGTTGATGAGAATACACCACTGGTTTTTTTTTTCTGTTCTGTCTGAAACTTAAATAAACTTTTTTTCTTTAAAAAAAAAAACAAAAAAAAAAAACGAGCAGCGCTTTACCGCTGATGCGGCCGCGCTAACAGTGTGAAAGGGGTCTTACAGGTGGTGGTCCATTGGCGCAGGTTCAATTTAATATTATCACTTTGAATATTGTTTGTTCTCTAGTTGGAACTCATCCAATAGCATACATTTTGAAATATATAAAATACGTACCTCTGCCTGTTTAGTTCATGAGTTATCAGTGATGGAAACAGACAAGTAAGTGGTCTCGTTATAAAAAGAAGTATATATATTAGTTTTCCCTTCTCTATGAATTGCAATAAATTTCAAGGTTTAGCAGGTGGACAGTTTAAAAATAATCTTAGAAAGTATTATTTTACCAAAAGAATAGTTGTTGCTTGGGAAAGACTGCCAGCAGAAGTCAACACTAAATGGATTCTAATATGATTGGGGTAAACATAGCTCTATACTAGAGCTGCACGATTCTGGCCAAAATGAGAATCACAATTTTTTTACTTAGAATAAAAAGACCACGTAAAATCTTTCACATTATACAAAAAAAATTGGGCTAACTTTACTGGTTAGTTTTTTTTTTTTTCCATTAAAGTCATTTTTTCCAAAAAAAATGCATTCGAAAGACCGCTGTGCAAATACAGTGTGACATAAAATATTGCAACAACCACCATTTTATTCTCTAG
Source organism: Lithobates septentrionalis (assembly GCA_037952835.1). Lineage (NCBI taxonomy): Eukaryota > Metazoa > Chordata > Amphibia > Anura > Ranidae > Lithobates > Lithobates septentrionalis. Next base: position 1,427,530 of record JBBDGP010002341.1, on the reverse strand, counting down.
GGTCTCTACTAAAAAACATATATAATGTTTGGGGGTTCTAAGTAATTTTCTAGCAAAAAAAAAAATGATTTTAACTTGCAACCAACAAATGTCAGAAAAAGGTTAATGCCCTGTGCACACGGTCGGACATTGATCGGACATTCCGACAACAAAATCCATTTATTTTTTTCCGACGGATGTTGGCTCAAACTTGTCTTGCATACACACGGTCACACAAAGTTGTTGGAAAATCCGATCGTTCTGAACGCGGTGACATAAAACACGTACTTCGGGACTATAAACGGGGCAGTAGCCAATAGTTTTTGTCTCTTAATTTATTCTGAGCATGCGTGGCACTTTGTGTCGGATTTGTGTATACACGAATCAGATTTTGTTGTCGGAAAATTTTATAGCCTGCTCTCAAACTTTGTGTGTCGGAAATTCCGATGGAAAATGTGTGATGGAGCCCACACGCGGTCGGAATTTCCGACAACAAGGTCCTATCACACATTTTCCGTCGGAAAATCCGACCGTGTGTACGGGGCATTAGTGTTTAAGTGGTTAAACTTTCTTCATTTACATACTAATCCCGCGTACACACGATTGGACATTCCGACAACAAAATCCTGGATTTATTTCCGACGGATGTTGGCTCAAACTTGTCTTGCATACACACGGTTGCACAAATGTAAAATGTAAAATTCTGAACGTCAAGAACGCGTACGATGAGCCGAGAAAGATTAGGTTCAATAGCCAGTGTGGCTCTTCTGCTTGATTCCCAGCATGCGTGGAATTCTGTGCGTTGGAATTGTGTACACACGATCGGAATTTCCGACAACGGATATTGTTGTCGGAAAATTTGAGAATCAGCTCTCAAATTTTTGTTGTTGGAAATTCCGACAACAAATGTCAGATGGAGCCTACACACGGTCGGAATTTCCGACAACAAGCTCACATCGAACATTTGTTGTCGGAAATTCCGACCGTGTGTAAGCGGCAAAAGTCTTTTCCATTGACAAATTGTTACAATGTTTACACTTAAGTTCACTGCTAAAGAATGTTTTGATTCTTGGCAGACTGCCCGTTTTTTTTTCTTCCTTTCTTTTGAAGGCTGGGGCTACAGAAGAGCAGAGAGAATTCTCTGCATAGACAGAATCGTGAAACACTTTTATCAAGATCGCAAGGGGAAAAAATCGCGATAACGATTCTTGATGATTAATCGTGCAGCTCTACTCTATACTAAAATAAATAAAGAAAAATGAAAAAAATGGGACAGACTTGATTTACCACTTGGTATTTTTCTGTTGTCACTCTTCTATGTTTCCTCAATATACCATTGGGTGTAGAGCTGCAAGGTACGCTGTAAGAAAACATGCGTCCCCATTACGACCTTGTCATGCGGCAGTCTCTTCCTTCTTTAGGTGTCACATTTATATCTAATTGCTCTTTTCCTCTTTCTAAACGGAATAATCCCGTTCTCAAGCAGCAGAGTGCATGTTGCCATTGATTCATCGTGGAGCTGGGGAATTATGACACAGATCACATTTACAAACACTTTTACCCAAGTCTCCACCATTGCGGCCATTCCACCCCTGTGTTAAATGAGGTGTGCAAGCGGCGGCCACTCGTATAAAAACATTTATTGGTGCTTCTTGCCACTTTTTCTTCCCCTGACCAATGTGAGATGAAGCTCTGAAGAGATTTACTTAAGTTTCCTGGAGGAGAACTCTTGTACTAATATTTAAGTCTGATAAGGCGAAGAATTTCAAGTCCCAGAGACGAGTACAGGGAAAATGATAAGGCTTCCTCTGAAAACTGCGGATTAAATCATGAGCGCTGTAACAGAAATTTCATTGTGGTGCGTCTCGAGGAAGATAGAAGAAAACAGGATAACTTGGTACATTCAGGAACTTTCATAAAACGCTTTACTAACCCGAAGCCTCTTTGTCAGTTGTCCTCTATTCCTCTCTGCTAAAACTCTAGATACACATACACAAAATAGTTAAAGGTTTGTGGACACCTGACCATCACTCCTACATGAGCTTGTTGGGCACCCCCTTCCAAAACCATGGCCAATAATATAGAGTCGTCCCCCTTTGTGGCTTTAAGATCCTCGCCTCTTCTGGGAAGACTTTCCACAAGATTTCAGAGTATCTGTGGGAATTTGTGCCTATTTGTGAGGTCAGTGACTGACATTGGATGAGAAGATCTGGCTCACAATGGGTGTCCCGATTCAACCCAAAGGTCTTCAGTAGGGGTTGAAGTCAAGACTTAGTAGGGCATTTTTTCGGGAACGCAGTTCCGGCACCTCCAGCACTAAATGTATGTAATGGCAAGGGGTGCTGGGATGTCCTGGAGGGTCCATTGATGCTGACTGCTGGAGGATCTATTGTACCTGGGGAAGATTTATTTTTGCATGGCGGCCTATTGCTGCTGGGAAGGTCTATCATTGTTGCTGGGGGGGGGGGGGGGTCAGTTGGTGCTGGAAGAGATCTATTGTTGAGGGAGGTCTATTGTTGCTGGCTATTGGGTAATCTATTGTTGTGGGAGGGCATCTATTTTTGCATGGTAGTCTATTGTTGCTGGAGGGGGATCTATTGTTGCTGGTTGGGCTTATTTTTCTGGGGGGGTCAATTTTTGCTGGAAGGGATCTACTGTTGAGGGAGAGGTCTATTGTTGCTGTCAGCTGGACAGTCTATTGATGCTGGGCTGGCTGCTGGGAAATCTGTTGTTGCTGCTGAGGTCTATTGTTGTAGGGGCTGGGGAAATCTATTGTTGTTGGGGGGGGGGGGGGGTCCATGGCTGCTGGCTGTGGGGGAATCTACTTTACTGCTTTTCTTATTGTTATTAAATTCCATACAAATTACTAATTAACACAAAATCCTACTTGGTTCTGTATTCTCTAAAAGGGGCGGTACTGGGAGGTGGGTAGGGGGTGGAATCAAGGGATGGTGCTCGGAGGTGAGTAGGGCACGGAGATAAGAAGTGACTGAAGGGGGGGGGGGGGTTTGCACTTATTCTTTGAGAAAAAAAATCTCTGGGGCTTAGTGCAAGACACTGGAGTTCATTCACACCAGTTGGGGTTACTATGGGAGGTGCCTGTTACAATGAGCTGGAAATGCACTAAACCGCATTTTAAACATATTTCTATGTGCTACCACAGAAATGAGTGGGGCCTAAAATGCACACTAAAAAATATACCTGCACTATTATGGCCAACGCACAGCAACTCAGCAGTCAGCACACAAGTGTCAGCTAGAACAATGGAAGCCAATGGCAAAGCTGTATGTGTGTGCTAACACATGTATGAATTTGCAAAGGTGTGAACAGGGCCTTAAAGCCCAACTCTGGGAAACTATAAAATTGTGCTCCAATGCAAAGGTTATCTGCTCATTTTGTCTTGGGGAAAGGTAAAGCACCTTTACTTACCAGATCCTTTGCTCCTCCAGGAGATGGAGCTTCTGGAGGAGCTGATGGTCTCTCAGTGTCCTCAGGTTCAGTGCAGAGCTATAGACCCCACCATTCATCTTCATGATGTCAGAACCTTGAACCTGTGCAGCGTATGGGGAGAAGACGCTGCAAGGACCAGTCTAGAAAGAGCAGAGGATCAGACCTAAACAAGCAATTAACCCATGCAGTGTCGGCACAGCCTCCCTGCAAGGGATAATTTTATAGTTTCCCGGAGTTTGGCTTTCAAGAGAAACTCCATTTTTTCACTACAGAAGATGCAACAGATGCTTTCAGCCTGCTCCATCAATTCATTGTTATTTTTTTTAACAAGTTTAGACTCCCCTGCATGCACTGTACATCTCCTGAAACTACTGTGAACTGCAATTTGCATAGCACTTCAGATCTGTGCGACATGTTGAAGTGCATTGTCTGTTTTTTGATGCATCCATGGCCAACTGGTGAGAACGGCAGGACATGAAAATGCATGATTGTTCATAACACGTGTAAAAAAAGCCATACAACATGAATGGAAAGGTGCCCGGTGTATAGATTGCCAATGACAAAAAAGAAGAAAGCTTGTGGTCCAGAACTTGATATTTTGTGAACGAGGGGTGCTTTTGCAGTATTACGGGGTCATAGGTGGGAATCCATCAGGACTTTATAATTACATAGTTACATAGTAGGTGAGGTTGAAAAAGGACATAAGTCCATCAAGTCCAACCTATATGCGCGATTATATGTCAGTATTACATTGTATATCCCTGTATGTTGCGGTCGTTCAGGTGCTTATCTAATAGTTTTTTGAAACTATTGATGCTCCCCGCTGTGACCACCGCCTGTGGAAGTGAATTCCACATCCTTGCCGCTCTTAAAGGTTAAACCTCTATTCTTCCAATCTTAATGAGTGGCCGGGTGTCTTATTAAACTCCCTTCCACGGAAAAGTTTTCTCCCTATTGTGGGGTCACCAGTACGGTATTTGTAAATCAAGACCATATCCCCTCTCAAGCGTCTCTTCTCCAGAGAGAATAAGTTCAGTGCTTGCAACCTTTCCTCATAACTAAGATCCTCCAGTCCCTTTATTGTTGCTTTGTTGCCCTTCTTTGTACTCGCTCCATTTCCTGTACATCCTTCCTGAGGACTGGTGCCCAGAACTGGACAGCATATTCCAGATGAAGCCAGACCAGAGTCTTGTAGAGCGGGAGAATTAGCGCTTTATCTCCTGAGTTAATCCCCTTTTTAATGCATACCAATATTCTGTTTGCTTTGTTAGCAGCAGCTTGGCATTGCATGCTATTGCTGAGCCTATCATCTACTAGGAACCCCAGGTCCTTTTCCATCCTAGATTCCCCCAGAGGTTCTCCCCCCAGTCTATAGATTGCATTCACATTTTTGCCACCTAAATGCATTATTTTACATTTTTCCACATTAAACCTCATTTGCCATGTAGTTGCCCACCCCATTAATTTTTAAACCCCTTGTTTAAAAGCCGAAAAGTTAGAGGGGCTTTTAAACTAGGCGACCGGGGGAGAGGGTCCAGAGGTAGAGATAGTCAGCGCGGAGCATATTCCAGAGGGTAGTATTGGGGGCATTAGTGGTAGGTTGACTAAAGCACATAAACCCAAGGTAAGTGTAGTAAAAAGTCCTATTTGCAATCTCGGGACACCCAATAAGAAGACAGTATGCAAACAGTCTAAACCAGGGGTCTCAAACTCAAATTGCCTGAGGGCCACATGACAAGTTTTCATATCCCATGGGGGGGCCGCATGCAAACTTTTAAAACTTCAAAAGCAATAGACTACAGTGGCTTGCGAAAGTATTCGGCCCCCTTGAACTTTTCAACCTTTTGCCACATTTCAGGCTTCAAACATAAAGATATAAAATTTTTATTTTTTGTGAAGAATCACCAACAAGTGGGACACAATTGTGAAGTGGAACGAAATCTTTTGGATTTATGAAACTTTTTTAACTAATAAAAAAATGAAAAGTGGGGCGTGCAAAATTATTCGGCCCCCTTGCGTTAATACTTTGTAGAGCCACCTTTTGCTGCGATTACAGCTGCAAGTCGCTTGGGGTATGTCTCTATCAGTTTTGCACATCGAGAGACTGAAATTCTTGCCCATTCTTCCTTGCAAAACAGCTCGAGCTCAGTGAGGTTGGATGGAGAGCGTTTGTGAACAGCAGTTTTCAGCTCTTTCCACAGATTCTCGATTGGATTCAGGTCTGGACTTTGACTTGGCCATTCTAACACCTGGATACGTTTATTTGTGAACCATTCCTTTGTAGATTTTGCTGTATGTTTGGGATCATTGTCTTGTTGGAAGGTAAATCTCCGTCCCAGTTTCAGGTCTTTTGCAGACTCCAAAAGGTTTTCATCCAGAATGGTCCTGTATTTGGCTGCATCCATCTTCCCCTCAATTTTAACCATCTTCCCTGTCCCTGCTGAAGAAAAGCAGGCCCAAACCATGATGCTGCCACCACCATGTTTCACGGTGGGGATGGTGTGTTGAGTGTGATGAGCTGTGTTGCTTTTACGCCAAACATATCGTTTTGCATTGTGGCCAAAAAGTTGGATTTTGGTTTCAGACCAGAGCACCTTCTTCCACATGTTTGGTGCGTCTCCCAGGTGGCTTGTGGCAAACTTTAGACGAGACTTTTTATGGATATCTTTGAGAAATGGCTTTCTTCTTGTCACTCTTCCATAAAGGCCAGATTTGTGCAGTGTACGACTGATTGTTGTCCTATGGACAGACTCTCCCACCTCAGCTGTAGTTCTCTGCAGTTCATCCAGAGTGATCATGGGCCTCTTGGCTGCATCTCTGATCAGTCTTCTCCTTGTCTGAGCTGAAAGTTTAGAGGGACAGCCAGGTCTTGGTAGATTTGCAGTGGTCTGATACTCCTTCCATTTCAAAATGATCGCTTGCACAGTGCTCCTTGGGATGTTTAAAGCTTGGGAAATCTTTTTGTATCCAAATCCGGCTTTAAACTTCTCCACAACAGCATTACGGACCTGCCTGGTGTGTTCCTTGGTCTTCATGATGCTCTCTGCGCTTTCAACAGAACCCTGAGACTATCACAGAGCAGGTGCATTTATACAGAGACTTGATTACACACAGGTGGATTCTATTTATCACCATCAGTCATTTAGGACAACATTGGATCATTCAGAGATCCTCGCTTAACTTCTGGAGTGAGTTTGCTGCACTGAAAGTAAAGGGGCCGAATAATTTTGCACGCACCACTTTTCAGTTTTTTAATTGCTAAAAAAGTTTAAAATATCCAATAGATTTTGTTCCACTTCACAATTGTGTCCCACTTGTTGGTGATTCTTCACAAAAAATTAAAATTTTATATCTTTATGTTTGAAGCCTGAAATGTGGCAAAAGGTTGAAAAGTTCAAGGGGGCCGAATACTTTCGCAAGCCACTGTATACCAGCAATAATATACTATACTATACCCAGCACTGGTGTCAGCAAACGCATTATTAACCCAGCACTGGTGTCAGCAAACGCATTATTAACCCCCAGCATTACCCCTCCCACACTGCACAAATAGCCCCTCACTCCATAAAATACCCCACACACTCCATAATTACCCCCACACTACACAATTACCCCCCACACTGCACAATCACCCTCCACACTGCATAAAATACCCCCCACACTGCACAAATTTCTACCCCAGTCACCCTACTAAGGACTTTGCCTCAGTGTGATGCTCACTCACCTCTCCTGGCAGTCAGGATCATCTGCCTCCCGAGTCCTCTCCTCCTGGCTTCCATACAGGCCTAGTGACAGGGGACCCAGAGAACACAATCTCCCGCCCCTGAGGTGGCAGCAGGACCCTGGTTTGGGGTTCTGGCACCTCCCCCTCTGCGGTGCCTGGGTGCAGTTCAAAAAGACGTCCTGGATAGAGGTCGACCGATATGAGTTTTTCTCTGGCCGATGCCGATATTTAGAAATCGGGGCGGCCGATGGCCGATATATGATGCCGATTTTTGTGGCCGATATTTTAGGCCGATTTAAAAAAAAAAAACCTCACCCACTCCACTCCTCCCTGCTTGCTCCTGTCACTCTACCACACACTTGATGTCCTCAGTACAGATGGCACTGGTTGGCTCTGGCAGGTGGCACTGGTTGGCTTAGGCAGGTGGCACTGTCTGTCACTGGCAGGTGGCACTGGCCTGTGGCATGTGGCACTGATTGGCAGGTGGCACTGATTGGCACTGACAGATGGCACTGATTGGCAATGGCACTGGCAGGTGGCACTTATTGGCAGTGGCACTGGTTGGCACTCGAAGGTGGCACTGGCAGGCATTGGCAAGTGGCACTGGTTTGGAACTGGCAGGTGGCACTGGTTTGGAACTGGCAGGTGGAACTATTGGCACTGGCAGGTGACACTGATTGGCGTGGCGCTGGCAGGTGGCACTGATTGGCGTGGCACTGGCAGGTGGCGGCAGGTGGCACTGGTTGGCACTGGCAGGTGGCACTGATTGGCGTGGCACTGTCAGGTGGCGGAAGGTGGCACTGGTTGGCACTGGCAGGTGGCATCGATTGGCAGGGGCACTGGTTGGCGGTGGCACTAGCAGGCACTGGTTGGCGGTGGCAGGTGGCACTGGCAGACTGGTTGGTACTGGCAGGTGGCACTGGCGGTGGCACTGGCAGCTGGCACTGACAGATGGCACTGGCAGGTTTCACACTGACCGGAGTGTAACTGTGTGTGAAACTGACAAGGAGCTGTCCACACTCGCTTGATGCTTGTGTGAAGCTGACACGTAGCATAGAGGAGAGAGACAGAGGGATCTGTCAGAATTGAGGTTGATGTCGGGGTGGGCGGGATCAGCAGCTGTCAAACACCAGCCAATGATTGGGCTGCTTAAGAAAAGGGGCGGGCCACATATACGTAGCGGCCCGCCCAGATCCCATTGGCTGGTGTTTGAAATTGGCCGGGTCCCGCCCACCCCGGCTGGGTCCCGCCCACCCCCGACATCAACCTCAAATCTGACAGATCCCTCTGTCTCTCTCCTCCTGTTACATGTCAGTTTCACACAAGCATCAAGCGCTGAGTGTGGAGAAGGGAGGAGGAATGGCGGCCAGTGCTATATATCGGCCTAATGGGCAAATATCGGTCGACCTCTAGTACTGGATCGGCCCTGCCTGCGGGCCATTTTTAACCGGTCCGCGGGCCGCAAATGGCCCCCGGGCCGGTACTTTGAGACCCCTGGTCTAAACTATGTGGCATGTTCCCCAATGCCAGGAGCCTGGTGGACAAGATTGGAGAACTACACTAACTGGGGGCTATCAGTAACCGTGTGAGGTCCCCTTATATCCCTATTAAATATGGTGACAAAAGTGCACTGTGCATAAAGTGAAACAAAAGTGCATTAGACTATTAAAATACTAGAATACATATAGAATAAATTCATATATAAAAATTCATAGAAATATAAGTCCAAACCATTGATACTCATGTAAAAAGTAAATACACATCTGTGAAAAAAGTCCCTGTGATGAACCCAAACAGGGTTAAAAAGTCTTATTAATAGAGACAAGGATATTAAAAACGTCAGGATCGGTTGACATGCATCTACAAATGTCCAAGGGGTGGTAATAAGTGACTTCCGTGCATGTAGAAGCTGGTGACTCCAAGTGCTCCCCCCCGTGCTCCCCCACTCACCAGAATCCGACACCCCCTAGGGGGTATTAGGCAAAAGAGTGGGTGTCTCAGGATGACTGCCTCTGATGGATGTCTCTCTTCCGCTTTACTGCTCCGTGGGTTCCTTCTTTTACACTGATGGTAAGGGCCCCCTTCTGCTGGTCCGGGTCCAGGTGCCTCCACTATTATCCACCTCCGTGCTGCTAGATCCTCCTCAGGGGTATCTCGCATAACAGGTAGGCTTGAAGTACCGATGCTGTATCAGGATACTGAATGGAAAGGTTGGAGAGGAGCCTGGCTGCATGATCTATCTTTGGATACAGCATCGGTACTTCAAGCCTACCTGTTATGCGAGATACCCCTGAGGAGGATCTAGCAGCACGGAGGTGGATAGTAGTGGAGGCACCTGGACCCGGACCAGCAGAAGGGGGCCCTTACCATCAGTGTAAAAGAAGGAACCCACGGAGCAGTAAAGCGGAAGAGAGACATCCATCAGAGGCAGTCATCCTGAGACACCCACTCTTTTGAATAATACCCCCTAGGGGGTGACGGATTCTGGTGAGTGGGGGAGCACGGGGGGGAGCACTTGGAGTCACCAGCTTCTACATGCACTGAAGTCACTTATTACCACCCCTTGGACATTTGTAAATGCATGTCAACCGATCCTGACGTTTTAATATCCTTGTTTCTATTAATAAGACTTTTTAACCCTGTTTGGGTTCATCACAGGGACTTTTTTCACAGATGTGTATTTACTTTTTACATGAGTATCAATGGTTTGGACTTATATTTCTATGAATTTTTATATATGAATTTATTCTATATGTATTCTAGTATTTTAATAGTCTAATGCACTTTTGTTTCACTTTATGCACAGTGCACTTTTGTCACCATATTTAATAGGGATATAAGGGGACCTCACACGGTTACTGATAGCCCCCAATTAGTGTGGTTTGTTACAAACCCCATTAACACTATAGGAGGCTACTTAATGACAATTTTTAATAAGTTTGATATGTTGTAAAAGTGGAGTCCTGAAATGGAGGTGGAGTAAATCTAAATCAAACCCATATATTGTGATATTCACTTATGCAACACAGAGGATTAGCACGTTCACTTTAAAGAAACACTTATTTATTTATTTATATATTTTGGCACAAACGGAGGGGTAAATTTACCTATAAAATTACCTTTTCTATTTTATACACAACTTTATAAGGTTCGGTGATCTATAATTAACATCTATTGATAATTAGGGCAGCGCCAATTCCCCAGATTTCTCTTTTAATACTTCCAATTAACTCCTATTTAGGAATTAATTAAGGGGAGGCAGCAGCCCTTCCATAATCCTAAGCGCGGACTCCCAATCTAGTAAGATTGGAGAACTACAGATACTATTGTTCGAGGAGGATTTCGATTTTGTGGGAATTTCAGAGACTTGGTTCAACAGCTCTCATGATTGGCTGGCAACCATTCAAGGGTATTCCCTTTATCGCAGGGATAGAGAGGGTAAGAAAGGGGGAGGGATATGCCTGTATATTTAAGAATAATGTACAAGTGTATGTGAGAGATGACATCACTGAGGGAGCTAGGGAGGAGGTGGAATCCTTATGGGTAGAGCTCCAAAGGGATGAAACTAAGGGGAAAATAATACTGGAAGTATGCTATAGGCACCCTAACCTGAGGGAGAAGGGGGAGATGGACCTCCTATCACAATTTGGATTAGCAGCAAGGATGGGAAGTGTGATCATAATGGGGGATTTTAATTATCCAGACATAGACTGGGCGGAAGGAACCTCACATTTGTTTAAGGCTCGCCAGTTCCTAGATGTCTTGCGGGATAATTTCATGGGTCAGATGGTAGACACACCAACTAGAAACAAAGCATTACTAGACCTACTGATTACCAACAATACAGACCTGATCACGGATGTAGAAATAAGGGGCAATTTAGGAAACAGTGATCATAGGTCAATTAGCTTCAGTATAAATCACACAAATAGGAAACATAAGGGTGATACAAAGACATTGGATTTCAAAAGAGGCAAACTTCCCCAAACTACAAACCTTGCTAGAAGATATAAATTGGGATAAAATCTTAGGAACAAAGAACACGGAGGAAAAATGTTTTTTTTTAAGAGCATATTGAATAAGGGCATTAGCCAGTGCACCCCATTGGGAAATAAATTTAAAAGAGCGAACAAAAGTCCTGGAAAAAAACATAAACAGAGCCTTAATTCATTAGATAAAATAATTTTAAAAAACAAACGAATGGAACTACAAGCCGTGCTTTATGAGGTGGCCCTTCGATTAAGGGATAAAAATAGTACACAATGGTATCAATATGGAAATAAAACTGGGAAAATATTGGCTAAAACACTAAAAAATCAGCCCATGACCGCCATAGCAAAAATTTTAAAAACAAACGGGGATTTGACTTACGACCCAATAGAAATATCTAAAACTTTTCATTCATATTATTCTAAATTGTAAAATATAAACAAAGCAATAAAGAAAAGGAAAAGAATGGGGAAGAGATTAGTAAATATATAAAAGGAAAACAGCCTTACTTACGTTCCCTAGAGAAACAATTGAGGATTGGGAAAAAGAAATCTCATCAAAAGAGATTCAACAAGCTATTTCTGAACTGGTCCTGGGGAAAAGCCCAGGAACAGATGGATACACTTCCAGATTCCACAAGACATTCCAGGATATAATTATACCTATTCATAAAAAAACATATAACTCTATATCCAGTACACAAACTTTTGTACCACAAAGTACAGAAGCTCATATTGTATTAATTCCAAAACCAGAGAAAGATCACACACTATGTAACAACTATCGACCAATTTCTTTGACTAACATAGATACAAAAGTCCTGGATGGCTTAACTCCAATGTAAAAATGCATATAAAAGCAAAGGAGAAGGCCTTCAAAAAATACAAGGCTGAGAGATCATCATCAGCATTCAGACTTTACAAAGAATGCAACACGAAATGTAAGGGTGCAATTAGGGCAGCTAAGATACAACACGAAAGACACATAGCGGAGGAGAGTAAAAAAAAAATCCCAAGAAATTATTTAAGTATATAAACAGTAAAAAAAGGAAGACAGACCATATGGACCCCATAAAGAATGAGGAAGGAAATCTGGTTACAAAGGATGGGGAGATGGCAAAGGTTTTGTTTTGTTTTTTCTTCTCAGTGTTCACGAGGGAATTGGGGGGCTTCAGTAACCAAGACTGCAGTGTTTATCCTCATGACACATCACAGGAAGCATCTCATGGCGAACAGAGGACAGAATTAGAAATAGACTTGGAAAACTTAACATTAATAAGTCACCGGGACCAGATGGCTTGCACCCGAGGGTCCTGGGGGAACTCAGTCAAGTAATTGCCAGACCATTGTTCCTAATTTTTACTGACAGTCTACTGACTGGAATGGTACCAGCGGATTGGAGAAAAGCCAATGTAGCTCCAATATTTAAAAAAGGGCCAAAATACATCCCTGGGAATAACAGACCAGTTAGCCTAACATCAATAGTATGCAAGCTCTTGGAGGGGATGATAAGGGACTCTATATACAAGATTTTAGTAATGAAAACGGTATCATTAGCAGTAATCAGCATGGATTCATGAAGAATCATTCTTGCCAAACCAATCTATTAACATTCTATGATTGGATGAGTTGCCATCTAGATTATGTGGCTGTTCCTCTGGGATCGTCTCACATCTCTCACCCCCCCAAAAAAAAAAAAAATGGAAGCTGCACTTGTCCATGTCAACACACCAAGCAGGCGGATGGGACATAACACTCCAGCTTGACATAACATAACAGTTTCACACGGCTGAGTGTTATCACAGCTTATCTTCAGTCCAGCGGGCTTCTGGGAAATGGTTTTGGACTGCAGCCAAGGCCTTCCAAACAATGAGTATTGCTGTCTATAGGTCTGCTGTAAAATCACCCACTATGGGCCATATTTTTATTAGCTTTATTCATCTATATAACAGTGACAAACTGTAAAGCACTTGCTATGCCCCTTGTGGTTTCCTACCATACTAGAGAAAGAAAGAGAGAAGGAGAGTGAGAGAGAGAGAGAGATAAAGAGAGAGGGAGGGGGAGAGGGGGGAGAGAGAGGGGGGGGAGAGAGAGAAATAAAGACAGAACAGAGGAGAAGGGAAGAGAGAGAGAGAGAGAGAGAGAGAGAGAGAGAGAGAGAGAGAGAGAGAGAGAGAGAGAACAGAGGAGAAGGGAAGTAAAGAGAGGGAAGAAGAGAAAAGAAAAAAATGGAAACAAGAAGAGATGGAAAGGGGGGGGGGGGGATGTAGGGAGAAGGGAGAATGGAAAAGGAAGAGAAGATAGGAGGAAAAAAGGAGAGGAACATAAATAAAAGGAAGAGAAAAGAGAGTGGGGATAGGGGAGATGAGGAAAACGTGGGATTAAATGAAAGTCGGAGAAAAGGGGAAAGGTGAAACAGTGTAAGGAAAGAAAAAACAGAACTAGAGGAAGAGAAGAAAATCTGTAAAATAAAAAGACTACCCATGAGAGAATGAAAGAGAAAGAGAGGGAAAGAAAGAAAGAACGAAAGAAAGAAAGAACGAAAGAAAGAAAGAAAGAAAGAAAGAAAGAAAGAAAGAAAGAAAGAAAGAAAGATAGATCACACGCAGCAGCCAAATCCCATCATGTTTCCAAAATAGTGGTAAGAGGAGGGTGGAAAGGGAAAGAGAGAAAGAAAGAGAAAGAAAGGGAAAGAAAGAAAGAACGAAAGAAAGAAAGAACGAAAGAACGAAAGAACGAAAGAACGAAAGAAAGAAAGAAAGAAAGAAAGAAAGAAAGAAAGAAAGAAAGAAAGAAAGAAAGAAAGAAAGAAAGAAAGATCACACGCAGCAGCCAAATCCCATCATGTTTCCAAAATAGTGGTTGTGTCTGAACCCAACTCTCAACTGCAGTTTCTCATATCTGTAGCTCCATCAGCTTCATATTTCATGTCCTAGAAGTGCATTGATCTGTCTGGACACAGTGAACTGTTTTTTTCCATTGCTATTGTTGTTTATTTTCTGCTGTTCTCTACATACTGAATGTTGAATGGTTAATTTGTGTCCAGTAATGACCGCAGCAAAATAATGTGCTGTGTGTGGGAAGCGCTGGATGGATACGGAACACAATGCTGGGTACATTGACACATTTTTAGTATCTTGTTGTTCAGGACTGGAGCCTGAGGGAGTTCTGAGTCACATCATTGTCTCCATCTCACCCGCCATGATGTGGATTTTGACAGCATGTCAATCATCCGGCCATTGAGATACCAATACTTCCATCTCACTATGCCATTTTATCTTACTAAATAAATAGATAATAAATCAAGAGCAAAAGAGAGGGAGAGAGAAAGAAATAAAGAGAGGTAGAGAGGGAGTTAAAGAGAGATAAATATATTTAGTATACTGTACAGAGAGAGGCAGATAGATATGATAGATAGATAGATAGATAGATAGATAGATAGATAGATAGATAGATAGATAGATAGATAGATAGATAGATAGATAGATAGATAGATAGATAGATAGATAGATACTTTGTATATTTTCCTTATGTTTTTGTGGTTTTCCTCCCACAGCAAATCATACATATTGCCTTCTGACAGGCTGTATTCCGATACCAGGCCTGGGCCCCATCACTTCAACAGGGGGGCAATTTCATTTGCACCTTTCCCCCAGTTTTTGCCTGGCAGCTCTCCTTTAAGTACAACATGGCTGCCTTCAAGTTAACTATCACATTTCAGCAGCATCGGGTATGTCGCCAGTGCAGGCATATAGAGCAACTCAGGTGAGGTGGGTGGTGTGAGCGGAGGATTCCTTGGAACTGAGAGAGAGGAGGAGCAGCACATGACCAGCGCGATGTGTATGGGCTTCTTCGTCTCTAAGATGTGACTCTAATGTGGTCCAGGCACTTGACAAAGCCCAATGGATTTTGTTGTTCCTATACATATAGGGTAAATTAGACCTAGCATGAGATACTTTCATACTTTGTTTCATGTTAAGGAATGTGTCATTGTAGCACTTCCCAGGTTTACCTCCCACAGAGATCATGGAACTCCCCATGACAATGCCATTATCTACTTATCTCTACAGAAAGATGGAGCCATCTTTGTTCGGGCATTATCCAGGTTCACCATCTACTTCCTGGACTGAGATGCTGGGTCAGCCATGGCACAATCATGCAAATCCTGGTGCCTATGCAGTTCGTGACTGTGCTCACAATTGTCTGATATAGATCCGCTCCTTCTGCAGCATTTCATCCTGTTACTTTAATACCAAGGTATAAGAAAAGACTAATGCCGCGTACACACGGTCCTACTTTTCGTCTACAAAAGTCCAACGGACGCTGATGGACTAAAGCTGGCTGGTAATCCGATCGTGTGTGGGCTTCTCCGGACTTTCAACTGACTTTTTTAGCCTCAAATCCGACGTACTTTAGATTTGAAACATGTTTTAAAACTTTACTTCGTAACTACGACGGACCCCGAAATCCGCTCGTCTGTGTGCTAGTCCGACGGACAAAAAGCCACGCTAGGGCACCTATTGGCTACTGGCTATGAACTTCCTTATTTTAGTCCGGTGTACGTCATCACGTACGAATCCGTTAGACTTTTGTGTGGTCGTGTGTAGGCAAGTCCGTTCGTTAGAAAGTAGGCCGCAAGTCCGCCGCAAGTCCACCGAAAGTCTGCCGGAAGTCTGTCGGACAGGCTGTCCGACTTTTGTAGACGAAAAGTACGACCGTGTGTACGCGGCATTAGGAAATCGTTTCTCCTGACTGCAACATACAGATGACATCATCTCAGCCAAGACAAAGTCACTGAGTGGAACGCAAGGGTTGCTTTTTAATGATAAAAGGTGGAGCTTCTTTATATAGTTGCTGTATATTGTGCCATGTCAGGAAGTGATTTGTGCAGACTTGTACTGACAGGTCCACTTTAATTCCTCAACACTGGTGGTATGCATATATGTTGTAGCACAGAGATGGGCTTTATTTCATGCTGCCACATATATGCATTACTTTGTGTTGGGACTCAATCTCTCACCTCCAGCACTATGGCCACAAACCAGGCGGGGACAGAAAGTGCAGTTAAAATCACACCCTAAATGCAATAGCAAAAAATAACACATTTCAGGAAAGTAGTAAAAAACCGAAGCCATGGTTTGGATGCCAGAGCAGGTAATCAGACGAGCTGAGGTCAGGAAACCAGAAGTCAGCATAGTCAAGAGCAAAATCAGGAACAGGTATCGGAAGAGAAGTCAGCCAGGCCAATTCATAAACAGGAACACAGGCAGGAAACACTGGAGATCATAGACCACCCAAGGGCAAGGAGGAAATTAGCAAAGCTGTTTAAATAGCAAAAGGGGCTGGCTATAGGCTGGACTAATGAGGCAGGTTAATGGTAAGCAGGTGAGTCACTGAGGAAACGAGTGGCTGGTAAATTAACCGACAGCTGAGCAGCTTCTGTGCACTGAAAGAAAAGAGCTGCTCATAAATAGCAGGGGCCTCACCCTGACAGACAACTCCTGGTCACACAGGGACAATGGAGAACTGGTAGATGTATAAATCTACATACTGTATATAAATGTATAAATCTGATGTCTCTGACTAAAATCACCCTTTAAGAAGGACTGGATCTAGCCTGCCTAACGTGGGGTGCAGTAAAGAATTTCAGGGTAGGCAGAGGATGGGAGGTCAGCAAGGCAGTGTACAGGGGGTTAGCAGGGCAAAGGATAGGGTCAGCAGTTTGTATAGCAGTGTACAGGGGTCAGCAGGGCAGGGGTCAGCAGGGCAGAGGGCAGCGGTCCGTAGTAAATCTAGGAGTTCAAAGGTCAGTAGTAGATGAGGCAGTTCCCTCCTTGTCCTGGCCCTGGGAGAAGGCGTTCAGTGGCCAAGCACAGCGTCTGGGGGTGGAGGTTAAGGGTGGGGCCCTTGGTTTTGGGATGGCACAGCAGCCCCCTAGATCTGGCCATGCCTTTAAGAATATCACTTTAACCAAAATCAGGCATCCAAGGCTGATAAAAGAGGGACTCCATTTTGCGTTTTTAAAATAGTCCCGGCATACGACAAATCCAAACCCAGCCAAAGTCCCAGAGGTGCCAGGGGACCCACAAGCATTGCCGTTACATTAATAGACAATCCACAAAGTGAGCTTTAATTTCTAAACATGCACGCCGTGGCCAATAAAATTTACACTTTATTATCCAGTTACAGTGCTCACAGCCGAGCTCTCTTCTCTATAAATTGCAATAATTAAACTCGTTTGTTTTAGGCTTTTAAGGTTTACTCCGCCAGCAAAGAAAAGGAAACAGGGAGCAGTTTCTCATCTCATCGTTCGGGAGGATGTTCCGCGAGGCCTGCGGTCTGTTCATCTCCTCGCCAAGTATCAAAGTACGAAAACCATCAACTCGTGTCACTCTTTCTCGGAAAAGGTGATAATGCTATCGCACATTTCCAGCCGTCCAAACATGAACCCAGATGACTCCCCGCTGGCTGTAATCACAGATGTCAATCTGCGGATCTGGACGGTGAACTCTCATCCAATAAAACCTCCTAAATTGTACTATATGGCGGCCGCAACACTTCTGACTGTTCCCCACTGGCTGCTTGAAAAGAAACCTTTTGAGACCCATTTACATTCTGCAGGATGTTAACGTTGGTTGCGTCAAGTTAACCCACTGAAATGAATCAGCTGGCTGGTAAGTTGAGGTGGGAATTTTCTTTGTTGTTGTTTGACATGCGTTGCCCTTCCATGTGCTTCTTGCTTTTAAAGCCATTTACGAGTTGGGGCAGTTTACGTTTGTTTGCACGATTAGTTATTTGGTGAGGGGGCATGCTGGACACCTTCGCTGCCATTGTGCTATTTGCTGGGTGTCTGGTGCCTCCCTGTGCCTATAAGGAGGGGTGGGCTCCCTCCAGGCATACCTGCCCTCAATCTATCCATCTTAATATATGCGCTCCTACTGTGGAGGCTCTAAAAATTTAGGACTGCAGATAATACTGGGGTGGCCTCTGCAGCTTACGCATATATTTGCAAATGTGTGTAAACTAAACCCCTGTTTTAGACCACTGTTAGATAGGACTATTCAGTTTGTTACAGGCTGGCTTGTAAGTTGAGCTGGGAATTTTTGTTTGCCGTTGTTTGACGTGCATCACCCTTCCATTATGCTCCTTGCTGTTAAGGCCAGTTATAGGTTGGGGTAGTTGCCTTTTGTTTGAAATGAATAAGCTGCCAATGCCTTGTCTTGAAAATTAGATGGGCCACAAATGTTGCAACGCAACACACTATGATGCATTGTGTCACAGCATGTGTGCATTGCCTAAGTGCATTCTGGTGCCATTTATGATGTCAAATGTAACTGCAATGTGGAAGTATAAATGGGTCCTCAATGAGAAAATACAGTGAGGACGTGATGATGCACAGCCACTCTGCATCATTGCCCTGTCAGAGCTCAGCAGTCAAGGGGTGGGTCTATGATGAGGAAATGTCATATTTCCTTATTAAAGTTGTCTCACAATATCAAAGAAAGCCTCCAATATCCTAGTTACTTTAGCTGACTTTATATCAAAGGAATGTCATTACAAACTGACCAAGTCCTTAAAAGGTAATTTTGCTTGCAGTGGGGGTTGACCATTTCCTTACACACAAGTCCTATATAAGACAGCTATATCTTGGAATATTCAGTCTTGTCTCCAGATCGCCATCATGCATGCCTCCTCTAGTCTGATTATCTGTGCTATGCCATGCAAATGGGCGGGACTCCGTGGCGAAAAGGCATCTTTAGTAAAGTATTCTTGTTATATTTTCTAATATTATTACATTCGTTATCTGTATCTGCTATCACTTAATTAAATGTTATACTTAGAAGTATTTGTGTGATCTCTCTTTGCACATCTCGAATACAACCCCAAAAACATAAACTATCACGTAACCGTGATAAAACATGTTGCTTGCAGTGGGGGTTGACCATTTCCTTACACACAAGTCCTAAATACGACAGCTATAACTTGGCTTATTCAGTCTTGTCTCCAGAGCTGCATCATGCATGCATCTGATCTGATTATCTGTGCCACGCTGCACAAGCAGGCAGGACTCCGTGACGAAAAGGCATCTTTAATTAAGTATTCTTGTTATATTTTCTAATATTATTACCCCAAAAAAAGCCTCAGCCTTGCAGGATAAAGTCCTGATGGCGAGCATCCTGTGGCAGAGAAGAAATACTGCAGGAAGGGCAGTGTCTGAGAGGAGGTGAGCATTGCAACCCGAGCTACATTATATCAACCAGCTGGGTGATTTGTCACAATAAAAAATAAAAATAAAAAAAGTTTGGAGGTGAACTTTCACCTAAACTTGGTTTGTAGGAGGGAAGCCACACTGATTCCATGTATTCAGTGTTCCTGGGGGGATTCAAACCCATATCCCAGAGCTGCAAGGGTAGCCACTAAACCACCCTGCCGTCCATGTACATATTCTTCCATCTGAGCACTGCAATTCCCCTTTAAATATAAGAAATCCTCCACTCCCTTATTTCACAGACATTATTGCAAACAGCTGCCATTGCCTCTCTCTCTATACTTCACTGATGGGCAGGATAGAATGGAAAGGGTTCTTTATTTCCACGGCAATTATTAAGGCAGAAGCCAGATGACAATAGCATGGCGCGGTGGCGTTTTGTGCTGTCAGGAAGTATACATTAAGGGTAATTGTTGCTGGGGACGTTCTCTCCTTTGTATTCGGCACAGGAGGCGCTATGCATGCACGCATTCTGGTCCTGAATCACAAACAATTGTATAGCGCATTGTCCTCTAAAATACAACCGTCTGGCGGCCGGAGCAGAACTGGTTAACGGGCCGGCGTTGCTACCGTTCAGGCTGAGCCCGGCAAAAGCTATGTGAGTGTTTAATGTTCTGCCTGCTGAGACACGATCATACCCAGCTATTGTTTGCTCGATAAAACTGGATAAAGTGTAGCAGTGTTCCATTGTTCTTCGAGCTGAACTCCAGGCAGATATAAAAGACACAAATTAATGCAGCTCTGTATTCATTAATACGTCATTAAGTGTATTTTTTATTACAAGCAGAGTAAGTACCTTCATTTGACTTGGTATCGGCCGCTTGCATTCTACTATACAGTCTATACAGCAGAGCCCAGAGAGTAGGAAGCAGCACAAGCAGCCAATCAGGTTTGGTATAGTGAAATAATAATGCTGATAGTGGGAGAAAGCAGACAGCTGTGCTGGGTGGCAGTGCTGTTTAAATTTAAGGACTGTATGGACAGGAATACAAATCCTTTGATAGCTTTTGTGTATGTATTACAGTAGTAACCTTCTGTAAACAGCTGTACCTTTTTATCATTAAAAAAGCCATACCAGAATCCATTGACCAGCTCTCTAATAGTACTGCTGACCCAACTACCTTTGAATCTCTCCTCCTACAGAAAGACCCCCGAAGCACACTATCTCTTAAAGGGGTTGTCAAGGTTTTTTTTTTTTTTTTTAATTATTTTTAAAATAACAAACATGTTATACTTACCTCCTCTGTGCAAGGGTTATGCACAGAGAAGCCCTGATCCTCCTTTTCTGGGGTCCCCCAGTGGCGCTCCTGGCTCCCCCTCTTCTCAAGTGCCCCCACAGAGACCTGCATTCCCCGGGGGGCACTCCTGAGTCCTGCTGCTGCGTTCATTGACACAGACAGCATGACTTGGCCCCGCCCCTAGCTCCCGTGTCACTAGCTTTGATTCACAGCAGCGGGAGCCAATGCTCTTGCTGCTATCAATCCAGCCAATGAGGACCCGAGACAGAGGCTGGAGCTACTCTGCTCGTCCTCGTCGCTGGAACGATCGGGTTCAGGTAAGTAAAAGGGGGGCTGTGGGAGGGCTGCTGCACTACAAAAGGTTTTTCACCTTAATGCATAGAATCTAACCTAGACACTAACCTAGGTAAAGGAACTCCAAACCAATTGTGCTCTTTCAGGTTGGGAAAAGTGCTTTACTCTGACACACATATTGTCATTGGCAACCAAGATACATGAAAAATGGTTTAAACTCGTCACCAGGTGGTATAGGTGCCCCTCCGCCCTCCACCAATTCCATCATACAGTCCCGGATACTTGTTGGCGTTGTTGGGGTTGCCATGGGGGGGCGTACAATCAAAACGGAACTGAAACATTCACGCACCCCCTTTGGAAGAACTGCCATGTAGATAGACCATTGATCTTCAAACTACGGCCCTCCAGCTGCTGTGGAACTACACATCCCATGAGGCATTGTAAAACTCTGACATTCACAAACATAACTAGGCATGATGGGAATTGTAGTTCCTTTACAACTGGAGGGCCGTAGTTTGAAGACCCCTGAGATTGACCATGTCCTCCAAGCCTCATTGTGGACACAAACATCCCATAGGATGCATAAAACAATCCCTTATTACAAATCCTATAAAACTAAACAGCCAGAAGCCAGCCTAGCTCTTGTACGTATAAGCCAATCATGGTAATCTCAAATGTGGAATAAAATAACATATTCATAACATAAAACAATCCTATTTGGGCGCCAAGGACATTGAAGCGCCATCTAGTGGAATGACACAATAAGAGCTTGAATAAAATTGCGGCGACTTCAAAATTGAATTAAATATATTAGAAAAAAAAAAAAAACTAATAAATAATATATATATATATATATATATGGAGGAATAAAGAAGCTATAAGTAAATGAAAATTAAACAATACAATTTGCCCGGCCGACAAGGGGGGGGGGGGGGGGGGGTGTTAAGTGTAAAAGAGATTTAGGTAAAATCATAGATGAAGGTTTGAAGGGTTCACTTTTATACAAAAAGGAAAAATTGTATCTAATTCCAATGGGCCCCGTATTCCTACGATATATTATCTCCCCAAAATTATTTTTTTTATTCTACTGTATCTCCCCAAAATTATTTTTTTTATTCTACTGTGCTCTCACATGGGTGTCCTCACCTTCAAGGATTTCAATTTCATGGTGGACTATTTTTTATTGATCGTTTATGCATTTATAAACTTTTAGTGTTGATTATTGATTGATTGATTATAGCACGGTTTTCCATCACTTCATTTTGCTTAATTTTTTTTGTTGTTGGACTTTGCATTTTGAATTTTATATGCATTATACCAGCCGAATGACTCAATCGCCATATTGGTTGATTTCAATACTTGTTCATTGCACTTTATTATTCCTTCACATTTTTTACACAATATAAATGTTATATGTTTGCACTATAAGTCTAGCCAGTGCCAGAAGCTATCTACAGTCTCTGAGCGCAGTTTTCTACCCTTTTTTTATATGTTGCAGCTCAGAAGCCGTAGGACATCAGAAAAAGTCCGCTGAGCTGTACTATGTAATCAACAATTTCGTTTTTCTTAACTTTCAGCATTAAAGCGTCGATAAGCGATAAAGTCACCATTTAATGCAATGCCCCGCTCAGGGCCGTCTTTAGCGCAGGGCAAACGGGGCACTTGCCCTGGGCCCAATCTTTGTTGGGGGGCCCGCGCTAGCCGTGAATTGGGGCCCCGATCCCAGCTTTGCAGAGAGGACACGGGAGGATGTATTCCTCGCTAGCCAGCTGAGAGGGGGCGGGGCCGGGAGCGCCACTGACGCTCTGACCCCGCCCACGTGCAGCCTGTGTACTCGGAAAAGAGCTTCTGTGTTGAGCCAGTGATCGGAGTGCGAGTGTCAGTGGAGCTTCCGGCCCCGCCCCCTCTATACTGGCTGGTGAATACAGAGGTCCGGGGGCGGGGCCGGGAGCTCCAATGACACTTTCACTCCCATCACTGGCTCTCGCTACAGGCGCTCTATACCCAGTACACAGGCTGCACGTGGGCGGGGTCAGAGCGTCAGTGGAGCTCCCGGCCCCGCCCCTCTCAGCTGGCCAGCGCGGAATACATCCTCCCATGTCCTCTGTGCGCTCTGCAAAGCTGTCATCAGGGCGACAATTCATGGGTGATGTGGGCCCAGGGCCCAGGGCCCACCCAACAAAGCATCAGTGGAGCACCCAGCTGCTTTAGTGAGAGCAGAGAGTGGAAGCCCCGCCCACAGTCCTGAATGTATGTAGTGAGTTTGGCATAGAATGCCTGAATGTTTAAATCCTGAGCTGTGTTATTTAACTGTAAATCTGTGCATTGCTGAAAGTTCTCTGACCATCCCCTGTATAATGTCCCCAGTCTCTGATTGTCTCCTGCAGTATGTCCGCAGTCTCTGATTGTCTCCTGCAGTATGTCCGCAGTCTCTGGTAATCTCCTGCAGTATGTCCGCAGTCTCTGATTGTCTCCTGCAGTATGTCCGCAGTCTCTGATTGTCTCCTGCAGTATGTCCGCAGTCTCTGATTGTCTCCTGCAGTATGTCCGCAGTCTCTGATTGTCTCCTGCAGTATGTCCGCAGTCTCTGATTGTCTCCTGCAGTATGTCCGCAGTCTCTGTCTCCTGCAGTATTTCCGCAGTCTCTGTCTCCTGCAGTATTTCCGCAGTCTCTGTCTCCTGCAGTATTTCCGCAGTCTCTGTCTCCTGCAGTATTTCCGCAGTCTCTGGTAATCTCCTGCAGTATGTCCGCAGTCTCTGTCTCCTGCAGTATGTCCGCAGTCTCTGTCTCCTGCAGTATTTCCGCAGTCTCTGTCTCCTGCAGTATTTCCGCAGTCTCTGTCTCCTGCAGTATTTCCGCAGTCTCTCTGGTAATCTCCTGCAGTATGTCCGCAGTCTCTGATTGTCTCCTGCAGTATGTCTGCAGTCTCTGATTGTCTCCTGCAGTATGTCCGCAGTCTCTGATTGTCTCCTGCAGTATGTCCGCAGTCTCTGATTGTCTCCTGCAGTATGTCCGCAGTCTCTGATTGTCTCCTGCAGTATGTCCGCAGTCTCTGTCTCCTGCAGTATGTCCGCAGTCTCTGTCTCCTGCAGTATTTCCGCAGTCTCTGTCTCCTGCAGTATTTCCGCAGTCTCTGTCTCCTGCAGTATTTCCGCAGTCTCTGTCTCCTGCAGTATTTCCGCAGTCTCTGGTAATCTCCTGCAGTATGTCCGCAGTCTCTGATTGTCTCCTGCAGTATATCCGCAGTCTCTGATTGTCTCCTGCAGTATGTCCGCAGTCTCCGATTGTCTCCTGCAGTATGTCCGCAGTCTCCGATTGTCTCCTGCAGTATGTCCGCAGTCTCTGATTGTCTCCTGCAGTATGTCCGCAGTCTCTGATTGTCTCCTGCAGTATGTCCGCAGTCTCTGATTGTCTCCTGCAGTATGTCCGCAGTCTCTGATTGTCTCCTGCAGTATGTCCGCAGTCTCTGATTGTCTCCTGCAGTATGTCCGCAGTCTCTGTCTCCTGCAGTATGTCCGCAGTCTCTGTCTCCTGCAGTATTTCCGCAGTCTCTGTCTCCTGCAGTATTTCCGCAGTCTCTGTCTCCTGCAGTATTTCCGCAGTCTCTGTCTCCTGCAGTATTTCCGCAGTCTCTGGTAATCTCCTGCAGTATGTCCGCAGTCTCTGATTGTCTCCTGCAGTATGTCCGCAGTCTCTGATTGTCTCCTGCAGTATGTCCGCAGTCTCTGATTGTCTCCTGCAGTATGTCCGCAGTCTCTGATTGTCTCCTGCAGTATGTCCGCAGTCTCTGATTGTCTCCTGCAGTATGTCCGCAGTCTCTGTCTCCTGCAGTATGTCCGCAGTCTCTGTCTCCTGCAGTATTTCCGCAGTCTCTGTCTCCTGCAGTATTTCCGCAGTCTCTGTCTCCTGCAGTATTTCCGCAGTCTCTGTCTCCTGCAGTATTTCCGCAGTCTCTGTCTCCTGCAGTATTTCCGCAGTCTCTGGTAATCTCCTGCAGTATGTCCGCAGTCTCTGATTGTCTCCTGCAGTATGTCCGCAGTCTCTGATTGTCTCCTGCAGTATGTCCGCAGTCTCCGATTGTCTCCTGCAGTATGTCCGCAGTCTCCGATTGTCTCCTGCAGTATGTCCGCAGTCTCTGATTGTCTCCTGCAGTATGTCCGCAGTCTCTGATTGTCTCCTGCAGTATGTCCGCAGTCTCTGATTGTCTCCTGCAGTATGTCCGCAGTCTCTGATTGTCTCCTGCAGTATGTCCGCAGTCTCTGATTGTCTCCTGCAGTATGTCCGCAGTCTCTGTCTCCTGCAGTATGTCCGCAGTCTCTGTCTCCTGCAGTATGTCCGCAGTCTCTGTCTCCTGCAGTATTTCCGCAGTCTCTGTCTCCTGCAGTATTTCCGCAGTCTCTGTCTCCTGCAGTATTTCCGCAGTCTCTGTCTCCTGCAGTATTTCCGCAGTCTCTGTCTCCTGCAGTATTTCCGCAGTCTCTGTCTCCTGCAGTATTTCCGCAGTCTCTGTCTCCTGCAGTATTTCCGCAGTCTCTGGTAATCTCCTGCAGTATGTCCGCAGTCTCTGATTGTCTCCTGCAGTATGTCCGCAGTCTCTGATTGTCTCCTGCAGTATGTCCGCAGTCTCTGATTGTCTCCTGCAGTATGTCCGCAGTCTCTGATTGTCTCCTGCAGTATGTCCGCAGTCTCTGATTGTCTCCTGCAGTATGTCCGCAGTCTCTGTCTCCTGCAGTATGTCCGCAGTCTCTGTCTCCTGCAGTATTTCCGCAGTCTGTCTCCTGCAGTATTTCCGCAGTCTCTGTCTCCTGCAGTATTTCCGCAGTCTCTGTCTCCTGCAGTATTTCCGCAGTCTCTGGTAATCTCCTGCAGTATGTCCGCAGTCTCTGATTGTCTCCTGCAGTATGTCCGCAGTCTCTGATTGTCTCCTGCAGTATGTCCGCAGTCTCTGATTGTCTCCTGCAGTATGTCCGCAGTCTCCGATTGTCTCCTGCAGTATGTCCGCAGTCTCTGATTGTCTCCTGCAGTATGTCCGCAGTCTCTGATTGTCTCCTGCAGTATGTCCACAGTCTCTGATTGTCTCCTGCAGTATGTCTGCAGTCTCTGATTGTCTCCTGCAGTATGTCCGCAGTCTCTGATTGTCTCCTGCAGTATGTCCGCAGTCTCTGATTGTCTCCTGCAGTATGTCCGCAGTCTCTGATTGTCACCTGCAGTATGTCCACAGTCTCTGATTGTCTCCTGCAGTATGTCCGCAGTCTCCGATTGTCTCCTGCAGTATGTCCGCAGTCTCCGATTGTCTCCTGCAGTATGTCCGCGGTCTCCGATTGTCTCCTGCAGTATGTCCGCAGTCTCCGATTGTCTCCTGCAGTATGTCCGCAGTCTCCGATTGTCTCCTGCAGTATGTCCGCAGTCTCTGATTGTCTCCTGCAGTATGTCCGCAGTCTCCGATTGTCTCCTGCAGTATGTCCGCAGTCTCTGATTGTCTCCTGCAGTATGTCCGCAGTCTCTGATTGTCTCCTGCAGTATGTCCGCAGTCTCTGATTGTCTCCTGCAGTATGTCCGCAGTCTCTGATTGTCTCCTGCAGTATGTCCGCAGTCTCTGTCTCCTGCAGTATGTCCGCAGTCTCTGTCTCCTGCAGTATTTCCGCAGTCTCTGTCTCCTGCAGTATTTCCGCAGTCTCTGTCTCCTGCAGTATTTCCGCAGTCTCTGTCTCCTGCAGTATTTCCGCAGTCTCTGTCTCCTGCAGTATTTCCGCAGTCTCTGTCTCCTGCAGTATTTCCGCAGTCTCTGGTAATCTCCTGCAGTATGTCCGCAGTCTCTGATTGTCTCCTGCAGTATGTCCGCAGTCTCTGATTGTCTCCTGCAGTATGTCCGCAGTCTCTGATTGTCTCCTGCAGTATGTCCGCAGTCTCTGATTGTCTCCTGCAGTATGTCCGCAGTCTCTGTCTCCTGCAGTATGTCCGCAGTCTCTGTCTCCTGCAGTATTTCCGCAGTCTGTCTCCTGCAGTATTTCCGCAGTCTCTGTCTCCTGCAGTATTTCCGCAGTCTCTGTCTCCTGCAGTATTTCCGCAGTCTCTGGTAATCTCCTGCAGTATGTCCGCAGTCTCTGATTGTCTCCTGCAGTATGTCCGCAGTCTCTGATTGTCTCCTGCAGTATGTCCGCAGTCTCTGATTGTCTCCTGCAGTATGTCCGCAGTCTCCGATTGTCTCCTGCAGTATGTCCGCAGTCTCTGATTGTCTCCTGCAGTATGTCCGCAGTCTCTGATTGTCTCCTGCAGTATGTCCACAGTCTCTGATTGTCTCCTGCAGTATGTCTGCAGTCTCTGATTGTCTCCTGCAGTATGTCCGCAGTCTCTGATTGTCTCCTGCAGTATGTCCACAGTCTCTGATTGTCTCCTGCAGTATGTCCGCAGTCTCTGACTGTCACCTGCAGTATGTCCACAGTCTCTGATTGTCTCCTGCAGTATGTCCGCAGTCTCCGATTGTCTCCTGCAGTATGTCCGCAGTCTCCGATTGTCTCCTGCAGTATGTCCGCGGTCTCCGATTGTCTCCTGCAGTATGTCCGCGGTCTCCGATTGTCTCCTGCAGTATGTCCGCAGTCTCCGATTGTCTCCTGCAGTATGTCCGCAGTCTCTGATTGTCTCCTGCAGTATGTCCGCAGTCTCCGATTGTCTCCTGCAGTATGTCCGCAGTCTCTGATTGTCTCCTGCAGTATGTCCGCAGTCTCCGATTGTCTCCTGCAGTATGTCCGCAGTCTCTGAACCTCTCCTGTAGTATGTGTATTAATGTGCCCCTTTACTTGCTCAATTATTTGGGATTGCTCCACTGCTCAGTGAGAGGTAATGATGTGCATGAACCTCTAGCAACCAATCAGCAAACAGTAGTGATCTGCTTTAATCTCTATCAACCAATCAGTAAGTGCTAATGATGTGCTGTAACCCCTAGCAACCAATTAGTGAGCGCTAATAATGTACATTAACCTCTAGCAACCAATCGGCAAGCAGAAATTATGTGTTGTAACCTCTAGAAACCAGTCATTGAGCAGTAATGATAGGCTGTAACCTCTGGCAAACAATTGCAATCGCTGCGTGATCTGCTGCAGTAAACTGATTTTGAGTCTACCTGCTATTTTTTGTATGTCTCAGAATGGAGGGGGGGCCCCAAGAAAATGTTTGCCCCGGGCCCAATCAAAATTAAAGACGGCCCTGGCCCCGCTGATTCACTGACACCGTGACCCTCCACGCAGCCGCGCGCACTTTGTAGCTGCCACGTTCGCGGAAGCACTAAACTGACTCCTCGCTGGGCCCCAGCAGAGCGCGGCTTCTCTCGGTGCAGCCCAGAAGTGACAAAAAATGTCTCTCTTCAAGGAAGGCGGAAAGCAGGCGAGAACATTCATCTCATGGATGTTTAAGGCTGAAAGCACCAGGAGACCCGGGAGCCGCAATTTATCATTCAGCAAAGGGTTTGAATCCTGCCTCACGCTGTAAATGGCATTGCCACGGTGGGGCGCCGCCGGTGAGTGGAATGGTGCCTACTCCCTGCTCATCCATTACTGCAGACGAGGGATGAATCTATGCTGGGAGATGCCTGACGTTCAGCTACCAATGTAATAAAATGCTGAAGGAAACAAAAAAAAAAAAAAAAAAATTGTCCGCTGGGATGATGCTGACAAACTATCGCACAACGGCAGACGGTTTGGTTAAACATTGTTCTGCAGTGAAGGTTAAACGCTATCCGCCCGCCTGGATTTAAAGCAGAACTACACTCCCTCAGTCAACGTTAACTATTCTTAATCCTTATGCTGCTAGCATTAGTAAATAGATAGGAAGGCAGATTATATTTAATTGTTTTAAACTGTTTTTTTTTTACATTTCTTTAGTTGCTTCCTGGTTTCTGGCCAATGCCAAAATTATGTCATACATCCCAGGAGTCTTCATGGGGGAGGGGGGCTTTCTCAGCTAAGCACACCCTCCTGCCTGCATACCAGAGTATTCATATTCACAAAGCCACTAAAGGATTTTCTTTGTGTAGAGTGAAATATACCTTCAGCTGTCTCTCCAATCTGCTCTGTGTCCCCACTGCAGGCTGAGATGGTGTAGACCCGCTAGTGTCCTCTACAGAGCATGCTCTATTTAAGTTCCTTTCTAAGCTCTTCATTTCCTCTTCTTTCTTATCTGTGCAGTCCACATTACTATAGAGTTGTCAGGGCTGGGTTCAGCCCTTCCTTCTCTGAGCTGGCTGCTCAGCTGTTGGCTAATTGCCAGCTCCCATCTCTCTACACAGTTACTCAGCTGTTGATGATATCCTGCTCGTCAGTCCTGCCTACTTAAGCCGTCCAGTCCAGAGGAGCTCTGCTGTCGTCTTGGTCAACATCACAAGAAACTATCTCCTGTGTTCCTGTTTAAAGACTGGCTTTGCTGACATCCCTTCTGGCTCCAGATCCTGCTTGCTGTTCCTCTACATTGATTCCTGACTTCTGGCTTGGCTGACTATCTGTTCCTGAACTTTGGCTATGTTTTGACTATGTTTGTTCTTTTTACTTTTATTATTAAACAAGTGTGATTTAACTGTACTTCTGTCTCGGTCTGATTTCATGGTTTCTGACAAGAGTCACACATGTAAGCATATACACAGTGGTAAATTACACAAACCCCCTCCCTTCTCCTCCTCCATGTCCTTCTTTTGCTAAACATTGTGGGGACGGGATATAGTATGCTGATTGATTACATTCACAAAAAAACTCAAAACTTAATAAAAATAATTTTCAAAAAAAAAAACTCACAAAAAAGTTTAGTTTTAATATAAATCAGTATTAAATATATCAAATGTAATTGTTAATGCCTGTAAAATAAAAAAAGAGCCTTGGAGGCAGATATATCTGAACAAAATGAAAGCTAGTGTCAATCATCTTTGACTCCACCTACACCATATTATTGCACAAAAAAATACATATTTGATGTTCAATAAAGGTTTGAATTGCTCTTCTGAAACAGTTTTTTTTTAAGTCATGTGACCAACACAGCACCAATCAGGGTTGGCCAGACACAGACTTACACTGTAAGTATGCAGAGTAATAGAAGCCCCTGCAAAGGATCTTCCCTTGCAGATGCCAAAGAACACGGAGAGACCGTGTGACCACACAACAGTTCAGCAGGAATAACGGACTTAGAGGATTAACACCTTCTCGCTCAGCCTACAGTACAACGACGGCCGGGCAGGAGGACCGTTGTTCTGGGAGGACATGATGTCCTCCCAGGATCGTGCCCCGCGCTTGGCCCCTGGAGCCGCACAGCGGTGCAATCTGTTACCGGATGTGTCCACCCGATAACTGAACACAGTACCATGTGAGCATTGTGGCCAATCACAGCAGATCACATGACAATTGTAAACAATAGATGTCTGCTTTCATTCCATTGTATACAATTGTGTTGCTAGCTGTGATTGGTCACAATGATCACATGGTACAGACAGGGCCAATCACTGCCCATCTGTACCATGTAATTAGCTTTGGCCAATTACAGCTAACCACAACAAACGACACTGAATGAACCAGTTTCATTCAGTAAAAATGGTTGCTTATGCCAATGAAATTCACTGGTATAAGCAATCATAATGTGTATATAAAAAAATAAAAAAATCTCGATCACTTCCCCAGAGCAGTGCAGTGCTACTATTGTAACATTGTATTGTGCTGGTCACAGTGTGTTAGAACACAAAATTGTAAAAAAAAAAAAAAAAAAGAAAGAAAAGGAATAAAAAAAAAAAAAAAAATTGTATATATACAGGAGTACATCAGGATTGGTCAATTTTCAGATATATACCATAGTTCGTAGACACTATAACTTTCCTACAGACTAAATAAGAAAAGAAAGTAGCAGAAAAACACTTTTTTTTTACAAAATTGTTGGTCTTTTTTAATTTATTTAGCAAAAAAACCCCAGTGGTGACTAAATCCCACCAAAAGAACACTCTGTGGGAAAAACTTGATAAAAATTTCATATGGGTACAGTCTTGCATGACCGCTCAATTGTCATTCAAAGTGTGACAGCGCTAAAAGCTGAAAATTGGCCTGGGCAGAAAGGGGATATAAGCGCCCGATATTGAAGTGGTTAAAAAAAAAAAGTGGCATGATACATATTATCCCAAAAGACACAAAACTGCTGCTGTAAATGCTAAAAAAAAGTATTAGTTGGGGGTTTGTATTCAATTTGTTAGTGTATCTAAATCTATTAGTACATCCAACCCCCCCCCCCCCCCCCCAGACAGCTATGCTGCTGTCCAAAGGTGTGACCAGGTGAGAACAGAGGGGAAAAAAAGCCTCCAAAAAAAAGAAAACAAATGCAGCCACCACATCTAATGGTTGGTAAGCTGAAATATATTATATTTTTGGTTTTGGGCTTAAAGTGGTGTTCCGGCTGAAATTATACTTTTTAAATAAAAATACCCCTATAATACACAAGCTTAATGTATTCTAGTAAAGTTAGTCTGTAAACTAAGGTCTGTTTTGTTAGTTTATAGCAGTAGTTTGTTATTTTATAAACTTACAGCAGGCCGTGGCCATCTTAAGTGTGGGCACCTGAAGCCAGACTGTATTTCTTCCTGCATCTCATCCTTGCAGATCTTGCACATGCTCAGTGCAGCACAAGCAGTGTAATAGGTTTCAGGTCAGGTTTCCACAGCAACGGCAGTGTCAGAGGAAGTTGCCGGCCCTTTCCCAGAAGGCATTGCAAACAGGAAATGATGCGATGGGCCGCGGCCAGGGAGAAGGAAGTGAAAAGTGAATACAGCAGATATACAGTAGGTGCTGATAAAAAAAAAATATATAAAAATATCCAGTTCGTTTACAGTGCACAGTTTAGTGAGGGATGCTGAAGAGTTGTAAAAGTGGGTGGAACTCCACTTTAATATTTAAGTTCCACTTTAATATTTAAGCAGATGAAGGCATTTTCAGGATGAGTACAGTAATCTGTAAGAAATACCTGGCAGTGTTACACTGACACATTACTTACAATGCTGCACTTAACATATCAATACATTTCTTATGGTAGGCCTATGTTTTCTAAACCTTGACATTTTTTTTTTTTTTTTTGTATTTTTTTCCCTTTAATTTCATTTTTAAATAGTAAACATGTCTACTTACTGTACCTGCTCTGTGTATTGCTTTTGCACAGAGCAGTTCCGATCCTCCTCTCCTGAGGTCCCCCGCAGGCACTCCTGGCTCCTTCCGGTTTTGGAGTAACCCCCCCAGCAAGCCTCTTGCTAGAGGAGGGGGTACTTGTGTGAGCTCCATGAACACAGACAGCGGGGATTTGCCCTGCCCTCTTGTCCTATTATTTGATTGACAGCAGCAGGAGCCAATGGCTAGCAATCTGCCCAGTGAGGAGGCAGAGAGCGGAGGGAGCAGCTGCTCTTCGTGCACAGCGCTGGATCGAGATTGGGTTCAGGTAAGTATAAGCGGGTGCTGGGGGGGGGGGGGGGGGGGCATCCTGGACACAGAAGTTTTTTTTTTTTTTACCTTAATGCAGAGAATGAATTAAGGTTAAAAATGTTAAGGGCTTTACAGCCACTTTAACACAATATGAATCCCGGTGACATAATTGTTAATGAAGACCTTTCTTCCTTTGCCTCCTTCTGTAAGAATTTTGGATACCATTTGGAATCCTATTCTATTATTTAATTACCCATAGAGAGGTTTTCCCGCTATTGTATTTCTTGCGGTCTCTAAACCATCTGACCACTTTACTCCACAGTAAGTACATTATCTGTATAAATGACTTGCTTTTTAAAGGAAATCTACGTTTTTAATCCCATATTACATAAATCACCAGTAAATTAATTCAGCTTCACAAAGACTTTATCAGTTTTGGTCCTGAAATATGCTAAATACCCCCCCCCCCCCACCACCACCTTCTCCCTAGGGCGCCTTACACCAAATTTTCACTTAAAATGATATTAACGTGTTAAAGCTTATATGAGATTTTAGTCATTGGGTTTATATCTACTTCAATAATTATACGTTTGGATACCATTAGTTGTAACAAATCATGACCTTTTTTAAGATTCCTTTATTGGTTTTATCTAATGCTTTCTCATAGTGTATAGCTTACTGCTTTTACTGTAAAGAACATAAAGAACACTTTCTTATACTGATGGCAACATTTCCTATCCTCCAGAAGCCAATGATGTCCCCTTGTCCTTTGTATAGCCCATGAGGAAAATAGTCTGACCACCCATCTAATATTGAGTAGGTTCCCCTTTTGCCACCAAAACAGTCCTGACCCGTCGAGGCATGGACTCCTCTAGACCTCTGAAGGTAAGCTGTGCTATCTGGCTCCAAGTCGTCATTAGCAGGTCCTTTAACTCCTGTAAGTTGTAAGGCGGGGCCTCCATGGATCGGACTTGAGATTTGGAGGACAAGAAGTCAACATCTTAAACTCTTTGTTGTGTTCCTCAAACCATTTTTGAACCATTTTTGCAGTGTGGCAGGGCACATTATCCTGCTGAAAGATGCCACTGCCATTGGGGAATACTGCTTCCATGAAGAGGTGTATTAGGTAGGTGGTACGTGTCAAGTAACATCCACATGAATGGCAAAAGCCAAACAGAGGATTGCCCAAAGCACCACACTGCATCCACCAGCTTTTGCCTTCTTCCCGTACTGCATCCTGGTGTAATTTTTATTCAGTTTAACAAGTGTTTAACATGCTATCGTTCTGCCCACATAGGGGCTAGCATTGAAAGTAGTAAAAAAAGTTAGCTTGCATAAAACCCTTGGGGTCAAACGGTCCCATGGGGAGGTTCCCTCAACAGCGGGGTATCCTCTGGGCCAGTGATATGCAATTAGTGGACCTCCAGCTGTTGCAAAACTACAAGTCCCATCATGCCTCTGCCTCTGGGTGTCATGCTTGTGGCTATCGGAGTCTTGCTATGCCTCATGGGACTCGTAGTTCTGCAACAGCTGGAGGTCTGTTAATTGCATATCCCTGCTTTAGGCCCACTAATATCCATACAACGGTACAATTTGTAGCCTATACAAATCTAGGAAGTGGAGATAGATCAGAACCAAGGAAGAAGGTAGGCAGAAAGGTGACGCTAGGGAAAGAAAGAATGCACACCTGACGATTAGGGTGCCAGGGAGAGGATGAGGAATGCCAAGGCTAGAGGCCTAGAGAGGCGGGAGAGGTAGGGGCTCGGCATCACTAAGGCCGTCTGTCACAGGCGACCCATTTTTTTCTGCTTTCAACACATCAACTTCATGGACATGTTCACTTCACTTGGTTGCCTAATATATCTCACCCACTTCCAGATGTCATTGTAGCGAGATAATCAGATGTCATTGTAACGAGAGGCGGCGGGGACACCGTTTACCGAGATCCTCCAAGGTACCCTTTACCCTATCAGGGTTGGGTTTGGCTCTACTTTTGAGTCCCCAGGCAAGGGACACCTTATACAATACTGAAAGGCTTCTCCGGATTGATTGGCCATTGGCTTGAAATATAGGAGGGGCTTGTCTCAGATGTGAGAGATCTTAAGAATATTTACGATAACTACAAGGAAAATTTGTCTATGCTGACTCGTCTACCCTTGACATTAAGTTTATAGTGATTTGTTCTATCTCACTATTATTGGTCCATTTGGTCATTTTAGAGTTAGGATTCCTCTTTCCCTTCCCCTGTTCAGGGTGTATCCTAAGGAGAATTTTATGCCTTAACATCTAGGAATTCTATTTGTGGATGGATTGAATCCCAGTCCGTTTTATGCTGTGTCACCCGATACCTGGTTTTCAAGGCCAAGCAGCCACCTACCCAGTATGTCCTGAGGAAGCAATTCATGTTGCGAAATGCGTTGACAAGTTAACATGGAGGAGATCATGGACCTAACCCATTGATACACATATATTGTTTTTCTGCGTGATTTATGGACATATATCTACATTCTAAGGATCCATGCCTCCACGCTTTTGCGCTATTGGGTGTCTGTTGACCTTGTCAAGTAAAGGGCGTTGTCTGTTTTCTGTATGTTTTTTTCAAATAATTTTGTAATAAAGATATCTTTTATAACTTACTGCCTCATGTTATGCCCACAAAGTCCACAGTTTTTGAGAGAGGTTTTATTCTTTTCAACCTTTTGATGTAACGAGATAATGGTATTCACTTTACCTGTCAGCGGTCATAAAGTTATGGCTGATTGGTGTATATAGGTACAGGGGGTCCCCGGGTTACAAACAAGATAGGGACTGTAGGTTTGTTCTTAAGTTGAATCTGTTTGTAAGTCGGAACAGGTACATTTTTTAAGTGTAGCTCCAGCCAAAAAAACTATTTTTAAGCTTTTTGGATAGCATAGGGAAGGGTTATCACCCCTGTGACATTTGTTTTGCTGTCTGTGCACCTCTTCAGAAGATTTCACCTCACTTTCTGTCCCAATGACAATTGGATTTTGAAAATTTTGGGTTGTTGTGGAAACAAGCCAAGGTGATGAAGCATCAGTGGAGGTACCTTTTCCCCATAATAGCTCTTACAGGAGTGAATTTCCCTTCCTAGGGGTAGATTTCCTCTCACTTCCTGTTGTCTCCCTCCGTTTGTAAGTAGGAGTCGTTTGTAAGTTGGATGTTTGTAACTAGGGGACCGCCTGTACTCACAAATGGGCTTGTAATATGCAATAAGCTTAGGCCAGGTTAATGGAATAGTTACTTATATCCACACATTGACCAACAGCCAGAAGAACATTGTAAGGCTAATGCGTTTCCTGAGACCATGCCTCCTTCATCAGGGTCTCTCTCCTTATGTATATATATATATATATATATATATATATATATATATATATATATATATATATATATATATATATATATATATATATATATATATATATATATATATATATATATATATATATATATATATAATATCTTTTTTTCCAAACAAGTATAGTAATCCAGCCTATCTTGTGGGACCTGCTTTGACGTTGCCAGTCAACATTCTGCCAGCCGCTGCAGTTATCAAACATATGGTGGTATTAATGATGGGAAAGTTATGCTATATGTGAGTCATACTCCTAATTCCCCTGTTGTCTGACACATGCCAAGATCCAGTCTTTTTTTTTGTTTTGTTTCATCACGCTTATTGGATGGAATGGTTGGAATCAAGCAAACATCGTTCATCTGACTCCGTTTATCTAGGCCAAAAAACAATTTTCTTTCTGCCGCTTTGCAGCGGGAAAAAAAAAAAAAAAAAAGCAACGTAAATAAAAGTGTCTGAGAACACGAAGCAATTGCGCTGAACTGCTGCAAATCGGAAACCTTAGCTGCTAATTACACTTTTCTGCCTGTCCGATCGCATCGCAGAATGCGAACGGTGCTGTCACGTGCGGGAACAGACAGCGCAAAGGAAAAGAGTACCAGGATTTAGGAATTAATGGCCTACTTACACATGACGGAGGTGGGGAAGATGGCTGCTGACAGGAAGCCATAGTGCCATAGAGCACCAATAGAACAAGGACCAAGCAAAGAAAAGAGGACCTTTTACGTATATACATGTTAGTTAAAAAAAATGTATACTTTTTGTAAAAAAAAAAAATGGCTGTTTGGCTAATTTCAAATGATTGTATGGATTTTTCTAAACAAGAAATCAACAAAATCTTGTAGCTAAATCTGACCTCCGGCCTTCCTCTCAGTTTTGCCCAGTTGTACCGGCTCCTCTCCTGGATTGAAATGGCTTCCTCTGATTTTACTGCACACTGTGATCTTCTCATGACGTGCATTAGAAGCTGCAGCAAGTCAGATAGAGCCCTGCCCATTTCCTGGCTGGAGGATGTCCACCATCATCTAAGCCCCTTCCTCCTCATCATTACTGTCCCTGGTCCAACATTTTTCATTCCTTGGATTTCAGGTCTTACAATCATGGAGGCTCAGCATCACCTGTAGGCCCTACATGCATAAAGGTCTTGTTTTTACAGTGAAGAACTTATAGTAAGCAGGTCAATTTATGGCTAAGGCACAACTATAGCTGCCCAAATATCTCTGTATCTTGGGTGGACTGACCCTTTAAATAATTATATATCAGTCTTTATTGGAGAGATAACCCCTAGCAGTTTCTTCTATCTCTATTAGTGAGATTGCTGAGCTCCTGGATCCCTGTTGGATTTTTTTTTTACTTATTTTAGATTATGGAGAAATAACAGGAGGATCTGGAACACACAAAACTCCAAGGTGGGTAGGAACAGAGTGCAAAATAATGGCAGGGAGATCTTGCTGTTGAAGCAATTCACCAGACTCCACTTGGAGTAAAAATATCGTTTTTGGATGGACTGACCCTTTGAAGGGTTAGTTCACCTTTTCACAAAACATGCACTCACATTTACCATATAAAAAAAATTGTATTAAAAATGCCTATACAGGCTTCGACATATGATCTGCTTGTTTCCAGCATCAAGCTCCGATTCAGTCAGAAGGTGATGTCACTTGGCTCCGCCTCCACGCATTACGCCACCAGCCACGTGGCTTTGTCAGGTTCCTGACATGTTAAATGTGAGTGCATTGATTAGAAGCTTCTGTTGTTACCAATACATTTTAAACCTTCTACACAATTGGCGTCTATCCCTTCTCTTCTATGGTGAGCTTTAATCAGTGCTGTTTTGAAGAGGAGTTATAGTGAACAAAGGGATTCAGGTGGAAGATCGTTCCTGTTGATATGAGACCTACTGAGGACTACCCTATACATGCTTTGTTGACCTGTATATGTAACGGGAGCATTAACAAGATGAGCATCCCCCCCCCCCCCACTGTGAGTGGATAGAAAATGGCTATTAACAGTACCCTTCCTTTATATAAGTTAACCTATGCTAGTAGAAATTGCCCACACAAGTTTGATAAGGTCTGGAGCTGTTGGGTGGCCATGCAAGGTGTCACTGTTTATTTCTTGCCTGATTCAGTCTGTAATCTTGTGGTACTGGCTCCTTAATTGTTTGTAACCCCCCCCCCCCCTCCTTTTTTCTCCCTTCCTTCGCTTCCCTGCTGGTGCTTTGAATGTTGCTTGTTAATCTCCATTAGGCATACCACCATTGCTTTGTAGTGATACCACGCTTGGCTGTTATAATACAGACTACGATTACCCCCCTTCTTTAATTCTTATGGATGTGAGTTACCGCTATTATTGTGTTTTTTGAGTCTTGGTACTCTGTTTGTATATTTTTTTGTACTTGCTTATATATCCTGCAAAAATATCAATAAAACTTTACTCTGTTAAAAAAAAAAAAAAAAAAGTTGAGCGTGCATTGCACATGGCGATGGAGCACGATTTATTTTGAGGTGCAGCATGGAGTGTTTTGGGAGAGTCTATAAAAAAAAAAAAAAAAAAGGAACACGATATACTCACCCTATTTAGTAAACTCCACAATGATTTATTGAAAAATTCTATAAATCCAGCATCAAGTCAAAAATGTCCTCCCTGACCCCCCTCCCCCACAGCACCAGTTTCCCCCACATCCCAGTACCAGACCCCAATCCTACCTATACCAACGAACAGATCCCCACCCAATCCAAAACCCTAACTGGTCTAAAACACACCCCGATTGTGGGTGGGAATCTGGTTGGTGGTATAGGTAGGATTGGGGTCTGGTACTGGGAGGTGGGGGTGGGGGGTCTGGTGCTGTGGGGCATGGGGGTCAGGGAGGACATTCTTGACTTGATGCTGGTTTTATAGAATTTTTCAATAAATAATTGTGAAGTTTACACATTAGGCTGCGTATATTGTGTTCCCTTTTTGTTTTTTGATAGACTTAATGTTAGATGATCACCCCCCCCCCCCCTCTTATTTTGAGGTGAGTACTCCTCCCCTCATATGGATTACTGAGAAAGGTTCCCAGGCTTATTCTCTTTTGTTTGTTAAGGGAGAGTGATTATATTGAAGACAAATATCACACCACCCTATATGGACTTTTTGATGAGAACTTTTCTCTTTTCTGATTATTTCACTGGAACTGTACTTCATTGGATATCCATTGCTCTTTAGTTATTCTTTATGTATTATAGTTTTTTAGTATTAATAATTTAAGCACATTGCACTTTACTTTGTATTGGTAAGTAAAGAACATTATTGTTCTATTAGAGGAGTACAGTAACACACCTCCTTTGTATAGAGGAGTGCAAAATAATTTATAATTCCTGTTTATTTGATTTGTTTATTCTTTATGGTGTTATTGAGGAAGTTTATGTTGAAGTAGGTAGGAGTGTATTTATTGAAGCAGCGCAAGCACACATATATTTCTTTCATATTATCACTAGATGTGCAACTGTGCGGATTTTAAAAGTGAACATTTGGAGAATATGTGTGGTATATGAAGGGAGGGGGGGTGTAGATTTGTCTAGATTTTGTGGGGCCTCTGGCCCCTTTCACACTACCGTGACTTCAAAGTCGCACGATTTTACCGTGATTTTACAGCTGCGATTTCAGGGAATGCCTGTGTAAACTTGAGGTCTGTGGACCTCAACTCGCATCAAAGTCGGACCAAAGTAGTACAGAGAGTACTTTGAAGTCGCACAGATATGGTAGAGAAATGGGGGAGATTGAACAAGGGCTACTCCAAAAATGCCCTCAATCACCAGGAAAGGTTAGGACTATCACGGTACCCAATTATACGGTAGAGCATTAGATAATAATAGAGTGTATTGTACAATTACAAAAATTATAAATTACAACAAAGACAGTAAAGTGATTGTTGTGAAAAATACATATGACAGTGACATTAAAATGACATTTGAAAACCCCCACATGTGTGTAGAGGCACAATGATGTGGGTATAGACGTTGACCTCAACAGTTTTGTGGCCAATGCCGCTTCCTCAGGAGGCATCAAACCAAAACATCTACAAAATATAGGGAAGAAAATGAGGGAATTAGTGGGACTTTATATGAGGTGTAGGGGTGCCGTTCAGGTCCCCCCCTCCATCCCGGTTAAATGAAGAAAAAAATATAAAAAGGTAGCGGGACTTTTTATATAGACACTCGGGAGCGGGAATAAAATTAATAGCTTTTATTGGAATCAAATGGTTATTGAGTTTCTGTATTCGAATAATTCAATGCATGATGCTATATATAAAATCATTCGTACAACTATTACAATTCATTGAAACCAAAAGAGATATAAATACATACATGTTCCAACAAGGAATCAATACATAATACATAATGTAAAAACATTTAGAGCATGGTTACATGATTAAATGGAAAAATTGAAGAACAAAGAGAAAAGAGAGGGTTTCAAATCATAGGGGGCAAAAAACGAGTTATTATGGAACGGCCTGGTAAGATGCATCAAAATGTACACTAGGTTGTTGTTAGCTCTACGCGTTTCAAGGTATTTGACCTATCATCAGGAGCAAGGAACCATAGTGATAATCTAAAAATTTGAAGAAAAAATATTTAATTAAACGTATAGGGGAAAAAGGAAAAAAGAAAAAAGAAGAAGAGGAGGAAAAGGGGAAAAAAATGGAGAAGAAAGGCTCAGAACAGGCAGGAAGGGTCCTCCCTGATGGACCCGAACTGTCTGTGCACTTACATGTGTGGTCCACACAGTGGCGGTGCGGCCATGAAACGCACAGGCCAGACCAACTATGCCATGCACGGGAGCTGAGGGGACATGTCGCAGCGGGCAAAACACAGGAACGGACGACGTCCCGCAGGAGTGTCATTGTAGATGGTAGTGAAACGAGGGACCAAATCTGTAAGGGAAAGATAATTATGTGGCTGTGAAGTGAATGTGGGGCAAGAGTGAAGGAAATGGGTGGAGAGAGAGAGATGTAGAGCAAGGGAAGGAATGAAAGGGGTTGAAAAAGGATTAATGTGAATGGAAAAAAGGTGTGAGGACATGAGAAGGGTGGATAGAATGGGAGAGTGAAAAGGGGAAAAAAGGGGAAAAAAAGAGGGGGTAGAATAAGCGGGGCCTGCCTCTCTGTCTTGTTCGGGAGCTGCGACGCGCACTGCAGACCCCCCCTCCACCCTGTTGTGACGGAGGGTGGGCGGGGTTGTGCTCACTGCGCGTCGACGTCACACATCCCGGCCGGACACGCTGGCGCCATATAGCGCGGCGTGCCGTCCGAGTGATCACTATCCCCTGGCCCATTGGGGGGTGGTTTGGTCGCCGCCGCCGCCGGTGGGACCATCAGTCGCTTGGTTCCTGGGCTGTCGGCGTTCTCCCCTTCCCTCCCCATCTGTGGGCCAGCGTCTGACGTTGGGGACATGGCTGCGGGGGCCTGACGGTTATGGACCCCATCCCCGCATGGATTCCGCACTTCGTTTGGCATACACTTGTTTCCACCTATCACCCATGCATCAATGCATTTTTGGCTGGACACACTGCTTATCAGGTACACATTTTTTCTCTCATCATTCTTGACTTTCAAACCGAGTTCCACTTTCCCTTCATCACTTTCCTGGCCTTGTAAATTTCCCCTTCCTCTTTTTCACTCCTGCCCTTCCTTTCTCTCGCCCTTCCTTCTCTATTCAGTTCCTCACTCTTTGCCCCTCTTGCACCACCCCGCTTATTCTACCCCCTCTTTTTTCCCCTTTTTTCCCCTTTTCACTCTCCCATTCTATCCACCCTTCTCATGTCCTCACACCTTTTTTCCATTCACATTAATCCTTTTTCAACCCCTTTCATTCCTTCCCTTGCTCTACATCTCTCTCTCTCCACCCATTTCCTTCACTCTTGCCCCACATTCACTTCACAGCCACATAATTATCTTTCCCTTACAGATTTGGTCCCTCGTTTCACAACCATCTACAATGACACTCCTGCGGGACGTTGTCCGTTCCTGTGTTTTGCCCGCTGCGACATGTCCCCTCAGCTCCCGTGCATGGCATAGTTGGTCTGGCCTGTGCGTTTCATGGCCGCACCGCCACTGTGTGGACCACACATGTAAGTGCACAGACAGTTCGGGTCCATCAGGGAGGACCCTTCCTGCCTGTTCTGAGCCTTTCTTCTCCATTTTTTTCCCCTTTTCCTCCTCTTCTTCTTTTTTCTTTTTTCCTTTTTCCCCTATACGTTTAATTAAATATTTTTTCTTCAAATTTTTAGATTATCACTATGGTTCCTTGCTCCTGATGATAGGTCAAATACCTTGAAACGCGTAGAGCTAACAACAACCTAGTGTACATTTTGATGCATCTTACCAGGCCGTTCCATAATAACTCGTTTTTTGCCCCCTATGATTTGAAACCCTCTCTTTTCTCTTTGTTCTTCAATTTTTCCATTTAATCATGTAACCATGCTCTAAATGTTTTTACATTATGTATTATGTATCGATTCCTTGTTGGAACATGTATGTATTTATATCTCTTTTGGTTTCAATGAATTGTAATAGTTGTACGAATGATTTTATATATAGCATCATGCATTGAATTATTCGAATACAGAAACTCTATAACCATTTGATTCCAATAAAAGCTATTAATTTTATTCCCGCTCCCGAGTGTCTATATAAAAAGTCCCGCTACCTTTTTATATATTTTTTTCTTCATCTACAAAACATATGATTAGAGTTACAGTAACAACAAAGTTTTAAAGTACAATTGTATTGCCAAAGGCATGTTTGTATTGGAGTATTGTGCAAGGTACAGCATTATTTACCAATGAAGGCCCAGACGGGCTACAGACAGCGTAAACTGAGACACCCGAGGGCGGGTGTTCCCCCTGGGGGCGGACAGGGGGGCTATTGTGACAAACTAAAAATAGACAAGGATTAAATTAGTACCACATGGGTTTAGACACTAAGCTAGTGCACAAAAAACAGGGAATTGTGATCAGAGAAAGAGAGAATGGAAGGGAAAAGGAGTGGGGCGAGGAAAAAGGGAGGGAGAGAAGGGGGAGGAAAAAGAGAGGGGGGAATGGGGGAATAATGTGCAGGAACCCATTGAGGAAAAGGAGTGCAGGGAAATAGGGAGAGGGGGAAAGGGAAAGGGGAAAAAGGGAGAGGAAGAGAGGAGGAAGGGGGGGAAAGGGAAGAAAGGGAGGAAAACGGGGGAAAAAGGGTGGAAGGGGAGGGGAGAGAAAGAGGGGGAAAAAAGAAAAGAAGAAAAAGG
Source organism: Lithobates septentrionalis (assembly GCA_037952835.1). Taxonomy (NCBI): domain Eukaryota; kingdom Metazoa; phylum Chordata; class Amphibia; order Anura; family Ranidae; genus Lithobates; species Lithobates septentrionalis. The sequence goes on along the minus strand of JBBDGP010002341.1, from coordinate 1,384,510 downwards.
GGGAAGAGGGGGAGAAGAAAAAAGAAAGAAGATCGGGGGAGGGAGAAACAGGAAAAAGGGGGGGGGGAAGGATCGGGGAAGAAAGAAGGGGGGGAAAGGAGGGGGGGTGGAAAGGGGGAACAGATAGGGGGGGAGGGGGGGAAGGAGAGGGAGTGTGTGGGGGAAGAAGAAAAGGACCGGCACCCTTGGAGACCATCAAACACAAAGTGCAAGAGCATAAATAATGAAAAAACCCACCCAATAAAATAAAGGAATTGATATGACACCCAGGATTGGGCTAGTAATGCTCAGGTACCAGGCAAGTTGATATGGAAGGGTCTACAGATGAGTAAAATAACAAATGATTAATCCAAAAGGAGGTAGTTGGAAGCACTTCCCAAAACCAGCTAGGGGTGTAGGGTCAAACAACACTCACCCATGTTGGGGAGCAGTGATGATGGACCGAACACCACAGGGCCGAGGGGAGGGATAGAACATAAACAATCCATAGACCGGGTACCTAGGTAATAGATAGGGCTTGCCTTCCTGAGGCACAGATATGAATGGATCTCATTGGAAAACATAGGGTACGACTTTGCAGTCCCCAGTCGCAGGACAAGTCGCACAAGTGTGAAAGGGACCTCAGTGGTTGTGAAAGAATTACATGAAGGGTTGGTGACTTTTGTTAACGCCACTGAGAGACTAAAAAGGGAGAGTCCTATAGTAACTGGCTGGGGAGAGAGGAGTAGATAAGGGCCTAAAATGGGAAACCCAGAACAAGGATATGGGGTGCAAATTTTAAATTCCCAGGAGTAGTGTCTCAGTGGTGTGAAGGAAGAGGAGTAGAGAATTGTAGAGATATTCAAATGTAATGCATGTGCTAGAAAGGTTTTTTGTTTTGTTTTGTTTATTTAGGGACAAGTGTTGAGATAAGGGAGGGGAGTTTGTAAATAATGCTTTGTGTCCATAAATAATAAATAATAAAAAGAGAATAAAATAAATAAATAAATGTGCAACTGTGTTTTTGCCATTTGTGTCCCTTTTTTGTGTAACGATTCCTAGCACATAAACTGAAACAAAATTGCACACTTCTCACACTAATTTGCTACTTTGTTTTGAAGTCTTCAGTAAACACGAAGTTGCCATAACAGAGGGACTGGGCAATTACAAGTGGGAGCCATAGGCTTGGCAACGTCACAGGTAACAGAGGACCTGTGCGGTCACGTCTATGAGCATGACATACCTGCAGCAGTGATTTACTTTCTATTCTTTCTGGACAATGGATTTCCAGACAGACCTTCCCCTCTGTACAGTATTTACACGAGTACATAAACACCAACAGAAGGCAGAAACCGGATCCCTCGACACAGAGAGCGGAGATTCAGCCTCACAAGGGAGGCATTACCATTTGGCACATTCTCCTAGACTGACTTTGCTGCAGAGGCAGTAAAAGATATTAGATTTGTAATTATGAAGTTGGATGCCAGGACCTCATTACAAGAAATGTGAGAGTTGAGAGAAAGGGAATCTGAAGTTTCTTTTTTTTTTTTTGCAATCTTAAAAACGCACTCCAGGCCACCATTTGCAGAATCACAACCTCCAAAACTTTTTTTAACTTATTTTTTATTTTATATTTGACCAAATCACATGACAAGTCGCAGCCTATCGCAGTGGCACCATTCCAATCAGCGCAACGCCGACTTTGCGGCGCCGCACTGATTTGCAAAAGTAGTTGCTGCACTACTTTTGGCAATTTCAGGTGCGACTTCAGTAGACATCTGTGCATGAAATCACATGACAAGTTGCAGCCTATCGCAATGTTTTTCAAGTAGCACCTGAAATCACGCTGACCTTGCTACATTGTAATCGTGTAACCTCAAGTGAAGCAGCGTGATTTCAAAGTAGCATCAATGTGAACCAGGGCTTGTAGACATCGCTATGTAAATCAATAAGGTTATCAGATGTATCACTGTTAAACAGCTTGGTTTCAATTATCCATATTTAATGTAATTCTAATTAGCTGTAGGTAGATGCATGCAAATACAGGCGGCTTAGGAACGCCCACTTCTGCAGACTGATACCCACCAACAGTGGTGGCCTGTCCATTAGGGGCGCCGGGGCGCCACCCCCTATATGGTGATGGACAGATTCATGCATAGCCACCCCCTATTCATGCATCTGCCCCCTTTTGGGGCACGGGGCGCATGAATCACAGCGGGGTGGGTGTGTTTTTTTTAAGCACCTGATTAGAGACAGAAGCTCTAATAGGCTTCAAAATCGGATGGGCTTGGGTCGCAGAGCATGCCCCAAAGCACCCACCCCCCATGTTGAGGGCATGCAGCCTGGTATGGTTCAAGGGGGGGCGCTCGCTCGTCTCCACCCCCTTTCCTGACCGGCCCGGCTGCGTGCTTGGATAGGGGTCTGGTATCGATTTTGGGGGGACCCCACGCCAGTTTTTCGGCGTAGGGGGTTCCCCTTATAATCCATATCAGACCGAGGGGCCTGGTATGCTCTTGGAGGGGGAACCCATGCCAGTTTTCTATTTAAAATTTGGCGTGGAGTTCCCCCTCAAGATTCATACCAAACACAGTGCCTGGTATTGGCGGGGATCCAAGGCGGATCCCTATACGTTCAAAGTCGGACGTATGTCGGCTTCAAGTCGCAGGGCAAAGTCGGATCCAAAGTAGGACGGATGTCATGTCGCACCAGTGTAAACCTGGCCTAAAGGGATGAGGTGGTAACCCTAGGGTAGGTCGTGCAAGGGAAAATAGCAAAATATAAGCAGATTAAACTTCTGCTTTAATGCTCTGCTGTTGGTAGTCGGTCTTATGGTTCCTCCATACCCGACCTCCCTCCTCTGTCTGTTGGAACCTGTGGACGAGGTAGCATGGATAAACAAGTTTATAAATAGAATTTGTACCCTTTCATGTTCAGTTATGACAGTAAACCATGCCTCGCGGCCAATCAGAATTCTTCAGATTGTGCTGGTAGCCATGTTGCCCCCCCCCCCCCCCCAATAGCTGTAATAACCTCATTAAGAGGCCCTGCATGATATCAGACCTCTAATTAGGGAGATGGATGCCAGGATCTCACACAGACATGACATCAGCGGGAACATACAAACACCTAGCAGCCCCCACCCTCTCCCCCTGCTGGAAACTCCCTAACGACGGAGAGGCCCCCGTGACGGCATCTATCAACAGGTGTGCACAGGGCTCCGCACCAGCAAACAATGGCAGACACGCAGGTTATGACAGGTTTCTCTATTCCAGAGCTGCAAGCACACTTGACAGGTTCAATTTCAGCCAGGAAAGAATAAACACAAGGTAAACAGGCTGGGAGCAACAAGCCACGGCGGGGGGAAAAAACAATGCTCAGCGGACTAGATGGAGCGACAGCTCATGAAATCACATACACAAATACAGCGCAGAGCGCGCCGTCGAGGTTGTTTCCCCGCTTACACGGAAAGACAACACTATCACGTTTCCAATTTAGCTTCGCAGATGGCACTGATCTGTGCAGAAGTCGCACAAACAAATTCCGTATTCCCGCTAAGAGACGGGCAGTATTCAACAAGTGATGCGCACAAACCAAGTGGAGATTTGACTTGCCAAAAATTGGAGAGCACAGCACTCTTAATAGGGAAATATACTGCAATTTCTTTATTTATTATAAGTGGGACAAAAAATAAATAAAATGTTATTTTGCAGTATAAAATACTGCTTATGAATATTTTGTAATCACAAGGTTAGCTATTAGGTGGCACTCCAGTCTCCTTTTTACATCCATGCACAATCTCTTTTCCTGAAAAAGCCTGTTGCCTACAGATCTCAGTAGCTCAAGCTGTCATTTCTCAGAGCAGTGACTCCTCCCCTTTCTTAGTGAGGCTGAGCACTATCAGGTGAGGATGTATATTCCTTAGCTGTGTGCAAATTTTAACCAAGTTTGGAAGTGAGATATTGGGGGGGCTGTGATGTGTAAACAGGGCAGCAGAGAATGAGTCAAAGGTTGTCACAGATTAGCGGCAGATGTGATCTGTCACCTATAGTTCTACAAGCTTGTAGTTTGTGCTTACCTACATACTGCTGTGGGTCTGCTGGTACATGTGGTTCTTCAGGCATGTGCTGAGTTCTTAGTATAAACAGAAAAATAAGTGCTACTACCCATGCAACATATAGATAGCAGAGCTCCTGGGTGCTCGATCCACAGTCGCTGGCTGAGTAAAGCTGAGTTCTTGCTCCCCCAATGCAAAGAGTGGGTAGCTATGGACATCACCTGCTGATTAATATGCCGTGCTCCATGGTCACTTGCTGCCCATCGTTGAAATCTTCCTCATTATTTAAGTCACGTTTAGATCAGCTCCCATGGCCTGAGCAATAGGTTATACCTAACCCCCAGACCCATGTTCCCAGGAGTTCCCAGTTTCAGTCGGCGTTCCTAGCTCCAGTCCGTTATCTTAGGTTCCTAGTTCCGGTGATTCTATTCACTTCTGTGATCTTTGTGATTTGCATCCTCTGTGCACCTACCTCCTTGCTTGTTGGACTGAGTACCCATATACAGAAGGCGGCTAACGTTCCCAGGATTGGCTTGCCTGCCACCTGCCATGAGCTTTGGCCTGTTTCTTGGATCTTCTTATCAAATCCGCCAATTTTAGCTCAGTTTACACAGCTTGTCTACGCACACTGTACAGGGTGAAACTTGGGGGTCGTGATCAGGCACCAGCATGCAGCGGAACCCATCTCCACAAGGAGGAGCTCTGGTGAAAACCAGCTGGAGCTTAAACTATCCACCCCAGCAGAGGTGTAACTAGAACCTTCAGGGCCCTGGTGCAAGAAACCATAAAGGGCCCTCCTGACCCCTGGCCACCCCCCGCCCTACCCCCAATGGTGGAAGGACACCAGGGCCCAGTCGCAAGTGCAACCCTGGTAGTTCCGCCACTGGTGGCAGTCGTTTTTTTTTTTTATATTATTATTTTTTACCATTTTTAAAATTTTTATTTTTACAATTTATTTTTTATTATTTTTTGCAATTTGTTTAGGAGCCCCATTGGGAGGCTTTTGCTGAGATATCAAGGGTCTAGACAGACCGTTGATATTTCACCTTTGACACAAAGGAGATTGGGGACACAGCCCTCCATCTCAGCTGCCTTAACAGCACACAATGAACAGACAGGAATAGTTCTGTACGGAGCTTCTCTTCATTCACAAACTGAAGCATAGTAAACACATTTTACTATGCCTCAGTTATGAATGAACAGAGTCAACGTTCTATTCATTAAGACAAGGAAGGGGCTGGTAAACAACACATTTACTGTCCCCTTCCCCACTCTCCATCCTGAAAGCATCTCCCACCGCAGCCAGCGGGAGAGGGGAGGGGAAAACCCAGCAGCACTGCAGGGGATTGTAGGGCACAGAGGCCCTATCACAGCAGGAAGTGGATAGGAGGGGCGGCACGTAGAGGAACCGATCCCCTCCATTTTTCTCCTGCAGCCTCTGAAAGGAGAAAATGCAGGGGATCAGTTCCTCTATATACCGCCCCTCCTATCCAGATGTACAGGGGAGCTGCACGGGCCCCCTGGAGCATGGGGCTGGGTCGCAATTGACACCTCTGTATGTATGCCCCTGCAACCCAGGGAATCCAGAGTCACCTGCTCACCTCCACCTACCCGTAGTTGGCACAGTGGGTCCAAAATTATCCCACCATACTTTACAAAGGTACACACACTGACTTCCTGGCTCCATAGTGAACCTGTCACTTTGTCTAGATGACTGCCCGACATTCCATGACAGGAAGTGTGAGAACATTCCATGATGGGAAGTGTGAGAACATTCAATGACAGGAAGTGTGAGAACATTCAATGACAGGAAGTGTGAGAACATTCAATGACAGGAAGTGTGAGAACATTCAATGACAGGAAGTGTGAGAACATGCTATGACAGTAATGCCCTGTACACACGGTCGGACATTGATCGGACATTCCGACAACAAAATCCTAGGATTCTTTCCGACAGATGTTGGCTCAAACTTGTCTTGCATACACACGGTCACACAAAGTTGTCGGAAAATCCGATCGTTCTGAACGCGGTGACGTAAAACACATACGTTGGGACTATAAACGGGGCAGTAGCCAATAGCTTTCGTCTCTTAATTTATTATGAGCATGCGTGGCACTTTGTGCGTTGGATTTGTGTACACACGATCGGAATTTCCGACAACGGATTTTGTTGTCGGAAAATTTTATAGCAAGCTCTCAAACTTTGTGTGTCAGAAATTCCGATGGAAAATGTGTGATGGAGCCTACACACGGTCGGAATTTCTAATAACAAGGTCCTATCACACAATCCGACCGTGTGTACAGTGTGAGAATATTCCATGATGGGAAGTGTGAGAATATTCCATGACGGGAACTGTGATAACATTCCATGACGGGAAGTGTGAGAATATTTCATGACGGGAAGTGTGAGAATATTCCATGAGGGGAAGTGTGAGAATATTTCATGACGGGAAGTGTGAGAATATTCCATGAGGGGAAGTGTGAGAATATTCCATGATGGAAAGTGTGAGAACATTTAATGACAGGAAGTGTGAGAAAATTCGATGACAGGAAGTGTGAGAACATTCCATGACAGGAAGTGTGAGAATATTCCATGACAGGAAGTGTGAGAATATTCCATGACAGGAAGTGTGAGAAAATTCCATGACAGGAAGTGTGAGAAAATTCTATGACAGGAAGTGTGAGAACATTCCACGACAGGAAGTGTGAGAATATTCCATGACAGGAAGTTTGAGAATATTCCATGACGGGAAGTGTGAGAATATTTCATGATGGGAAGTGTAAGAATATTCCATGATGGGAAGTGTGAGAATATTCCATGACAGGAAGTGTGGGAACATTCTATGACAGGAAGTGTGAGAACATTCTATGACAGGAAGTGTGAGAACATTCCATGACAGGAAGTGTGAGAACATTCCATGATGGAAAGTGTGAGAATATTCCATGACGGAAGTGTGAGAATATTCCATGACGGGAAGTATGGAAGGTAACCCTGCTGGAGTCACATCGCAAGGTGAGCATTACTGTCTATAACTATTGCATTAAAGCAGTTTAAAACAAAATGGAGACTTGGGGGATATTCTTACTTTTACAAAAAAGCAATTCTGAGAGATATGATTCAGCAGTTACTTATTTACCGCTAATATAATATTAATTCAATGGAACTCATCCATTTACCAGGAGACGGCATAACCTGCCTGGCAAAAGAAGCGCAGCCTTGGCGGACATCGGTTTCCCCCCCGGGGTCGCCGTGTGAAATCTTTGCTATGTTTTGCTGGGTGGGTCACGTGATTTTCTGCAGTAAATGGAGCAGTAGAGAAATTTCCTGGCACTTCCAGAACGAGAGAGAGATAGAGAGCTTTCAGCCCAAAAGAATCGATAGGATGAGACATAAATTATGTAGAGGACATTAAAATCAGCAGAGAAGGTGGGTACTCTCACCATTCTGTAACCATAATATTCAGGTTTAAAACTTCCCAACTCTTACTATAAATATTTGATTAGGATCTCCAGCCAGTAACAGAGAAGAAACATAATCTGATCCAGGGAGAGGGAGCGTCTTGTAAGCTTTTAGCCGAGTAAGAGGAAACCCAGCCGGCCGCAGGATGAGAGAGGGAAGTGGAGGCGCTCTGCAGAGAGTATTATGGATGGACACTAAGCTCCGTGTGAGCCTGACATCAACCACAAAGCCATATCATCGACTCAGCAGTCTTGTCCTATGCAGAGCCGAGACTGACTTCAGCAGAAATGATGATTAAGCTGCCAACTGTCCCTTATTTCCAGAGATGAGAAAGTTCCCCTGGATTGATATGCCATTGTGTACATAAAGAGAATAAAATGCCCTTTCATCTGGTCACACACTGTCCATAGGGCTGGTGGAACTGAGAGGACTAACTCATTGCTAATTAAATTTAAACTATGTTCAGACAAATCCACAAAAAAAAAGAACAGTTCAAAAAATGAAATCAGTGAAGTCGGTCCATTGTAATAATAAAGTTAGATTAGGGCTGTAGGCTCAAACACCGATAAAGTGATTTCACTACATTCCCAAATGTAACCTAAAACCAAAATTATAGTGTAGTGCATAGGATCCTACTGAGGAAGTCCTGCCTATGAACGTAACGAGTAGAGGGGGCTGAGCCACCAAATTGACATCACCCTGCAGGCATTTTGAAGGGTGAATAGTTGGTAAGGTTGACTAAACACCCAATCCATCCAGATCAAACTGTGTAAGTGTATGTGTTTCAATGTCGACAATCATTTCCCATATCCCGGTATATTGTGTTCACTAAGATGCAAGTCCAAGAGTCTATTAAAACTATCAATACTTCCTGCTGACACCACCTATTGGAGAAGAGTCCTTGTTGCCCTGACAGTGAAAAACCCCCCTACGCAGCTTAAGGGTAAACCGCCTCTCCTCCAATCTCATTGTGTGGCCCCGTGGCCTCTTACACTCACTGAGACTGAAATATTTTCTTCCTACGCTGGGATCACCATTGCGGTATTTTAATACCGCTATCATATCTCCTCTCAAGCGTCTCTACTAGTGCTTGTAGTCGTTCCTTGTAATTGAGGTCCTCCAGTCACCTTATTGATTTAGTTGTCCTTCTCTGAACAATATGTGAAAAGTGTGGGGGACATTTGTAAAATATTTTGTCGAACCACCTTTCACCATAGTTACAGCTGTAAGTCTTTTTGGGGATGTCTTTACCAGATTTGCACATCTAGAGAAGGATATTTTTTGCTCATTCTTCTTTGCAAAATATCTCAAGCTCTGTCAGATTGGATGGGAAGTGTCTGTGAACAGCAATTTTCAAGCCTCATGCTTGATCATGCTTTGATCTAACCATTCCATTGTAGCTCTGGCTGTATGTTTAGGGTTGTTGTCCTGTTGGAAGCTGAACCTCCGCCCAAGTCTCAAGTCTTTTGCAGACGCTTCCGACCAACTCTGACCAGCTTCCCTGTCCCTGCTGCAGAAAAATATCCCCACAACATGATGCTGCCACCATCATGTTTCACGGTGGGGATGGTGTGTTCAGGGTGATGTGCAGTGTTAGTTTTCCGCCACACATAGCGTTTTGCTTTTTAGGCCGAAAAGTAAAATTTTGGTCTCATCTGACCAGAGCACCTTCTTCCACATGTTTGCTGTGTCCCCCACATAGCTTCTCACAAACTGCAAACAGGACTTCTTATGGTTTTCTTTCACCAATGTCTTTCTTCTTGTCACTCTTCCATAAAGGGCAGATTTGTGGAGAACACGACTAATAGTTGTCCTGTGGACAGATTCTCCCACCTGAGCTGTGGATCTCTGCAGCTCCTCCAGGGTTACCATGGACCTCTTGGCTGCTTCTCTGATAAATGTTCTCCTTGCCCGGCCGGTCAGTTTAGGTGGACGGCCATGTCTTGGTAGGTTTGCAGTTGTGCCATACTCTTTCCATTTTCGGATGATGATGGATTGAACAGAGCTCCGTGAGACCTAACCTTGCGTTAAACTTCTCCACAACTTTACCCCTGACCTGTCTGGTGTGTTCCTTGGCCTTCATGATGCTGTTTGTTCACTAAGGTTCTCTAACAAACCTCTGAGGGCTTCACAGAACAGCTGTATTTATACTGAGATTAAATTACACACAAGTGGACTCTATTTACTAATTAGGTGACTTCTGAAGGCAATTGGTTCCACTAGATTTTAGTTAGGGGTATCAGTGTAAAAGGGGGCTGAATACAAATGCACGCCACACTTTTCAGATATTTATTTGTAAAAAATGTTGAGAACCATTTATCATTTTCCTTCCACTTCACAATTATGGGCCCCTTTGTGTTGGTCTATCACATAAAATCCCAATAAAATACATTTACGTTTTTGGTTGTAACATGACAAAATGTGGAGAATTTCAAGGGGTGTGAATACTTTTTCAAGGCACTGTATACTGTATATATATGAGAGCACAAACGGGGAAAAGAGATAGAGAACATAGAAAGTTTCAAAGTTTCAGCTATAATATACACTGTATGGCTAAATGTTCATGGACACCTGACCATCAAACCTACATGAGTTTACCCCCATTTTCGGTCTTAGCAGCCTCCACTCTTCTGGGATGGCTTTTCACAAGAATTTGGAAATTTATGCCCATTTGTGAGGTCAGATTGATGGATGAGACCCAACTCACAATCAGCGCTCTAAATCATCCCAAAGGTGTTCAGTAGAGCTGATGTCAGGGCTGTATGCAGGCCTTTTGAGTTTATATTACACTATATGGCCAAACATTTGTGGACAGCTGATCCTTACCCTTATGTGAGCTTGTTGTATATCCCATTTTAAAACCATGGCCTTTAATATGGAGTTGCCCCCCCCCCCCCCCTCACCCCATTGCCATTAATATGGCGTGAGCCCCTTTTTGGCTATAACGTCCTTCACTCCACAAGATTTTGGAGGGTGTCTGTGGGAATTTGTGCCCATTTGTGAGGTCCGGTACGATGTTGGATGAGAAGACATGGCTCACACACTGGACCCCCATATGAAGTACAAAAATAAATAAATAGTGGCTTGTGATTGGCGTGACAATTCATCCCAAAGATGTTTAGTAGGGTTGAGGTCAGGTCTCTGTGCAGGACACTCCAGTTTCTCCACACCAAATTGGTCAAGCCATGTTTTAAAAGAGGTTGGGTTTGTAAACAGAGGCACAGTCCTGCTGGAAGAGGGTTAAGCCTACTACACGCGCCATAATGTCAGGTGATATCGGCTGGTTCGATAAAAAACGTCCGACATTCGGGCCTTGTGTATGGCAGCCGGTCCGACAGAAGCCGGCCGACTGGAAAAACCAGCAGCCAACCAGGAGTAGGTTCCCAGAGGCATATGCACAATGGGACTTGTAGTTCTTCAACAACTGGAGGGCCGAAGTTTGCCTACCCCTGGTTTAGACAATTGAACCTGTGTCCAATTGGAACCATAATTGACAATCAGTCAATCACAGGAAATATTACAGAGTGCAGTTAGTCAGAGACAGTGAGATGTGATCCACCCCAACCCCACATGCGCACACACCTTATCAAACTTGCGAGGAACTCCTCCATTCAGGACCGGTGCTACCACTAGGCAAACTAGGCAGCCGCCTAGGGCGCCCGGCCACTGGTGTTTCTACTCTCTTCTCTCTGCAGCAAGCAACTAAGTCTCTGCATCAGCAGGCAGCTGCTGCTCTGTTCACACATAGGGTCAGAGGCGCAGCAGCAGCGGAGGACTGTGTCTGTGTCATTGATGGACACTGGTAGGCTGCATTTGATGGGCCATGGTGAGGCTGCATTAATGGGCACTGGTGCGGTTGCATTGATGTGCGCTTCAATAAAAAGGTGGAATATACATGGGCAGGGCAAAGGGGGTGGAGTCGGGGGTGGAGCCAAGGGGGGGGGGGGGGCAAGATGAGGTTATGCCTAGGGTGTCAAAAATCCTTGCACCAGCCCTGCCTCTATTACACTGTAAGTTACTCTGTATAAGGGAAGGGCCCTATAAACCAAAGCCTTTCAGGATGTCAAAGTTGGGGTTGCGGTCTTCTTCTGGATTCATATTTTATCTAGACTATTGAACAGTGGTGTGGCACTTTAGTTCTTATTCTTGCTTGTATGTTTCAGTATCTTTTTATGCACAGTGTCCTTCACTGAAAATACCTGGATTTTTGGAGAAGTGCCCATGTTGTTTCAGTCACATAGTCAGTGTATGATCAGGTGTTTAGAAACATTTGGCATATCGATGTGGCAGAAGCTTGGACATTTGGATATAAGATTTTTAGGGGATTACTGGGGGAGCACAATTGCCATTTAATATATCAGAGACAAGAATTCTGCCATCCAAAAAAAGTGCAAAAAACTGCAAAGCAAGTGAAAATCCAACATTTTAAAGTTGTTATTGATACAGGAACAGAGGGGGAATCTTCCCCAGGTAACACCGGTGACAACAATCAAAGACTGGATTTCTCTCACGTCTCCACAACAGCAAATTGCAGTAGATCTCCCCTACTTTGGATCCACCCCCTCCAGATAATTAGGGTAGAGTCCCACATTAAAAGCCCATTTCCTTTTCCTCAGAGGAAATATAACATCCTTTTTGATGTCTTGTAAAACAACAAATGCTGCCAAAACTGGAAAAAAGCTCACAGCTATGGAAGATTTCTCAGCTTTAGGGCTCATTTAGATGGGCGCTCCCATGCTCCATGCTGAGCTGCTTTTTGCTGCATGTGCATCCACCTGCATGCAGGCAGCCCACAGAAGTGGAGGATGCAGACACATCAGTTTAACAGGCACAGTCGCATGACAAAATCTGACATGCGGTCAGGAGCGGGTGAACAGATCCGAATGCAGACACTGTGCATGCTGAGCCGCTTTTTAGCTGCGTGTGCATCCACCTCGGAGCTGCGTGCAGGCAGCCCATAGAAGTGGAGGATGCAGACACATCAGTTTAACAAGCACAGTCACATGACACAATTTGACATGCGGTCAGGAGCGGGTGAACAGATCCGAATGCAGACACTGTGCATGCTGAGCCGCTTTTTAGCTGCGTGTGCATCCACCTCGGAGCTGCGTGCAGGCAGCCCATAGAAGTGGAGGATGCAGACACATCAGTTTAACAGGCACAGTCGCATGACAAAATCTGACATGCGGTCAGGAGCGGGTGAACAGATCCGGATGCAGACACTGCATTCAGATCCATGCACCCATTCCTGCCTGCATGTCTGATTTTGACATGCGACTGTGTCCATGCAGCTGCTGTGTCTGCATTCAGTTCTCTGGGCAGCCGACACACAGCTCTGAGGTGGACGCACACGCAGCTAAAAAAGTGGAGGACGGGTACCAGCGCCCATCTGAATGAGCCCTTAGGGAGATCTCCAGAGATTAGGTGACAGAATAAAGCAGCCCAACCTTTTCGCCTGCTGCCTCCCTACCACTTAGGGCCTTCAGATTTATTTTTAATTTATACAGTGTGAACAAAGTCGCTAACCCATCCTTCCAGTTTCTCTTCCAAGTTTATGTTATTCCTCACTATGGAAAACCAGACACCAAAACAACACCTAGCAGGTCCTAAAGTGTGAAAATTTCCACGCTGACGCCATCCTCAGAGAAAACGGACTGCCGGCTGCTTTTTTTTTGACACATTTAGGGGCCAAACAAGGTTAAATAAGGCACATAAGTTGAGCCGGTTTCCCGCCTGGAAATGGTGCAACTCCTGCAGGGTTGAACTCTGGCTGACATTACAGCTTACACACCTCACATCAGCAGGGGTGCCTAGATTAGAACACTATGACAACGCAGGGAATGTTTGCACCAAGTCAGCGGGAAGGTGTTTGTACACGAGAGTGAGCATTAGCTTAGTTAATGGGGCTGCTGAATTCTGCTGCTAATTAATGAAAATAGTCACTAACCCTTTTCACTGCCGGTACAGGATCGGAGCCGACACAATCCCGGGAATACTGGGGGTGCAGATAGGATTCTCCTAGGGAAGAGCAAACTTCCGGGCCAACAGTGTCATGTGGTCCACCTGGAGAAGAGGGGAGAAAGGAGGAATGTGCATAAATATAGGGAGAGATCAGGCCTGATTCCTCAAACTGTCATAAGATCCATCGCATGCCAAGAGTAATGTTATCACTTGATTCATCAAACAAGGAAAACTTTCAAGTGTACAGCATGTAAGGCCAAAACATTTCTGCCCTTACGCCCACCGCCCACCCCGGGTCCTTTCACTCGTGTCCTGTCTGGTATGTCCAGCAAAGGGATCCGGGAACAGATTCCCTGCTGAATCAGAATGGAATGGGATGAATGACGCTTTTGTGACATCCTTGCATATTCAGTTTTTTCTGCGGACCATTCCGGATCCATGTTCTACCTATGTAAGGCTGGATGAAAACAGACTTGTGTCCCCTTACATCACTGACCCAAAAAGACAAAATGTAGGTGCTGCTCAGGTAGAGAGGTAAAGTCCATCTAGAGTGCTGGCGGGGGGCAGGGAGCTCATCCTAACTTCAAGCTGCAGCAATGTTAAAGGAAAAGATCCGTAAGCTGCGCATCATGAAGCAGACCAATGTGCATGAAGTGAGATGAATGGCTGCCTCAGCGCAGACTGCAGTAAGCCCACGCCCCCAACATGTTTCACTCCGCCCCTTGGAGCTTCACCCCCTTGGTGCTCTGTTTACCTGTCAGTGTGTAATGAAATGCCCAATACTTCTAATTATGGGGTGCATGTGACTTGTGATGGCTGGTACTCAGTGACTGGTTGTCCAGTTGTGATACCCTAAGTCATAATACACAGGGATGTCTTTCTTTCCTCCATGTGAGTAGGGTGGGGGTGGGGGGCTTGAAATGGACGCAGTGAAGTGAACTTGTTGCTTTCCCCTGCATTGGCCCAGCTCAGATGTTTTACACCTGTTATTCGTCTTTTATAGTCCTGTACTGCAGTGCGTTATAATTATTTGTAATTGATTTTCACGGAGAAAGGAAGGAAGCAAAATTTGCAAAGAATGTGGCCTGGCCATGGAAAAATCACCAGCAGGAGGAAGGGGGTCCTGATTCCTCTATATAGATCTTTATATCACTAGAGGGATCACCAGCGGGAGGAAGGAGGTCCTGATTCCTCTATATAGATATTTATATCACTAGAGGGATCACCAGCAGGAGGAAGGAGGTCCTGATTCCTCTATATAGATCTTTATATCACTAGAGGGGTCACCAGCAGGAGGAAGGAGGTCCTGATTCCTCTATAGAGATCGTTATATCACTAGAGGGATCACCAGCAGGAGGAAGGAGGTCCCGATTCCTCTATATAGATCTTTATATCACTAGAGGGGTCACCAGCAGGAGGAAGGAGGTCCTGATTCCTCTATAGAGATCGTTATATCACTAGAGGGATCACCAGCAGGAGGAAGGAGGTCCTGATTCCTCTATATAGAACTTTATATCACTAGAGAGGTCACCAGCAGGAGGAAGGAGGACCTGATTCCTCTATATAGATCTTTATATCACTAGAGCAGGCATGTCCAAAGTCCGGCCCGCGGGCCAATTGCGGCCCGCGTTCTGGTTTCAAACGGCCCCACTGGTGATTTGGCTATATATATCTTTTGTGGCCCCCAACGAATCCCTGAGCGCCTCAGGGGACACAAAAGATATATACCCATATTTATGTATATATATGTACCTCGGAGGGGGCAGGGAGGGGGCAGGACGAGCGCTGACAGAATAAATACAGTGAGAATTCTCTGTTTACATGACGGCCTCTGTAATAGGAAGTCCCATCTCCTGGGCTGCCATTGTCCGAATGTTCTGTCTATCATAGGAGGCGGGACTTTGTATTAAAGAGGCCGCTGAGAAAACAGGAGATTCTCCTGTATGTAACCTGTTGGCGGTCGTCCCGCCCCCCTCCCTGACCCCCTCGGGGCTGCAGATGGACATGGATCAGGCTGCACTGATGGCAATGGTAAGGCTGCATCCATGCAATGGTGAGGCTGCATTTGAGGCTGCATTTATGTCAATGGTGAGGCTGCATTCATGGCAAAGGTGAGGCTGTATTCATGACGATGGTGAGGCTGCATTCATGACAATGGTGAGGCTGCATTCATGACAATGGTGAGGCTGCATTCATGACAATGGTGAGGCTGCATTCATGACAATGGTGAGGCTGCATTCATGACAATGGTGAGGCTGCATTCATGACAATGGTGAGGCTGCATTCATGACAATGGTGAGGCTGCATTCATGACAATGGTGAGGCTGCATTCATGACAATGGTGAGGCTGTATGCATGACAATGGTGAGGCTGCATTCATGACAATGGTGAGGCTGCATTCATGACAATGGTGAGGCTGCATTCATGACAATGGTGAGGCTGCATTCATGACAATGGTGAGGCTGTATGCATGACAATGGTGAGGCTGCATTCATGACAATGGTGAGGCTGCATTCATGACAATGGTGAGGCTGCATTCATGACAATGGTGAGGCTGTATGCATGACAATGGTGAGGCTGCATTCATGGCACTTATGGGCACTGATTAGGCTGCATTAATGGGCACTGACCCTTATTTTGCTTCACAGTTCTTTATTTAAAATTATTTTTTTTTTCTCTGAAACTTCCCCTTAAAGTGAAGGTGCGTGTTATACGCTGATAAATACGGTATATCCAAATAACACGCCTGAGCTCATCCCTGGTCCTGAGCGGCGCTCGGGGATTCGTTGGGGGTCACAAAAGATATATATATATATATATATATATATATATATATATATATATATATATATATATATATATATATATATATATACACAGTATATCCAAATAACATGCCTGAGCTCATCTCTTCAGCACACACAGCCACAAAGGCAAGAGAATTCTCGTTGGGCAGTGTATTAGTGCTCGGACGAACACACTTATACTGAATTTTAATGGTTCAAAGAATGTCAGGCAAAATGTTCGGCCCTCACGCATGTTCACTTCATCAGATCGGGCCCTCTTTGAAAAAAGTTTGACACCCCTGCCCTAGAGGGATCACCAGCAGGAGGGACGAAGGTCTTGATTCCGCTTTATAGATCTTTAGTTACACCTCATTTAGAATTATGTGTCCAGTCCTTGAGACCTCACTTACAAAAAAGAGAACTGATAAGACCTTAAGACCACCACCTTTAAATACAGGATATGAACGTGTGAATAAGGTTCAGGAAAGGAAGTATTTTCTATATAAAGCTAAGAGCAAGAACATGAGGACATGACCTCAAACTAGCAGGAGGAAAATGTAAAACTAACCTCATAAGTGATTTTACTAAATACTAGAAAGGAAAGAAAGGAAAGGAACGAAGATAAAAAGGGAAACCATTTAAATAATTACCGGTACTTGATGAATATGCCATTGTGTCATCATTGTACTTTTTGGGAGTAAATCTTGGCTATTAAAAAAGAAAAAGTGAACGGCGACACGATGTATAAGTACGATGAAGACGCTCAGTGAACCGGCTACCATTAAACTGTTTAGTCTGCTTTGCCTACAATAATATTTTCTTTATCTTTCAAAGAGAAAGTCTCGCTCTTTGAAAACGTCATTCATCCGGGATAAACTTCCACTCATGCAGACAGGGTCTCTTTTCCCCCCTTCCATTATAGAGAAGGAATCCGCATTCTTCAGATGATAGCAGCAATGGAAGATTAATGCAAACAATGCGGAGATTTTATTTGGTCAGTGAAGTGAATTTTTGGAAGTGTTGGAGAAGCTGAGCTGTCTGGGCAGTAGAATGGAATGACACTTGAGAGTGAAGTATTGCTCCACCTGGAGACAATGGTCTGGCCTCGACAAGCCCCGACACATTCCATAAACCGAGAAGAACGCAGATGAGAGGGACAGTGGGTGAGATCAACCATACCCTAAAGGAGGACCCCAGCAAGAGACTTTTACTTAAGCTGCTCAAATGCATGTGCTGAAAGATTTTTAGTGACACTAAACTTTATACTTATTCCTCTAAATAAATCCATACACATCCACTACTTAATGGCACTGTAATCTATTTCTTACTAGATCAATTCTGCCCGTGTAATGTTCTCACTTTCGTTTGTTTGGAACACGCAGTGCATGTTAGTTGCACTCATGTGAACTGTTCTATGTACACTACAAATCACATAGAACTCTATAGCAATGGTCTCCAAACTGTGGCCTGGTTTTATCTGGCCCTTGGGGCATTAATCCTCCCACAATCAGCAACAGTGGGGTATAATTCTTTCCACTGACACCAATGATGGGACACTATTCCTCCCACTGACATCAATGATGGGGCACTATTCCTCCCACTGACATCAATGATGGAGCTCTATTCCTCTCACTGACACCAATAATGGGGCTATATTCCTCCCAGTGACATCAATGATGGAGCACTATTCCTCCCACTGATACCAATGATGGGGCACTATTCCTCCCACTGATACCAATGACGGAGCACTATTCCTCCCACTGACATCAATGATGGGGCACTATTCCTCCCACTGACACCAATGATGGGGCACTATTCCTCCCACTGATACCAATGATGGGGCACTATTCCTCCTACTGACATCAATGATGGGGCACTATTCCTCCCACTGACACCAATGATGGGGCACTATTCCTTCCACTGACACCAATGATGGGGCACTATTCCTCCCACTAACATCAATGATGGAGCACTTTTCCTCCCACTGACACCAATGATGGGGCACTATTCCTTCCACTGACATCAATGATGGGGCACTATTCCTCCCACTGACACCAATGATGGGACACTATTCCTCCCACTGACATCAATGATGGAGCACTATTCCTCCCACGGATACCAATGATGGGGCACTATTCCTCCCACTGACACCAATGATGGGGCACTATTCCCCCCACTAACACCAATGATGGGGGCACTATTCCTCCCACTGACACCAATGATGGGGCACTATTCCTCCCACTGACACCAATGATGGGGACACTATTCCTCCTATTTACACCAATGATGAGGCACTATTCCTCCTGTTTACACCAATGATAGGGCACCATTCCTCCCACTGACACCAATGATGGGGCACTATTCCTCCCACTGACACCAATGATGGGGCACTATTCCTCCTATTTACACCAATGATGGGGCACTATTCCTCCCACTGACACCAATGATGGGGGCAGTATTCCTCCTATTTACACCAATGATGGGGCACTATTCCTCCCACTGACACCAATGATGGGGGCACTATTCCTCCTATTTACACCAATGATGGGGCACTAGTCCTCTCACTGACCCCAATGATGGTGCATTATACCTCCTACTGACACCAAAGATAGGGCAAAACTCCTTCCACTGATACCAATGATAGGGCACTATTCCTACCTCTTAATACCAATGATGGGACATTTTCTACTCCCACTGGCCACAGTCCGGCCCCCATAATATACGAAGGACAGTAAAGTGGCCCTTTTTTTTAGAAAGTTTGGAGACCCCTGGTCTATAGTCTGCAGTTCATTTTGGGAGCATAAAATAGAAGGTGGCTACATTCTTACATAAAAATATCACACAAAATGAGTGTAGTGCAACAATTTGTGATAAACAAAAATCAATAACTCCAAACAGAATGTGACTGTAACGACACCCCAAGTATGAAAGGGGTTAAAGTTGTTTAGGACATTCCATACCCAAACACAAAGGCAGCTACCGAACACTCCAATCAGCCGAACAAGGAAACCATACAAATAATTCTCCCCCAAGTACGAGACAAGGCTCTGTATTGAGGTTCAAACAGGAATGACTCTTTATTTCGAGATCTCACACAAATATATACCGCAGGATGAAAATACAATCTCTCACCAGAAACCTAATTAACATGAGCTAATTATCTAATACTTTAGACAGACTAGGTGACTCAGAGACATGACCTTTATGACAGGCTCACGTCTCCTAACTCACCGACTATACAATACACATTATCATACATCTCAACACAGAACTCCTTCATACAGAACAACACAGAACTCCTTCATACAGAACAACACAGAACTCCTTCAATTTTTTCTTTATTATTGCCCCAAAAGGTTAAAAACACTTACAGGATATAAAAACAGCAAGTCTCATAATCTCTATAGTGGTCACGGCTCACCACATAGACTTCTAAAATGGCTGCAGGGTGATGCCACAAGCCCGGCACCTCCCTCCTATACGCGTTATGCCCCGTTTTTTGGCTTCCTCAGTAGGAAGTAGGTTTAAAGGGGTTGTAAAGGTTTGTTTTTTTTTAAATAAAAGTTATAAACATGTTATGCTTACCTGCTTTTTGCAAGAGTTTTGCACAGAGCACACCCGATCCTTCTCTTCTGGGGTGCCCCACTGGCGCTCATGGCTCCTCCCCTTCATCGGGTTCCCCCATGGAAAGCTTTCCATGGTGCCACCTGTGCGGGCTCACTCCCGAATCTCGCTATTGCGTTCATTGACATAGACAGTGGAACATCGGCCCTGCCCCCGTGTCACTGGATTTGATTAATAGCAGCGGGAGCCAATGCTGCTATCAATCTGTCCTGTCCAATGAGGAGAGAGACAGTGGCTGGAGCCACTGGGCTCGTGCACATCGCTGGATCACATCAGGCTCAGGTAAGGAAAAGGGGGGGTGGCAGCAAAGAAGATTTTTCACCTTAATGCATAAAATGCATTAAGATGAAAAACCCTAATGCTCCGTACACACGAGCGGATTTTCCATCGGAAAAGACTTGGATGGTTTTTCTGACGGAATTCTGCTCAAGCTTGCCTTGCATACACACGGCCACACAAAAGTTCTCTGAACTTTCGACCGTCAAGAATGCGGTGACGTACAACACTACGACGAGCCGAGAAAATGAAGTTCAATGCTTCCGAACATGCGTCAAGTTGTTTCCGAGCATGCATAGGAATTTTGCGCGTCAGAATTTGTACAGACGATTGCATTTTCGGATAGGAACTTTTCCCGACCGAAATATAGAGAACATGCTCTCAATCTTTTGCTGGCTGGAATTCCGCCAGCAAAAGACCGATGGAGCATACACACGGTCGCATTTTCCGACAAAAAGCTATCATCGGAGTTCTGCTGGCGGAATTTCCGATCGTGTCGCGATTGTGACTTTACAATCACTTTAAGAAGTTCACAGATCAAAGGTAAAGCCAACATGTTTCAGAGGGCTTTCTCTTCAGAGAACATTTGATAGGCAGTGAGGAGGCAATGCATTGCCCCCTCTTCACCTGCTTTAACCCCCTGATCCCCACACCAGCAGGCCATAACCACATCTAATGTGGTACGCATGCAATGCAGCCCCATTCACCTGAATGGGTGACATTTGTCAGGGATTACAATGCAGCGGTACCCCCGTAGGGGCTGCTAACTGATGTGACCCACCTGTCACCCTGCTCGGCCCGGCAGTCACTTCCCAGACACTCCAAGACAATGAACAGCCAGTTGGCTTTGTTCTGATTTTTTATTGAGGGGATTTAACTTGGATGGGGTATGGGATGTCCAGTAGAATAATAGCAAAATTGCTAGGGACAACTATGTACACTCTTTGTACACTTCTCCAGACCCCTTCTGCACAACTCTTGCTTGTAGACTATTGCTCTCTCTCTCTCATCCCTCTAGGAGCAGCTAGCACATGGTTAGGCCTGACACTGGCTCAGCCAGGCCTTAGGAATTGCCCTTTACAGGCATGGACCGCGGGCCCCTATAGTGTAACAGAAAATATGGAAAGTCTCCTTAGTGCTAGCTGTCCATACAGATGGACTACTGCTCCCAGTCAGCCCTGTCCAGGCCCTCCCAGCCCTCCTGGCTGCAGCTGCACGACTTCACTGCCTGCAACATCACAGTCCACACTGCTGGCTCTGCACCTATCCCAGACTGCAGACTCCCAGTCCTCTCAGGCGTGCCTCCCCAGTCCTCCTGACTGTGTATGTCACTCACCAGCCCTCCTCGCTGCAACCGATGGTTCCCTCCTGAAGACTTGCCTAGCAATACTAGCTCCTGCTGTCCTCCCTGACTCCTCCTGTGCCTCCTGTTCAGATCCTTCATGAGTTTTTGAAATGCTCCATTCTACACCCGAGTCCCAGGCCCAAGGTCACCCCCCCCCCCCCCCCAGAATGGGGAGCTCCCTCAAAGGCCCTGACAGCCTAGTACTCCATCCTCAGCTCTTCCACCAACTCCTCCCAAGTTGGGCTCACCCTTGGTATTTCAAGGAGGCCTGCCCCCTGCCAATACTAGTTGGGGATTGGTCAGGGCTCCCTGAGACACCCCAGACAGCTCCACCTCTCTTCCCCTCTTCTTCTAGAATCATCTAGAAGAAAGAGGGAGGTAACAGCGAAGTGATGCTGTCTGTGAGTCATAGCTACTACTCTGAGCCACTCCCAGCCCACACAAACCAAAAACAAACAGGCCTAGCTTCCAGCTAGGCCTGCTTAAATTTGCCTGCACTATCAAAAATCCTAACCTCTAGCACCTACCTATGTGAAGGGTGCTACACAATATTGGGTATAATTCCTGCCACAAAGCAAAGCATTGCAGCACGTGTACACCCTGGCCACTGCTACTGCAGCTAAAGGGAGTAGAAATTGGGAGGTAAAGGCCCTAGGGGCTCTTTCACACAGGTGGCAGGGTGGTGGTACAAACAGGAGGGTGAGATGTGGTTTTTGTTTCAAAATTTGATTGGATATTTCAGATCAGAAACAGCCATCAGAAATCAGATTTTGATTTGGGGCTCATTTACAGCCCCAAATGGCGGCCCACCTGATTATTAACAATACAGCCTGACATGGCTGTTCACATGCCGTGGTCGTGAGGGTTTGCGGGCTGCAGAGTATGACAAGTGGCACTGCCTGCCAAACTAACCCACTGAGAATAACGGGGCTGCCCAGCAACCGCATGCAATGCAGGGTTAAATCTGACAACGAGGAGGTGATATAATGTCTACTCATTTCTTGTCAAATGCCCTCTGAAAAGCGTTCAGAACATGGACCACTCTTCAGAAGGGACGGCAAGTGTGAAAGATCCCCTAGACACCCACTGCTTTTAGTATTGTTGCGTTGAGCCTGTGTCGATCAATGCACCTGGTGCGAATGAGCCCCAAATCTAAACCTGATTTCTGATTCCTGTTTCTAATCTGAAACATCCAATCAAATTTTGAAGAAAAAACAAACAAAACAGAACTGTAGTGATAGTAGTGTTATAGTGTTATAATAACAGAGGATCATCTTTTTCCATGACAAACTGAGTACGCGTATTAACACAACCTTTATTTCTTTATAGTGAAGTATTGTATAACCTGCACTTGACAGAGGAGAGGCTTCTAAAAGCAGGCATTCCACTTTCCTACGTGCGAGATGCCACAGGCTGTCCTTCAACGTAGGCGTGACACCACTCAACTCTCCAGGGTGAAAATAAAGAAGTTCAAAAGGGCAAAGCGCTGAACATTTTTTTTCACACAATCTAAAAAAAAAAAAAAAAAACTCAATTCAAACCGCAATCTGCAGTCAGCTATTAATAATCAAAGTCCTGTACAGTCACTAAATTAAACTTGAACCGCTACTGGCAACGGCTCAGCCGGCTCGGTCTTGCGGTACATAGCAGGTGATATAAGGACAGCAGCTTGTTTCAGTGACAACCAGGGAAGAAGAAATTCCATGTATAACAGCCCTGGACTTTCAGCACGAGCGCACGAGGAGAGAGAAGCCTCCACCCTGGACTGCTATTATGAAAATATATATATATATATATACAGTTGTGCTCATAGGTTTACATACCCTGGCAGAATTTATGATTTCTTGGCCATTTTTTCAGAGAATACGAATAACACAAAAACTTTTCTTTCACTCATGGTTAGTGTTTGGCTGAAGCCATTTATTATCAATCAACTGTGTTTACTCTTTTTAAATCATAATCACAATAGAAAATACCAAAATCACCCTAATCAAAAGTTTACATACCCCAGTTCTTAATACCATGTATTGCCCCCTTTAACATCAATGACAGCTTTAAGTCTTTTGTGGTATTTGTGGATGAGGCTCTTTATCTTCTCAGATGGTAAAGCTGCCCATTTCTCTTGGCAAAAAGCCTCCAGTTCCTGTAAATTCTTGGGCTGTCTTGCATAAACACGTTTGAGATCTCCCCAGAGTGGCTCAATGATATTGAGGTCAGGAGACTGAGATGGCCACTCCAGAACCTTCACTTTATTCTGCTGTAGCCAATGACGGGTCGACTTGGCCTTGTGCTTTGGATCATTTTCATGTTGGAATGTCCAAGTACGTCCCATGCACAGCTTCCTGGCTGATGAATGCAAATGTTCCTCCAGTATTTTTTGATAACAGACTGCATTCATCTTGCCATCAAATTTGACCAAATACCCTGTGCCTTTGTAGCTCACCCCAAAACATCAGCGATCCACCTCCGTGTTTCACAGTAGGAATGGTGGACCTTTCATCATAGGCCTTGTTGTCTCCTCTCCAAATGTAGTGTTTATGGTTGTGGCCAAAAAGCTCAATTTTGGTCTCATCACTCCAAATGACTTTGTGCCAGAAGGTTTGAGGGTTGTCTCTGTGCTGTTTGGCGTATTGTACGCGGGATACTTTGTGGCATTTGCCTAGTAATGGCTTTCTTCTGGCGACTCGACCATGCAGCCCATCTTTCTTCAAGTGCCTCCTTATTGTGCATCTAGAAGTCACACCACATGTTTTCAGAGAGTCCTGTATTTCACTTGAAGTCATTTGTGGGTTTTTATTTTCATCCCGAACGGTTTTCCTGGCAGTTGTGGCTGAAATTTTAGTTGGTCTACCTGACCGTGGCTTGGTTTCAACAGAACCCACTTCTTGATTAGAGTTTGAACACTGCTGATTGGCATTCTCAATTCCTTGGATATCTTTTTATATCCCTTTCTTGTTTTATACAGTTCAGCTACCTTTTCCCGCAGATCCTTTGACAATTCTTTTGCTTTCCCCATGACTCAGAATCCAGAAAATGTCAGTGCAGCACTGGATGAAAGATGCAAGGGTCTGTCAGGAGTCCAGAAATGTATTGACCTTTTATATCAGGGATATGCAATTAGCGGACCTCCAGCTGTTGCAAAACTACAAGTCCCATCATGCCTCTGCCTCTGGGTGTCATGCTTGTGGCTGTCAGAGTCTTGCTATGCCTAATGGGACTTGTAGTTCTGCAACAGCTGGAGGCTCGCTAATTGCATATCCCTGTTTTATACACACACACTAATTACAAGCAAACAGATCACAGGTGAGGATGGTTACCTTTAATAGCCATTCAAACCCCTTTGTGTCAACTTGTGTGCATGTTATCAGGCCAAAATCACCAGGGTACGTAAACTTTTGATCGGGGTGATTTGGGTAGTTTCCATTGTGATTATGATTTAAAAAGAGTAAACACAGTTGATTGATAATACATGGCTTCAGCCAAACACTAACCATGAGTAAAAGAAATGTTTGTGTTATCATTCATGTTCTCTGAAAAATGGCCAAGAAATCATAAATTCTGCCAGGGTATGTAAACTTATGAGCACAAATCTCTCTCTCTCTCTCTCTCTCTCTCTCTCTCTCTCCCCCTCTCCCTCTCTCTCTCTCTCTCTCCCTCTCTCTCTCTCTCTCTCTCTCTCTCTCTCTCTCTCTATATATATATATATATATATAAATACAGTACAGAAGAGCTGGTACAACTGTGAAAGATTGAAGGGATGTTTGGAGGAAGTAAAAGAGAAGCATGTTTTTTGTTGTTTTTTTTCTCTCAGAATCATACTTATCTAGATGAATGCTGCATCTGTTCCCCACCTGCTCTAAGACTGAGAACCGAGCGATCAAACACCACCGATCACTCAGTTCTCACAGCTCCCTGAGCAGAGAGCTGGTGACTGTCAGTCACCGCTGTCTGTTCTGCCCCTGCTCACTGGAGCACTGGGCTGTGGAGGGGGCGGGAGCGGACGGCTCAGCCTCTCAGCGACTCGCTGAGAGCCTGAGCCGGGTGTTGGTCCAGGCAAGTGGGCGGATCCCAACTTCATTGTCGCGATGTTGCCCCAGCCTGGACAGGCTTGGTGACACTTCAGCCCACTGTCTGCTGAAAATGGGTCTCAGGAGTGCAGAACAAACTGCACTCCTGTGATCCACAGAAGTATAGTCAAACGAGCTTTGGCTGTAGTTTTCCTTTAAATGATGTTTTCTCAGCTCTGAGTTACAGAGTAGGGAAGTTCAGGATTGTTGACATGAGTCCATATCTTCCATTCCTGTGTATGATAACAGCCACTTCTGTTATCTGTAAAGCTCCCTCTCAGTCTGCTATCTACCCCCAGCCTGGAGTGATTGTCTCTGATGTCATACATCTTCTCCATCAATCACTAATACTGGATGAAGTATGGCCAAACCACCCTCATTAAACACATTGTGATAAAGGACCCTCTGGCCCTCTAAGGCAGTGATCACTGTCAAGCTTTGCTCCATTCCTCCACCCTGAGCTAATATTTTAGATGAAGGAGTGGTAAACCAGCAGTTTTCATTTATCTCCAGAGATGGAATCCTTTGGCTTGTTTTCCCAGGTCAGCACACCTGCTGTGCCCGTCACCAGGGCATCCTGCTTTACTTGCTGGGTTTTGTTTTTTGTTTAGATTATGAAGAATGCAGCAGAAGGAGTGAGAACACCCCAAGGATGATGGAAATCTCTGATGCTCCAAGTCAGGCAAGGGTAGAGCTAGGAACTATGGCAGACAGAGCTCACCCTGAAGTGTCCAAAAAGAGTCGGCTCACCTGTCTCCATCTACAACTAGAGCATCGCTAATAGGTGGACTGCCCCTTTAAAAGCATCAGATGAAGAAAACAAAAAGAGTGGGAAAGCAACCTGAACATGAATGCCTTCTGTCATATGGAAAAGGCATCAAACATTTTGTTATTACATATACTGTATGTGCGATGTCTGTTTGTGTCAGGCTTTGTGTATAATATTGTTTATACTGTTTTGCTTGTACGTCTCTGTCCATGTTATATAGTAATCAACCAGTTGTGGACCCTGGATGTCCTACATACAGTACGCCCAAAATAGTAGAACGGAAGTCTATAGTATGCCATGATTATCTGCCCCTCTGCCGCTCCCCGCCTCTCCCCGCCTCACTCTTCCCAGCAATTCCCATCCGTTAAAATGAGAGCCAGGAGCTGCTGAAATAATACAGCTGCTGTCACAAAACAGGCAGTCTTAAAGGATGTTTACAAACATTGTTAAAGTGAGACATACAAAGTAACATTGTTTATAAACAGTGTTCAGTCAGGAGATAGGGAGATACAAAGTAACATTGTTTATAAACATTGATCAGACAGGAGATAGAGAGATACAATGTAATATTTTTTATAAACTTTGATCAGAAGGGAGATAGAGAGTGTGGTAGTGGGTCCCCGTACTACCTGAAAGATTGCTGGTTTACACCAGATTTTGGAGAGACAGACATGCTGATTGCACAGCTGTGTGTTGGGCTATTTAGTTGTGACTGATGGCTCAGGGCCCCACCCCACAGACAGGAAGTATGTGCATGGGAGTCAGGTGGGCTCCCTTTCCTCTGCAGGAGTCAGAGGATGCATGGGTGCAGCCAGAGCATGCATGTCTGCAGGAGGCAGATGTAACAGAGCAGCAAGGCGCTGATCAGGAGTAAGCTGGGAGAGAGCTTAACGGGGCGTACACACGGTCGGACTTTTCAGCTACAAAAGCCCAACGGACGCTGACGGACTAAAGCTGGCCGGTAATCCGATCGTGTGTGGGCTTCTCCGGACTTTCAACTGACTTTTTCAGCCTCAAATCCGACGGACTTTAGATTTGAAACATGCTTCAAATCTTTCCGACGGACTCCAATCCGGTCGAAAAATCCGCTCGTCTGTATGCTAGTCCGACGGACAAAAACCCACGCTAGGGCAGCTATTGGCTACTGGCTATCAACTTCCTTATTTTAGTCCGGTGTACGTCATCACGTAAGAATTCGACGGACTTTTGTGTGATCGTGTGTAGGCAAGTCTGTTCGTTAGAAAGTCCGCCGCAAGTCTGTCGAAAGTCCGCCAAAAGTCCGTCGAAAGTCTGTCGGACAGGCTGTCGGACTTTTTTAGCTGAAAAGTCCGACCGTGTATACGCCCCATAACTCTAGGAAACTCTTTTGTTCTAAGGAGGATAGTTCGATCAGGTCCGCCTAAAGAACTGAGAGGCGAACCCAATCGGTCCGCCCTCGTGAAAGTGGCCAGATACAAAGTTTTTTTTTTTTTAAAAAAACATTGTTCAGATAGGAGATAGAGAGATGCAAAGTAACATTGTTTATAAACATTGTTCAGATAGGAAATATAAAAACTAACATTGTTTATAAACACTGATCAGACAGGAGGTAGAGAGATACAAAGTAACATTGATACTTTTGTATTTGCTCTGTTTCATTCATCTGCTGATCAAAGAGATGAGCTTCAGGCTCCGTTCACACTGCTGCGATGGCAAAGTTGTACGACTTTGCCCTGCGACTTCCTTCCGACTTGATCCAACTTCAATGCTATTTAGGAGCCTGTAAAAGGACTGAAATTGCACCCAAATTGGACCAAAGTAGTGCAGGAACCTTTTCTAAAGTCTAGAGTGACTTGTGTAGTATCAGTTAAGACGGCTGTCATAGGGAAACATTGAATTTAACATGTCATGCGACCTGGGGGTCTCACAAGTCAGATCCCACGTCGCAGCAGTGTGAACCGAGCCTCAATCTGCATATGATGTCAGTTAAAGCAACATGACAAGTAAAAAATAAACATAACATTTATATAAAATATGCTCCTATTAACCCCTTATTACCCCAATCAGCCCTAAATAACGCCTTCTTTCCCTTGGCTATTACTTTTCTGAGTATTGTTTATTGCTATTTTTCTAACCATTATTGTTTACATTTTTTATTTCATTTTTTCATTTTTTTTTTTTTTAGTGTTGCATTAAAAAGGTGTAATTGAAAAAAAAAAGGCTTTTATTCATTTGTAAATTGCTTTGTAAAGCTTGGTACTTCAAAAAATAATTTTATTGCCATCTTAAATTAGACAAATCATGGAATGATCCTGAAGAAGCGGTCATACCGCGAAACACGTAAAAGCTGAACTGATCCAGGTTGACTATCTGATCCCCTTCATGGATGGATATGCGTTTACTCTTTCAGTTCATTTTTTCCCTAAAAGGGTTATTTTAATGATGTCTTGTTTTAAATAAATTTGTATATTTTTATAATTCATGTATGTGAGTCCTTACTGTACCATGAAAGTCCATAGTTGCCTCAAATCTGCTGTTTTTTTGTTTCTTCAAATGATGGAATAAATGTTTGACTTTTATCTACAGTAACACAATTTTTGGTAAATTAACGTTAATCAAAGTTAAAAAAAAAAAAAAAAAGTGCTTGTTTAGTTTTGTGACTTTTTTTATTTTATTAATTGCATTTAAAAAAAACACCATATTAAAAAATAAAAATACATTAAATGTAAAAAAATGCTCTGGTCCACAGACAGTGTACAGTTTTGAGAGCTGAAGTGGTTAAAAAAGACAAATGTCCATCACACTCAACCAAAAGCCAAAAAATAATTCAATTTGATCCAGAGGAAAGCACTCTTTTAAAGTGGGGTCCAATTTCCTCCACTCGTGAAACAATTCCTTCCTGAACCCCTAGGCAGTCACATTCTCCCCGGATCAACAATCAATATTCAATAGTATTTCTTATAAATATTAATAAACATTAGTTAATATTAACATTTTGTGTATTTAAAAACACACCCAGCCTTTTTTTACAAGCAATCTGCAGATTTAGCTAGAACTGGCTTTCGCAGAAGTCTATTTTACATGCTCGCTATTTCACTGCTCTTACTGTGAAGGAGCCTTTCTGTATGAGGATGTTAACTTTTTTATTTTCTAATTGGCAATGGTGCTCTGTCCTATTTGTGATGACCTTAGAACGGTATTAACCACTTGCTGCCCGCCCACCGTGACGGCTGGTCAGCGCGGCTCTCGTTCTAGGTGGACGTCATATGACGCCCCTCCAGAATGACTGCTCTTGCGCTCCCGTGGGGGCGCGCATCGCAGTGATCGGTGGTGTGGTGTGTCATTCTGACACACCGCTACACCAATCTCGGTAAAGAGCCTCTGACGGAGGCTCTTTACCACGTGATCAGCCGTGTCCAATCACGGCTGATCACGATGTAAACAGGAAGAGACGTTGATTGGCTTTTCCTCACTTGCATCTGACAGACGCGAGTAGAGAGCCGATCGGCTGCTCTCCTGACAGGGGGGTCTGTGCTGATTGTTTATCAGCGCAGCCCCCCCTCGGATACCCACCCAGGACCACCAGGATGCCGCCAGGACCACCAGGGATTGCCACCACACTGGACCACCAGGTATGCCACCCTAGACCACTAGGGAAATGCCAATCAGTGCCCAGGCACCTGCCAATGAGTGCCCATCCCCAATGCCTGCCAGTTCCATCAGTGATGCCTATAAATGCCATCTATCAATGTCGCATATCAGGGCCCATCAGTGCCACATATCAGTGCCCAGCAGTGCTGCCTATCAGTGCCCATCAGTGCCGCCTATCAGTGCCACCCAAAAGTACCCATCGGTGCAGCCTTTCAGTGCCCATCAGTGTTGCCTATCAGTGCCACCCAAGATTGCCCATCAGTGCCGCCTATCAATGCCCATCAGTGCTGCCCATCAGTGCCGCCTACCAGTGCCCATCAGTGCCGCCTATCAGTGCCCATCAATGCCACCTCATTAGTGCCACCTCATCGGTGCCACCTTATCAGTGCCCATCAGTGCCGCCTTATCAGTGCCCATCAGTGAAGGAGAAAACGTACTTATTTACAAAATTTTATAACAGAAACAAAAGAAAAAAACTTTTTTTTTTTCAAAAGTGTAATGCCCCGTACACACGGTCGGACATTGTTCGGACATTCCGACAACAAAATCCTAGGATTTTTTCCGACGAATGTTGGCTCAAACTTGTTTTGTCTACACACGGTCACACAAAGTTGTCGGAAAATCCGATCATTCTGAACGCGGTGACGTAAAACACGTACGTCGGGACTATAAACGGGGCAGTGGCCAATAGCTTTCATCTCTTTATTTATTCTGAGCATGCGTGGCACTTTGTCCGTCGGATATGTGTACACACGATCGGAATTTCCGACAACGGATTTTGTTGTCGGAAAATTTTATCTCCTGCTCTCCAACTTTGTGTGTCAGAAAATCCGATGGAAAATGTCCGATGGAGCCCACACATGGTCGGAATTTCCGACAACAAGCTCCGATCGGACATTTTCCATCGGAAAATCTGATCGTGTGTACGGGGCATAGGTCTTTTTTTTTTTTGTTTAACAAAAAATAAAAAATGCAGGGGTGATCAAATACCACCAAAAGAAAGCTCTATTTGTGGGAACAAAATTATAAAAATTATGTTTGGGTACAGTGTAGCATGACCGTGCAATTGTCATTTAAACAGCAACAGCGGTGAAAGCTGAAAATTGGCTTGGGCAGGAAGGGGGTGTAAGTGCCCAGTATTGAAGTAGTTAAACACAAACATGTAATATATTACAGTTTACTAATCATTAGATGCGGTGGCTGCATTCGTTTTCTTTTTTTAGGCTCGTTTTTCTTTACTTTGCTTGGTGATCCTGCCAGTAACACACTTTGTGTTTTAAGAGTATCTCCACTCTGGATGGAGGAGAAACTGAGAAACCCAAGGACAGCAGCATGATCAGTCTAGTTGATTTAGATGGACTTGACTAACAAATTAAAGCTGAACTCCAGCTCACAATTTTTAATAGACTTGTGCAATTTGTTTCGTTCCAAATTTGTTTTTTAACGACATTCGAAAATTCGTAAACTCGTAAATTCAAATACTCGAAAATTTGTAAATTTGAATATTCGAAAATTCTGAAATTCAGAAATTCTAAATTCGGAAATTCGGAAGTCCGAACATTAGAGAATGCGGTGGCGTAGAATACGGCGTGGATAACTTCGGATAAATTTGTATTCGTTACGTTGACTAACAGCCAAGTTTGAAAGGAAATTCCAATACCTATAATTTAATAGTTAGTTATTATTAGTTAGTTAATCATTATTTAGAATTTCCGGCTTTTCGTTCTTTCCAATTTTCAGATTTTCTTTCTTATTTTCTGAATTTTTAAATTTCTGAATTTTCGAATTATCAAATTTACGAATTTTCAATTTACGAATTTTCAAATGTATGAATTTTCGCCCCCCCCCCCCCGAGTCCGAAACAAAGCCATAAACGGCTTTGATCGGGTCTCTATTGTAGTAACCCGGTAGAAACGTCATGAAATCACTTTCGGTTTACTCGACTGCCAATGGCGGCAATTTTAAAAAGGTGTCAGTTTTCCAAAACGCTGATTTTGGCATTTAGAATACTTTTAAGTGCAAAGGAGGGGTTTGGGGTCTTTTAGACCCCAGATCCCTCCAAAAAGAGTACCTGTCACTGCCTATTACTGTCACAAGGGATGTTTACATTTCTTAAGACAGCAATAAAAGTGATCAGATTTTTTATTTTATTTAAAGGGACAGTGTAAAAAAAAAATATATATATATATATATATATATATATATAAGAAAAAAAACCAAAACTTTTTTCTAATGTGCCCCCGTCCCCATGCACCAAAGAAAATGCATACGTAAGTCGCGCCCGCAAATGTAAACAGTGTTCAAATCTAGGGCTGCAACTAACGATTATTTTCATAATCGATTAGTTGGCCGATTATTGATCCGATTAATCGATTAATCGGTTAAAAACCTTAAAATAATTTTAAAAAAAAGTGTGGCGTATAATTTAGTTAATATGTAAAGTTTTAAAAAAAGGCAATTTATTCTTAAATATCTCTATGCAGTGGTAAATATAAATAACCAACTATATGGTTAGGGAGCAAAATATCCAATCCACTCTGAGAAAAACAGACAGAAGAGATATACTGTATATACTATTAGAGGAGATATACTGTATAAACTGTTAGAGAAGAGATATACTGTACATACTATTAAAGGGTGAATCTGATAAATATTATCTGACTCAGAGATCAAATGTCTTCCTTCAAAAAAAAAAAAAAATGTAATTTTAAGAACGTTTGTTCTATTTTCTAATCGTTAGTGGGGACAATTCGACGTTCATTTTCAACCACAGTGACGGGAAAATTTGGAAATAGAAAACTTCTTGGTCAAAGGAATTTTCAGACAGTGTATGTGGTTTTCATTCAGAAATTACATTCATTTTAAAAACAGAATGTTAAAAACAAGTGAAAATTTCAAACATTCTTTCATTCAGCGAAAATACAAAGATTTTTCATCTGAATTTTCTTGTCTGAAAATTGATCCGTGTGGCCAGAATAAGGCTCCGTACACACCTAGGAAGTTTGCTTTTGATCTGTTTCTGCAGTGCTTTTTGCTGTGCGTTTTGATTTTTGCGCACATAATTTCACGGCGATTTGCGTTTTTGCATTTTTTTGGGCCAATTTGTTGTTGGGCAGATTAAAAAACACAAATTTCTGTAAAAACGCATGAAATGCTTTTCTGCAGCTTCTCCATTGAAGTCTATTGAACCGAAAAAGCACAGTTTTTGCGTTAAAAAAAAGTCCCTGACACTTTCCAAATACGCATTGGCTAAAAAAAAGCCTAGATGTGAACGTGTCCAATGGGAAACCATGTTAATGAACTGCAGTACGCTTCTGCAAAAAAGCACCAAAAAACACATAGATGTGAACCAGGTCTAAGACGTTTAGTAACATAAAGGGGTTAAAAAAAACCCCTCAAATTAGCCCTTTATAGTACAAAAAAAAAAAAAAAGCAGATAATCACTACTGTAAGGGGTTCATTTTTTTACTGTAGAACTGTGAAAGTAACATCTACAGTAGCGATTATTTGCTCTTTTTGTACTATAAAGGGCTCGTTTTAGTTTTTTTTAACCCCATTATGTTACTGGGCGATTAATCGATTATGAAAATAGTAATCGATTAATTTCATAATCGATTAGTTGTCGATTAATCGATTAGTTGTTTCAGCCCTATTCAAATCACACATGTGAGATATCGCTGCGATCGTCAGAGTGAGAGCAATAATTCTAGCAAAAGACCTCCTCTGTCACTCTAAACTGGTAACCGTTAACATTTTTTAAATTTTTGCCTATGGAGATTTTTAAGTACCGTAGTTTGTCGCCCTTCAACGATGGTTAAACCATAACATGTTAGGTATCTATTTACTCGGCGTAACATCATCTTTCACAATATACAAAAAAATAGGCTAATTTTATTGTTTGGTTTTTGTTTTTTAATTCAGTGAAGTGTATTTTTTTTTTTTTTATTGCATTTGAAAGACCGCTGCGCAATGGCCCGGGCTCAAGGAAGTGTGTTGAATGATGCTGGCCAATATACTAAGGACATCTAGTGGCAAAAAAT
Source organism: Lithobates septentrionalis (assembly GCA_037952835.1). Lineage (NCBI taxonomy): Eukaryota > Metazoa > Chordata > Amphibia > Anura > Ranidae > Lithobates > Lithobates septentrionalis. The sequence continues at coordinate 1,350,519 of JBBDGP010002341.1, read as the reverse complement.
AAGTACTGCAGATTGAAATTATATCATTATTATTTTTTTAAAATTATTATTTATTCTTTTAAATTTGATATTAATTCTTATTTCTGTGTTTTTTGGCTGGAGTTCTGCTTTAATCTTTCATCATAACTGAGCTCCTCCATGCCTCTAATTAGTTTACTTTCCCTTCCCTGCACTCTCTCCAGTTACACAACATCAACCATCTCTGAAGAAATTCATTCCACATGAATGTAAAGTCTGAAATAAGGCAAAAAAATAAAAATAATTAACATCTTAAGCAATGTATTTTTACTCCTTCCATGCGAGGAACACGTGTATAGAATCTCGCACAATACAACCCAAGAATCCATTTAGCAACATAAGTGAGTTTTCAGGTAACAACTGATTAATCGACAGCCCGGATGCTGAAAAGAACATTTAATGCAATTTCACCCGCTAATATACAGCTATAGACAAAGTAGAAAGTATCCACTTCGCTCAGCGGTGCTACATTGTTACCGCCTGTAATGGGCATATAAATATGTCTAATAACAATGAAGGTGAAACAAATTCGATTCAGAATGATGTGCTTCCATAAAACGCTGGAAGCTTTCAGCTCAGGAAATTTACTGAATCAGTGAAATTCACTCGTGGGCACGTTAGGCATTTTAAGGGCCGCGGTCCTGTCCGGCGTTTAGTTTTCAGCGGCGTTACATGAATAATTATCACGCAATTTCACGACAAGTACAGGCATTGGAAACACATTGGAAGCACTAAGGTGTGCGAGTATTGAAATGATATATAGTGACATGATATAGAATAATAAAAGACAGGGGTGCAAATATGGATTTTGGGCATCATAGCAAAACTTTGAAACCCCCTTCCCCCCCTCCCCAGGTAACACTCTCTGTAAGCAGCTTTCATTGTCAATTGTGACAATATGTATCATTGATCTTACACACAAGTGGCATCACTAGGGTTGGTGTCAACACCCCCCCCCCTCCACCTACTATAGTCTCTGCTCAGTACAGACCCCCCTCCACTAACTACAGACCCCCTCCATTAAGTACAGACCCCCTCTCTAAGTATAGATCCCCCTCCCTCAGTACAGATCCCCCTCCCTCAGTACAGACCCCCTTCCATCAGTATACCCCCCCGCCCCTCAGTGTAGACCCCCCTCCAGAGGTGTAAACTTACCCTGATCCAATGGCCAAAGCCCATAAGACTCGTTTATATCCAGTCATCTATCTCCTGGTTGCAGCTGCACAGTAAATCCCAATAGAAGTCTATGGGGCCTATCTACTTCATCCCCAGCCAGAGACTTCAAATGGGCCCCCCTTCCTACCCCCAACCACTGTATAGGCTGCTATGGCTATTAGTGTGAAGATTGAAGCAAGCCCGCTTGTGATAGTGTATGGCAGCCTTAGCTTGGGCTCCAGCCAGGCCACGTCCCCAACGTGTTTCACTCTGCCCCTGTGAGCTTAATTATGGTTAATCATGGTCGTGACTAAGCTCTGAGGGGTGGAGCGAAACGCATTGGGGACGTGGTCTGGCTGGAGCCCAGGCTGAGGCTGCCATACACTATCACAAGTGAGCTCGCTTCAATTTGCGGCTACACATTGACGTTTGGAGCAGGGATGACCTCCATCCCCGGCCAGCACTCACAGCAGTGGATCAAGGACTGGAACCCCTTCCTAAGCCTGAGCAGCTGGCACACAAGGTATTTTTGGGTCACTGCTATATCTATTGTTATGTCACTGGACAGAAATGGTTCTGCTAAATACACAGCAAATATGAAAACAAAAACTATGGAGGGGAGATTCTAAACCCCTCCCGAATGACATCCAATCCTGGTGTACGCTGGTCGCACATTTTTTTTTTTTTTTTCAATAAAAGCTTTATTGAAAAGTGTGTCAGATAACTCAGTATTGGGTACATGCACGAGGAAAAAACAAAAAACAAAATCAGGGTGTACATATTCAATGACATGGGACCAATAATTGTATAATCATCATGCCAAGGAATGATTTGCTAACATGTTATAAAAGAAGTGACACCGAAAGGCAAAACTGAAAAAAAAAAACGACACAACAAAAGATTGTCCTAAGAGGAGTCTGTGTCACATCGTCAGTACTGCTGCCCTCTATAGAATATTAGATAGAATAGATGTGTATAGTAGTTTCAGCGCCCCAGTGAAGTAAGGGCCTCCTCAAGGTCAAGTGACAAGGGAGACCCATTGCATATGAAGGAGTTCCAGCAGGCAACTTACCCTTCGAGATGGGTCTCATAAAAACTACTGGGTTAACCTTCTCAGTATCCCACTGTTAAGGGGCAATATGGAAAGCTGAAGTAGAGGCAGAGTAAAAAAACAAAAAATAAATAAAAAAATGGGAGAATAAATGGGGAGGGGGGGGGGTAAGAGACGGGGGAAAGGGCAAAAGTTGATAGGAAAGGAGGGGCAATAGTGATAGTTATATATAATTGCTATGCACCCCAGTGTAGCACACTAATTGACATACTGTCTCTTAGCATGGCACGGCCAACTGTTCATGATGTAGATTGGGGGGACGCTTCAAGGGCTATTCAATCTCAAAGGGTGGGCATTCGTCTGAAAAAACTTTCCACAACATTTTGTAGGGTGTCTGTGGGATTTTGTGTCCATCTGTGAGGTCAGGTTGGATTAGAAGACCTTTCTCACAATCAGCATTCCAATTCATCCCAAAGGTGTTCAGTAGGGTTGAGGTCAGGGATCTGTACAGGACACTTCAATTCCTCCACATCAAACCGGTCACACCATGTCTTTATGGAGCTCGCTTTGTACACAGGGGTACAGTCATGCCGGAAAAAAAAAAGGGGTCTTCACCAAACTGATACTTCGAGGTTAGTTACCACTCAAAAATCCTGTGAAAATCCTACCCAGAAGAGTGCATTCCATTATAGACACAGAGAAGGAAGAGGAGGCAACATCACAATAATGTCCATGGCTTTAGAATGCAGCACCCAACAAGCTTATATAGGTGTGATGGTCTGCTGATGGTCTAAAATTTTTTGGACATGTAGCATATCAACGGTAGCCAGCAACATTCTATATGTAGCTCCAGCACATAAAGCCCTTCACAGCCGGGAAGCTATTTCCAAAGGCCACAAGTGCGCCACATATACGATTTCCCTGCAAGCGGCAAGGATCCCAGAAATATAACAAAAGACGTCAGCAAAACAAAACCGTCTTCAGCTCTGATGAAAAATAATGAAAACTGCCTGGAAGCATTGTCACCTTTTCTTGCAGATTTCCTCCTGGCTGTTATTAGGTCACCAGCAATTCAAATTTGGAACTGAAGAGTAACAGCAACACCTGTAAATTGATTCCACAAAAAGGATTTAAATTATGAGCGGTTGCAATGATGAGATGATAATACTCCTGAGCTTTAGAAAGTAGAGAAATGCAAGGTGTCTCATCAACACCTGAGAAGCAAAGTTTTAACCCCATCACTGTCACACAATTCCGCTAAAGTGGACATGAAGTCAGAAAGTGAGAATTTGCTATTTAATAGGGAACATCTAGAAGTGGTAATTGTGCCCAAGATGAACCCTGAAAAAAACCTTCCTCATGTCTTGTATATATATCCCCCTGAAGAAGAGCAGTGCACTTCCTGTGCCTATGCACTCCTATTCTGTAGGCTCATCACTGTACTCTGGGATCTAACTGCTGCTGGACTCAGCAGATTTGAAGTGAGAAGTCAGAACAGACCTCGCCATGGTCGACCAAAGAAGTTGAGTGCACGTGCTCAACGTCATATGCAGAGGTTGAGTGTAATAGACGTATGAGTGCTGCCAGCATTGGTGGTGGGAGTGTCATGATCTGGGGCTGCAAAAGTGCTAGCGGCACTGGGGAGCTACAGATCATTGAGGGAACCATGAATGCCAACATGTACTGTGACATACGCAAGAGCAGAGCATGATCCCCTCCCTTCGGAGACTGGGCTGCTGGGAAGTATTCCAACACGACCCCAAACACACCTCCAAGATGACCACTGCCTTGCTAAAGAAGCTGATGGTAAAGGTGATGGACTGGCCAAGCATGTCTCCAGACCTAAACCCTATTGAGCATCTGTGGGACATCCTCAAACGGAAGGTGGAGGAGCGAAAGATCTCTAATGCCGCGTACACACGAGCGGACTTTACGGCAGACTTTGCCCGGCGGACTGGATTTGGTCGGACAATTCGATCGTGTGTGGGCTCCAGCGGACTTTGTTTTCTCAAAAGTTGGACGGACTTAGATTTGAAACATGTTTTAAATTAATCCGTTGAAATCGAGTCCGGTCGAAAAGTCCACCGTTTGTATGCTAGTTCGATGGACAAAAAGCCACGCTAGGGCAGCTATTGGCTACTGGCTATGAACTTCCTTGTTTTAGTCCGGTCGTACGTCATCACGTACGAATTCGACGGACTTTGGTGGATTGTGTGTAGGCAAGTCCGTTCATTCAGAAAGTCCGTCGTAAAGTCTGTCGAAAAGTCCGCCGAGCAAAGTCTGCCGTAAAGTCCGCTCGTGTGTACGCGGCATAACATCCACCAGCTCCGTGATGTCGTCATGGAGGAGGGGAAGAGGACTCCAGTGGCAACCTGTGAAGCTCTGGTGACCTCCATGCCCAAGAGGGTTAAGGCAGTGCTGGAAAATAATGGTGGCCACACAAAATATTGACACTTTGGGCCCAATTTGGACATTTTCACTTAGGGGTGTACTCACTTTTGTTGTCAGCGGTTTAGACATTAATGGCTGTGTGTTGAGTTATTTTGAGGGGACAGCAAATTTACACTGTTATACAAGCTGTACACTCACTACTTTACATTGTAGCAAAGTGTCATTTCTTCAGTGTTGTCACATGAAAAGATAGAAGAAAATATTTACAAAAATGTGAGGGGTGTACTCACTTCTGTGAGATACTCTATATATATATATACACACACACACACAGGCATGTGTGTTCGAGCTTTGAGGTGCACACTCTAAGGCTCGATTCACACCTATGCATGTCGCTTTTGAGCATTTCTGCAGTGTTTTTTGTGGTGCTTGCTGCATTTTTGAGCAGCGTTTTTCCAGAATTTTTGCGGTGTTTTGCGTTTTTTTTTTACAGTTTTTTTTAGACTGTATACAGTCTAAAAAAAACCCCAAAAAAACAAAAAAAAACGCAAAATGCGTCAAAAACATGTCAAAAACGCTGTAAAAACGCTGCACAAACGCTGTACTTGCCTTTTTGATGCTGGTCCATTGAATTCTATTACATGCAAAATGCTGCATTTTGCATGAAAAAAAGTCCCTGACCCTTTCCAAAAACGCAGAGGTACAAAAATGCATTGATGTGAACATGTTCCATAGGAACCCATGTTAAAAAATTCCCATGCATTTCTGCGCTAGTGTGAATGGAGCCTTAAGCAGTGATGGCGAACCTTGGCACCTCAGGTGTTTTGGAACTACATTTCCCATGATGTTCATGCACTCTGCAGTGTAGTTGAGGATCATGGGAAATGTAGTTCCAAAACATCTGGGGTGCCAAGGTTCGCCATCACTGCTCTAAAGCAATAGGATGTACACACCTATGGGAGTAGGCAAGAAATGATTGAAACAATGTAGAAAAGAATATATGATTTTAAATTTCAATCATAGATACACTTTAATATACGGTACATGTGTTAATGCAACTAACAGCGTGCTTGGCCCCCCCACAATAAGAATTAAAAACTGAACAGAAATGTAAACTCTTCCTCAACCTAGCAAAAACAAAGCAAAAAAAAAAAAAGCGGCAATGACTAGAGTTAGATTTTGAAACAGAACTGCAGATTTTTTTCTATACTCGGGGATGTGGGGTGGAGGGAGAATCGAATTACCCCCCCCAAAATATTAGAGATCTCTTTAAAACAGCACTGTGAGAGCAATTGCTCCTCAGAAATATTTCTTCTTTCCGGAAGCTGTCACCACTCAGACTAGCACAACAGTCGACACCAAAGCTGCACAGTCAGCACTGTCCATGACACTCACAGGCGGCTTCTATTAACTGCATGCAGCAAGAGCAAGGCACCCCGGCTGCAAAACTTCAAGGAAAAGCTGTCATTAAAATTTGATGGCTTAATGCATTCGGTCAATATTGGATATACAAGTATGTGGATCTATTACCCAGAATCAGTGAGAACTACAAGAGTATTCCATTAAAGTGTCTTCACTGAATAGCAGACAGGCTGCATCCTCAAGTTATTTGTTATTGATTATTTTTAACACCAAATTCAAGGAGCAATCCAGTTGCTGCGAGCAACAACCGCTCCACCTTTACAGTATACTATAGGAAAGGGGAAATAGAGTTGTTTTTTGTCTGGATTTAGTAGCATTTGACTATAATAACTGAACTTTTATTACCTGTACAGCAGGGAGGTGTGACTTGTTGACTTGTTGGATGAAGCTTGCGGTTTTACAGCCAAGTGATGCCGCCCTAATCAAATACATTTTGGGTAATGACCTGAAGAACAAGGTCACAACTTCTCTTTGCAGTGGCAGTGTTGTCATGTCTGTTAGTGCTGGATCTCAAAAAAGGACCAATCAGGAAGAAACGGTTGTAAGAAACCTCATCTCCACACCTAACCCCTTGGCGCCGCCTCTCCCGTTGGCCCTTTAAGGCAGGGTGGGGACTTATGGGCATATGACCGCCGTGATTGGCTGTCTCGGTGGTCACATAATCGGAAAACTCCCAATCGCAAGCAGCGACCAGGAGGTCTCTGTCAGCCACCGATCATTGCTGGGAGCGCGAATAGCGTGCGCTCTTGGCGCAGCTTTATTGGCAGTATTGCACACCGATATGTGGCTGCTCGGCGCCAAGGCCCAGCCGCCAAGAGGCCACATATATGCGTTGGCTCCGCGCCAACAGGTGAAAGTGTTTGCAAACCCTTACATATACCCAGTGAACTGACTGGAACCCAATGATACGCAGAGATGAAACAAACCCTCCTACATAAGTTGTACCCGTTTATCTGCTGTCTTCTCTTCTCTACCTCTGTTGAAAGCTCCCCCCCCCCCCTGCTTAACACAGCACACAGAGCTTAAGGTTGTCAATCTGCTGGAGCTCCCTTCCCTGTCGCCATTGTTCTCTTGGTGTCAGGAAAAGTGAAGTGACTCATACAGATAGCAGAGGAAGGAGGCAGCAGACAGACATGACACTTGGTGCTCTGGATTGAGACAAGTACACACTATAGAGGGATGTGCTTTGTTCATATTTCATGTCTGAGGTTTGCAACCACTTTAAGCTATTTTAACAGTACAGACATACTTGCTTATCAGAGGTGGGTGGTTGTCCTGTCATTTGTCTGTATTCTTTGTCAAAGCAGAAATGTCAGACTTTAAGGCTCCCATGGAAGCTAACATACCCAAATGTATGTGAAAAGCCCTCTAAGTAATTGATTTCAGGTATTTCCAATGAAGGGTTAAAGATAAACCATGGCTCCTCATTAAATGAGCTGCAACACCTCATTATAATTGCAACTGCACTTGCAGATTGCTCTTGGTCCTTCTGCAAAGTCTCACAAATACCTGTTGATCCTGCCAGTGAAGTCCACCCAATGCAGCTTCCTGTGATAGGATGGCAACTATGCTGCACTGGATTCAGAGCTGTCACTCTCATGGCGCATGTGCCTGTTTGTATTACAGTGGGATAAGAAGATTGTGCAGGGGGTGTGGCTAGCAACATTGTCACTGCTGATTATTAAGCTTAAAGCTTGTTAATCAGCACCTGGCCACACCTAGTCCCGCCCACTGCTTTCTGGATTGACAGCACTGCCTCTGTTACTGAAACCCTCCCACTGTGAGCTGCAGTGTCTGGGAGGGGGAGTATGTGAGATAAATAAAGTTTTTGTTTACGTTGTGATGAGGTTTGTGTATCACATAGTATCTGAATTTGTGACTTGTTTAGACTGTCATACGTGAGCCTTTACTTATACATTATGGCAACAGCAGACTATAGTGTGCTTCCAGCCTTGTGGCAACAGTCTGGTGAAGGCCCATTTCTGTTCCAGCATAACTGTTCCCTGTGTACAAAGCCAGCTCCACAACGAAATGATGGGGAGTCCATAAAGAACATCTAAGACACTCTTTAGAATTCTGACATGCCTTCATGTGACAAATGTAGGTGCGGGCGACAGATTCAGGTACCTGTTGTAGACAGTACCGTGTGTGAAGGTGCACCGAGAATGGAGTGTCTACACAGACACTGGCCTCATTGCAACTGCACTTCCTCCCCACCGCTGCAATTAAACAGCACAGTGGTGGGGAGTTTTGTATATGTGGGGGCGGAGCTTAATGGAGATTCACAGACACTAGTTCCCCATCAGGTCCACTCCCCATGTGACTGACAGCAGCCAATGGGCGGATCTTTAGCCAGTAGATAGCCTATAGACATTGTCTAAAGAATCTGCTCACTGCCAGCTGTCAATCACAAAGAGAAAGCGGACCTGACAGGGAACTAGTGTCTCAGCTTCCCCATCAGGCTTCACCCACTTTAATATCACTGGTTGCTAGGAGGCTGTGAAGCTGACAGCTTCCTTAACAACCAGTGACAGGGAGGGGATAGCGGCGTCAAAAGTGCCACTCTACTACACTGAGTACAGGGACAGGCACTCTGCCTGTCTCTACACATGCTTAGAGTTGGTCTTAATTACTCCAGTTTCATTATCTGCGAATTGGAAGTAATTATTTTTTTAATTTGGTGTATTAATAAAAGGTGGTGCAATTAAGAACTACCTGAATCTTCTGCATGTTTTAGGAAAGTTACCAAAACAGGCAGCAGGGGTTTCTGAATCTGCGCAGGCCACTTTAAAAGGCATAGCGCCAGAAAAGTGTTGGTAGGGATTTTTTAACCTCTTGAGTATATGCGACCGCTCCGCGGGTGTGCCTTAACGCAGTGTGCTGCCTGCATGCTCCCAACTCTCTAGCTGACGGATTGGTAAGCTTCTGATGCATACTTGCGATCGGGAGCTTTCTGACCATGTGACCGCCATGACAGCCAATCACAGTGGTCACATGACCCAAATGCCCCGCCTCCACCTCCCAGCTTTTAGAACTCTTAAAGGGCCGGGAGGCGATCGGCACAAAGGGGTTAAATTTACCTGATGGTTTAACCAGTTTGGTGTGGAGGAACGGTAGTGTCCCGCACAAAGCCCTCACCTCAACCCTACTGAACACCTTTGAGATGAATTGGAACACTAATTGTAGACCAGCTCCATAAGGACATGGTTTGACAAGTTTGGTGTAGAGCAGAGGTTCTCAATTCCTGTGTTCAGGACCCACTAACAGGCCAGGTTTGCAAGATAACTGAAATACATCACGGGTGATATCATTTGCTGCTCAGTAATTGCAGTATTCTAGTCTGCATCTCCCCCAAGGTAATACCTAAAGTTAGACCCCTTTCACACTGGAGGTGTTTTTCAGGTGCTTTAGCGCTAACAATAGCGCCTGTAAAGCGCCTGAAAAAAGCCTCATCTGCAATTCCAGTGTGTAAGCCCGAGTGCTTTGACACTGGAGCGCTGCGCTGGCAGGACGTCAAAAAAAAGGTCCTGCAAGCAACTTCTTTAAGGCGCTATAGGAGCGGTGTATATAACACTCCTAAAGCGCCCCTGCCCATTAAAATCAATGGGCAGAGCCTGCAGCGGTGCTTTGCGGGCACTTTTAACCCTTTATTCGGCCACTAGCAGGGGTTAAAAGTGCCCGCTAGAGCCAGAAAAGTGGCGCAAAAACTAGCAGTGCTTTACCGCTGACACCAGGGCATTGGCAATGTGAATGGGCTCTTATGCCGCGTACACACGGTCGGACTTTTCGTCTACAAAAGTCCAACGGACGCTGACGGACTAAAGCTGGCTGGTAATCCGATCGTGTGTGGGCTTCTCCGGACTTTCAACATACTTTTTTAGCCTCAAATCCGACGTACTTTAGATTTGAAACATGCTTCAAATCTTTACTTCGTAACTACGACGGACCCCGAAATCCGCTCGTCTGTGTGCTAGTCCGACGGACAAAAAGCCACGCTAGGGCACCTATTGGCTACTGGCTATGAACTTCCTTATTTTAGTCCGGTGTACGTCATCACGTAAGAATTCGACGGACTTTTGTGTGATCGTGTGTAGGCAAGTCTGTTCGTTAGAAAGTCCGCCGCAAGTCCGTCGAAAGTCCGCCGAAAGTCTGCCGGAAGTCTGTCGGACAGGCTGTCTGACTTTTGTAGACGAAAAGTCCGACCGTGTGTACGCGGCATTAGGGTTGCACAGGATAACACTTTTTGAAGACTGAGTACAAGTACCGATACTTTTTTCATATACTCGCCAATAACGATTACCGATACTTTTTTTTTTAATGTCATGTGACAGCGGCACTTATATGCAGCACTGATGAAGCGTGGACTGTGTCAGTAGTTTTTTTTTTTTTTTACAATTTTATTTTGTACAATTTATTTTTTTTATTATTTTTCACAATGCTTTCTTATTTATTTATTTATTTATTTGGGGGGGGGGGGGGTGGACAGTCAGTGTCTGTGTTTTTTTTTATTATTATTATTATTTTTACAATTTTACTTTTTTTTTTATTCAATCCTGTTGGGGTGTAGGAGGGGGTTTGGTGAGATAAAAGGGATCAAAACAGACCCCTGACATCTCCCCTCTGAGACATAGACAGAGATTCCCCAGTCCCTTTCTCAGCAGCCTTAGCTGTACTGAGCATGAACAGAAAGCAGACAGCGGCTCTCTCTCTATTCATAAACTGAAGCATCAATGCTCAGTTAAGAATGGACAGAGTCTGATCATTCAGAAAAGGAAGGAGCCGATAAATTACATATTTACCGGCTCCTTCTTCCGCCCTCCATCCTAAAAGATCTGGGAGGGGGGGCACAGGACGACGGGGGGGGGGGGGGGTTACGGGAGGACAGGGGGCAGGACCGGAGGAGGACGGGGGAGGGGGACAGGTTGGGACCGAAGGACAGGGGGGGACCAGAGGAAGACAGGGGGGACCAGAGGAGGACGGGGGGGGGGACCGGAGGAGGACAGGGGGGGACCAGAGGAGGACAGGGGGGACCGGAGGAGGACGGGGGGGACCGGAGGAGTCCATGGGAGGACACAGAGGGGAGCCGGAGGAGGATACAGGGGACACATTGGTATGATCAGTGCGGCGGTGGGGGATGTTATTATCACCGATCTCCTTGTGTGGCTTTCAATAAAGCAGCTGAAAGCCGCGAGGGGAGAGGAGGAGAAGCGGCTGTCAGCTGCTTTATTGAAAGCCACACAAGGAGATCAGTGATTATAACTTCCCCCACCGCTGCACCGATCATCCCTGAGTGCCCAGGTATCGGACTAGGCATCAGGAGCATTTGCACGAGTACTGTTGCAAATACTCAGTATCGGCATCAATACTAATACTAGTATCACCCTAGTGCAGCCCTACTTAAAAGCTGGCCTGTTAGTGGGTTCTGCGGACAGGAGTTGAGAACCACTGGTGTAGAACTGGAGTGTCCTGCACAGAGTCCTGACCTCAGGCATACTGAACACTTCTGGGATAAATTTGAATGCCGACTGCAAGCCAGGTCTTCTCATTCAACATCAGCACCTGACCCTCACAAAGGATGAATGAGCTCAAAATTGATTATGCCCATAGTTTCACTTTAAAACACATCTAAACCCCAAAACAAAAAAACAAAAAAAAATAGCTTACAAAACTCTACAAATGTTTTTTTGGGGTATGCTTTCAGGTTCCACTGCTGGCTGACATGTTTTGGGAACTTTTTGTTGCAGCTTACCTTTGCTTGGTAGTTATTTAAACGCACCATAGGGGGAAATTTACTAAAACTCGAGCACTCAGAATCTGGAGCAGCTGTACACGGTAGCCAATCAGCTTCTAACTTCAGCTCGTTCAATTAAGCTTTGACAATGAAACCTGGAAGCTGATTGGTTACTTTGCAGAGCTGAAACAGATTTTGCACTCTCCGGTTTTAGTAAATTCCCCCCCCAAATATGTCTGTTGGGGCATCATGAGCCCTAAGCAGTCCTCTTCTTAGTGACTGTATTATTAAAAAAAATAAAGAGTAAAACACAAATACCAATCCTAAAATCTCTGCACAGACTGAGCTATGAACCTGCACATCCAATTTCTCTCCATAGATCAGTGTGTTTCTATAATACATGTGCGGGAGGGCTACAATGTTGCCGGAGATGAGAACATTGCAGAAATGCGTTGGGTAGAACCCCAGAGTTGTGTTATAAAAGCATTCACTCTGTACTCGGGGCTGCTGGCTGTGAACCAAATTGTACGGTGTGTTTAAACCGTATGATGACTGACAGCCTTTAACGTGTGTTTGACATATCCTGTAATCATTTATGCATCAAACATAAGCAACTTTTTGCTCCAAATAATGCTCACAGGGAGAGGGTGTGTGGAGCCGCAGAGAGAGAGGTAAACTGGAATACTGCTAGCCTAATTCTGTCTAAAAGAATGGTGTAAAATACAAGCGATGCCAGAAAAGCATTGTTGGGGGGGGGGAGTTCAGTTCAGCTTTGAACTGGATCGCATTCTGAAAGTCTAATCAACAAGGAGGAAAGGTACCAAAAAGGTAAGGATCATTCCTTAACCACTTGAGCTCTGTGAGATTTTACCCCCTTCATGACCAGGCCATTGTTTGCTATTCAGCACTGCGCTACGTTAACTGGTAATTGCGCAGTCATGCAACATTGTACTCAAACAACATTTTTATCTATCTTCTTTACATAAATATAGTGTTCTTTTGGTGGTATTTGATCACCAATGTTTTTTTTTTTGTTTTTTGTAATATAAATTAAAAAAAAGACCAAAAATTGTGAAAAAAAAACTATATTTTTTACTTATTGCTATAAAACATATAAAATAAAAAAAAATCAAATTTCTTCATAAATTTTGGCCAAAATATATTCTGCTACATGTCTTTGGTAAAAAAAAAAAAAAAAATCCCAATAAGTGTATATTGACTGGTTTGCATGAAAGGTATAGCATCTACAAACTATGGGATATATAATATATATTTTTTTTTATACTACTATTGGCTGTGATCAACAACTTATAGTGGGACTGTGATAGTGCAGCGGGCCATCTGACACTAACTGACGCTGGGGCGGAACTGATTGACTACCGCCCCTGACATCACCAGTTACACTAATACAGTGATAATACTGTACACTATCGCTGTGCTAATGACACTGGCTGGGAAGAGGTTAACATCTAGGGGCGATTAAGGGGTTAAATGTGTGCCTAACAATGTGTAAAGTTAGTAAAGTGTGCTGCTTTTACAAATAGATCTCTAAGTTTCTCATCCAAACAGAGAGATTGTTCTCTCTTTACAGAGCTCCATGTAGATTGTCAACACAGAGTTCGAATCATTGGCCGGGACTTGCTGAAAGGCTCCCGCAGCGTACACTCACAGCGGGCTGGGGTGGGACACATACTTGCACCCTAAACCCGGAAGTAGGTAGCGATGTATGAGTACGTTGCTTTGCAAATACCGTCCGCAGTACATTGTGGGTGGGAGGTTGGGAAGTGGTTAAGGTTGATGTAAAGATACAGTTTACTGTATATTTTAGATTGTAAGCGCTGAGGAGAAAGGTCCTCTGGTCCCTCTTGTGTTGAACTGTATTGCAAATGTATTGTCTGCTAGACACGTGCAGAACGAACAAAAATGGTTTTGTTGCGTTTCTTACATAAATTTGTTTAGTTAAATTTGTTTCATTTGTTTAATTCGTTTTCAGAATTTGTTTTGTTTATTTTATTTTTGTTGTTTTTTTCTTCTTCTTCTTTTTGTTTGTTTTTGAATTGATTTGAAACGTTTTCGAATCAGTTTTGAATAGTTTTCGAATTTGAAAAGTTTTCGGATTTGAAAAGGTTTCGAATTTGAAAAGTTTTCGAATTTGAATAGTTTTCCGATTTCCAAAGAGAATTAAATAGAATAGAAAATAGAGGAATGTATTCTTTTATTTTCTATTCTATTTGATTCTCTTAGGAAATTGGAAAACTATTCAAATTTTAAAACTATTCGACTTCGAATTTTGTCCAAATTTTTTTTTGTTATTTTGGACTCATTTAAATCCGGTACTATTCTAATTTGGAAATTCGGATACATCCTAATTTCCGTATAACGAAAATGTGTCCGAATTTTAATTTTCGGAACGAAACGAACCGCACATGTCTATTGTCTCCCTCCACTTTCTAAAGCGCTGCACAAACTGATGGCTCTATACAAATCCTGAAATATAATAATAATAGCATATAAACTTTAACGTGTTAATGTCATTTCCAATATTTTGAAATCTGTAGTTTTCTTTAAAATAATATCTGATGATCCGGCTATGAAGGTCTTTGTTTAGGTACTTTCTGCTATTGGGTGAGAAGATTCTGCCCCACTCACCTATCTGTGCCCAGGCACTGTAACCCTGCCACACACACCCCTGTTGAAGACTGCAAGTGGCTTTGCTGACACACGTTGCTATCGAGATTTTTTTTCCCTAGGGTATAGGATGAATAGACAGACAAAGGCTTAATCAACTTGTAAGCAAAATGAAGCTGCAGGTGGCACAGTCCTATACATGTACTGTAAATAAAGAAAGATTTCCCTGGCAATTAAAGTGTATGTAAGCCTCAAATGAGTTTTTTTCAGCCTGGCGTCGTGCCTTCTGTATTTGCACACCTGTACTACACTACTGTTTGGTTTAATTTGCATTATTGATTTAAGGTGTCTCTTTTCCTAATCCTCTAATTGGGTATTATACTGTATGTAACAGACCTTTCCATTCATGCTTATGGGATTATGGATTTTAACCATTTTGTGTTTTTGGTGCTTTTGTAATACATTTTTGATTTTTATCATATATATATATATTGCCTTGTGTGTGCTGATAAAGTCCAACATTTTTTTTTATGTCAGGAGGAATCCTGTCGGTTTCACGCTTTCTAGACATGACGGATGTGGCACAGTGGAAGCCCCGGGTTTAATTTGCGTTTACTCTTTCATATCAATTTTCACCAGTGTAGGGAGCCCTATAGAAGGAGGACCCCAAGAGTCGAGATCCACTCTGTCAAAAACGTACTAAGCCAATTGGGCTCTTCGGTTTGGTGGGGTGCCCCTTACTCTCCAACAATTTCTATCCTAGTTGAGGCATCTATCTATGGAAGATTTTTCAAGTGTGTAAATAGCCTAACCAGAATCATCAAATGCAACTTCATGCATCCAATCAGCCTTGGATCTGGCTACGCTACTTCCAGTATGGTTGGCATCATGCTTTATTGTATTAAAGTGGTTGTAAACCTTAGTCATGAAATCTGAGCAAAGCACATATATCTGTAGTATTTTACTTACCTCTCTTCCAAAGCTCTAATGCCGTTTACACACGATCAGACTTCTCGTCGGAAAAAGATATGATGGCTTTTCCGACGGGATTCCGCTCAAGCTTGCCTTGCATACACACGGGTCACACAAAAGTTTGCTGAACTTACGACCGCCAAGAACGCGGTGACGTACAACACTACGACAAGCCGAGAAAATGAAGTTCAATGCTTCCGAGCATGCGTCGAATTGTTTCCGAGCATGCGTAGGGATTTTGCGCGTCGGAATTGCCACAGACGATCGCATTTTCGGATAGGAACTTTTTCCGACCGAAAAATTGAGAAGCTGCTCTCAATCTTTTGCTGGCTGGAATTCGGCCAGCAAAAGTCCGATGGAGCATACACACGGTCGCATTTTCCGACGAAAAACTCTCATCGGTCTTTTGCGGGCCGAAATTCGGATCGTGTGTACGCGGCATAAGTGTCATTTTTCACTGGTGCTTCATTCTTCAATTATCAGCATGAGTCGCTTCTGAGAAGTTTTCTCAACACATGAGATACATTTCTGTCAGCAGGGAGGCGGAGGGAGAGCTCAGCACGCAGCTTGTCTATTCAGAACACTTCTTCTGCTGTGTGGAGGGGGGTGTGTTCCTTTCCACCAATCAGCTCTCACACACTGTAACTGCAGCCTCTCCACCCCCTCCTCTCTGCACCTCACAGACGCAGAATGATTTTAACACGATTCTGTCCTTTTGAAGGGGTGTAGAGAAGAGAAGACTGCAGATAAACAAGTAAAACATATGTAGGAGGATTTGTTTCATCTCTGTGTATCACCTGAGGCCAGTCACTTCACTGGGTATATGTGAGGGTTTACAACCACTTTAAGCTTTCTTTAACGACTTGACGACCGCCACGCGACGATATACGTCGGCGCAATGGCAGTGGTGGGCAAATGGGCGTACAGGTACGTCCCCTTTAATTTGTGGGTGCGCGCACGTCCGGCGCGTGCTGCGTGAATGTGCCCGCGGGTCTGCGGACTCCATGTCCGCCGGTGTCCCACAATCATGTCATGGAGCGGCAGCATGGGGAGATGCCTATGTAAACAAGGCATTTTCCTGTTCTACCTAGCAACACGACTGTCATCGGGAGCAGTGATCTCTGTCATGTTGTAGTGAGCCTATCCACCCTACAGTTAGAATCACTCCCTAGGACTTACTTAACCCCTTGATCGCCCCCTAGTGTTTAACCCCTTCCCTGCCAGGGTCACTTATTCAGTAATCAGTGCATGTTTATAGCACTGATCACTGTATAAATGACAATGGTCCCAAAATAGTATCAAAAGTGTCTGATTTGTCCGTCGCAATCACGTTAAAAAAATTGCAGATTGCCGCCATTACTAATAAAAAAAAATTATAAAAATGCCATAAATCTATCCCCTATTTTGTAGACGCTATAACTTTCGCGTAAACCGATCAATATACGCTTATTGCGATTTTTTTTACCCTAAATATGTAGGAGAATACATATCGGCCTAAACTGAGGAAAAAATTAGTTTATTTATATATTTTTGGGGATATTTATTATAGCAAAAAGTAAAAAAAATTTTTTTTTTCAAAATTGTTGCTCTTTTTTTGTTTATAGCACACAAAATAAAAAACGCAGAGGTGATCAAATACCACCAAAAGAAAGCTCTATTTGTGGGAAAAAAAAGGACGTCAATTTTGTTTTGGTGTAACGTCACACGACCGCGCAATTGTCAGTTAAAGCGACGCAATGCCAAACCGCACAAAGTGCTCTGGTCAGGAAGGGGGTAAATCCTTCCGGTGCTGAAGTGGTTAAAATAAATACAAAATTGTGAACCTGTTGCAAAGTTTCTTACCCAGAGATCCTTTCAGTAGCAGTGACTGACTGATGATTAGCAGTAGCGTTGTCAGCCTGTCATGGGCGCTCCTCTAGTTGGCCATTGGGCCGCTAGACCTGATAGGCAGCCCAAAGGTAATCAAAGAAGCTCTCCCGGCCGGCTGACAACGCTGCTGTCTTATAAGCCACAACAGGAAGTGCCGTTACTGGCTGGATCCCTAGCTGAGAATGTTTGCAGCAGATTCTTGAAAAACAACTTAAAAAAAAAAGACTGTAGAGTATAAGATAATGGCAGACATACTGATAGATAAATAATTATTATTACTATTATACAGGATTTATATAACACCAACAGTTTATGCAGTGCTTTACAAAATAAAGGGAGAAAATGCAGCAGCAATACAATTCAATACAAGAGGGTTAAGGCCCATAGACACAATACGAAGATCAGAAGTACAATTTCGTCCGGGGAACGATCTGCCAATTTTCGGATCGTTAATATGGTGCTTTCAACAGCCGATTCCGTTTTTTTGTCAGACAAAAGCTGGATGTGCAGACTATAACATTTTTTGTCGTACGTGAACTCAACGTCTGATTTTCGTTTAATCAGTACGGTTTTTGTCCGAAAAAAATCGTAAGAGCAAGACTACGCTTGCTCAGAAACGAAAGAATACATACAAAACTATTCAACACATTACATCACTTCTGACCTTGTATTCTGTCGTACGAGAATTTTCGTATGGTGAGTAACCTCTTCACTTTCGACATGAGACTAACATGCAACAAAACAACGGACGAACGGTTGTCCCAAAAATCTGATCGTGTGTATGAGGCTTTAGGAGGGTCCTGAGAGCTTACAATCTAATAGGGAGGGGCTGGTGGAACAAAAGCTAATAATTGTGAGGGATGAACTGATTGAAGAGAAAGACAAGTTGATTATTAGCTGAAGGCAGGATAGGCTTCCCTGAAGAGAAGAGTTTTCATGGATCGCCTAAAAGTGGACAGAGTAGGAGATAACTGGACAGATTGGGGTAGTGAGTTCCAGAGGATGGGAGAGGCTCTGGAGAAGTCTTGGAGAGGAGCATGAGAGGAGGAGACAAGGGAGCTAGAGAGCAGGAGGTCTTGAGAGGAGCGGAGAGGACGGTTTGGCTGATATTTGGCGATACGATCGGTGATGTAGCTCGGGGCAGAGTTGTAAACGGCTTGGTATGTTATTGTTAGTGTTTTGAATTGTATTTGTTGGGCAATGGGAAGCCAGTGGAGG
The DNA here is from genome assembly GCA_037952835.1 of Lithobates septentrionalis. NCBI lineage: Eukaryota > Metazoa > Chordata > Amphibia > Anura > Ranidae > Lithobates > Lithobates septentrionalis. Next base: position 1,332,064 of record JBBDGP010002341.1, on the reverse strand, counting down.
GATTGGCAGAGAGGGGTGGCGGACACTGAACAGTTGGTAAGGTGGATGAGTCTGGCAGCGTCATTCACGATGGACTGAAGAGGGGAAAGCTTGCGGAGAGGTAAGCCAATGAGGAGGAAGTTACAATAGTCAAGGCGAAAGATAACAAGGGAGTGAGTAAGTTGCTTAGTGGTTTCAATGGTTAAAAAGGGGCGTATTTGGGAGAGGTTACGGAGGTGTGTTCTGCAAGATTTGGACAGTGATTGGATTTGGGGATGAAAGGACAGGTCAGAGTCCAGGATTACACCTAGCAGCCTGGCATGAGGGGAGGGAGTGATGTAAAATTTTGTCAGGGGAACGATCTGCCAATTTTCGGATCGTTAGTATGGTGCTTTCAACAGCCGATTATTACAGCCGTATTATTGATCTTGATAGAGAAGTCAGGGGAGGGGGCACAGGCCAGGAGGAGTTTAAGGAAGTGGTGTGACATCCATACTGATATGTCAGTTAGTAGGTTAGTAATGGGAGAGGAGACTGAAGGAGTCAGGTGAGGAGTAGAGAGATGAATTTGTGTGTCGTCAGCATAGAGATAGTACTTGAAGCCATGGGAGCTTTTACATAAACTCTTTTATCACAATTGCTATACTAGTGAGAGGACTCCAAGGTGAGACTACAAGGAAGGTTGGGTAAGTATGGCAGAAATGTCTTTACTTGAGCAAGTTCAGAAAAAGGAAGAGATTATTGGGGTAAGAGCAAAAAAGCTATAGGTTCCCTACTGCATGGGTTATCATTGGCAAATCACTAAGTTTTAAACAAAACTGGTGCTATTCTTACAGCTGAGAATATTCACATTTATATTTAATAGAGTTCAGCATGGGATAAGTGATTATCACCTAGTCCAGTGTGCCGTGTATCCTGGGGGGTCACTACATTGGATGCTCTCCACAGATAGCACCTTCTGCCTTCTGACAATGTGTGTCCTAATCTTGGTGTTGTTTTAATTAATCTTTTTTGTCATCCTTCCTGGAGGAGTTTAGAGGTGCGGTGCAATGATACCAGGCCCATATGTACAGACGGCGGTGTTCACAAAAGCTCTGATGTAAAAAAAACAAGAGCGAGGGAGAGGAGAGGGAGGTGTGTATGGGCCTCATCCATTCAACTTTCGCCGAATAACCGGTATAATTACTGTGGAAATAAATCACATTTATAGCAGCCAAACCGTTGGTGTAATCACTGTGTGCCGCGGTAAACGACATTATTTTGTAGAATTGCAATGGAAGATTAACGATTGTAGCGTGCCGGGCAAAATATTATCATAATATCCTTAAGATTCTCCAAGTATTAATGGGAAGGGAAATCTGCCATTACCACCTTTAAAGATTGTTTAGATAAACATGCTCTGGCCAGATAATGAAAGTAAAGGGCTGAGGATGCAATAACTCTTCCATCGCCACAGGAAATTTAGAGTGCCTCTAACCAGCTCCAAATCAAGGATGGAAAAGGAAAGGGGAAAGGAAAGGAAAGAAAAGGAAAGGAAGGGAAAGGAAAGGAAAGGGGAAAGGGGAAAGGAAAGGAAAGGGGAAAGGAAAGGAAAGGGGAAAGGGGAAAGGAAAGGAAAGGAAAGGGGAAAGGAAAGGAAAGGGGAAAGGAAAGGGGAAAGGAAAGGAAAGGAAAGGAAAGGAAAGGAAAGGAAAGGAAAGGAAGGGAAAGGAAAGGAAAAAAGAAAATGGAAAAAAGAAGAAATCTCAAAGTACTGGAGGAAGGATGGAGGGAAGTATCACGTACCTGGTAGAAGAGCCTGAATGGACGAGCAAGGCCTCTCTTACCACTCTGACTTAGGGCCCCTGATAGAGCAAACAGGAGGCACCAAAGTACAGAGTCGCACGAGTGCCAGAAAGTCTTTGGTGGTAGCAGGGTAGCGGGTCCGGTCGTGCTGAAGAGACACAGGAAAGCTTCCGCAGGAGACTAGCAGATGGCAGCAGGTGCAGATGGCAACGACAAGCAGCAGGGTCAGGCAGGCCGGGTCATACACGGTAGATCAAGTCGGGTACTAGGTGCAGGCAGGATCGTAGTCAGGAACAAGCCGGGTCAAACCAGATCAGCAGTGCGGTAGCCAGGGAGAAAGCAGAAGATTAGTCACAGGACAAGCCGGGATCGGTACAGGCAGAGTTCAAGGAAAGGTAACAGGACGGGCCAGGAGTCAGGATACAGGTTCACAGGTTACTGGACACTCAGAAGCTGAAGACAAGGCAGCACCAGGCCAAGCACCAGCTGGACTTAAATAGGACGTTTGGCGCCAACGTGAACGAGCGCTAGTGCGCTCAATGGATACGTACGGAAGTGTACGGGTGCCGATCGTATCTCAGGAATGCGTGACGGCCACTGTTTGCGCTCTTGTTCGCGCATGCGCACGTCTAAATGTCAAAGCCCGGTTTCTGTGTGCAACAGGAATATGTCTTCCTCTGTGCCTTAGACATCTTCGAGGCTGTCTGCTGATGGGTGTATCCTGACATTGCCCCCCTCCAATGGGCAGCCTCCGGATGCCCAACTGAGCTAGTCTCTCCGGATGGTTTTGACAGAATGCTTGGATAAGTCTGTTGGCATGGATATTGCCCTCTGGTTCCCAGGAATTCTCCTCAGGTCCGTACCCTTTCCATTTGACCAAGTACTGAACCTGATTCTGTCTCTTCCTGCAATCCATGATCGCCTCGACCTCGTACTCCTCTTCCCCATCTATCATTACCGGTGCAGGAGGATTACTACTTCGTTCGGGAAATGGATCTGGGCTAGCAGGTTTCAGTAGAGAGATATGGAAGACTGGGTGGATTCTGAAGGAATCCGGGAGTGCCAACTCATAAGCCACGTTATTGATCCTTTTCTTCACCCTGAAGGGTCCCACAAACCTAGGGCCCAGTTTTCTGGATGGGCAGGCTAATTTCAGATTAGTCGTAGCTAACCAGACCGGATCACCAGGTTCCAGAATCAACTCTCCCCGCTTCTTCTTATCAAAGGATTTTTTATAGTCTTCCTGGGCCTTGGTCATCGTCTTCTGTAGTAACTGATTGTTGGTCCTGAAAAAGTTTATTGTGTCCTGAACTGCCGGAACAGGGCATTCTGGAGCAGAGGCAGTCAAGAATGCGGGATGGAACCCATAGTTGGCGAAGAATGGGGCTTGTTTGATGGCAGAATGCTCTGAATTATTATACGCAAACTCCGCCAGAGGTAATAGTGCCAACCAGTCATCCTGTGAGAAGGAAGAGAAACAACGTAAGTATTGCTCTAACGTCTGGTTGGTCCTTTCCGTTTGACCATTGGTCTGGGGATGGTAAGCTGAGGAAAAGGATAGTTCGATTTTCAAAGATTTACACAAGGCTCTCCAAAATCTAGATGTGAATTGTACCCCGCGGTCCGACACGATATTGGCAGGAAGTCCATGAAGTCTCACGATTTCTTTAATAAAAACCTGCGCTGTCTCAGAGGCAGACGGGGTACCCTTCATGGGTAGGAAATGTGCCATCTTCGACAACCGATCTATGACTACAAAGATGGTAGAGTAACCTTCGGAAGGAGGGAGCTCAGTGATAAAATCCATAGAGATCATCTGCCAGGGTCTATCCGGAACTGGTAAGGGTCTCAACAAACCCCAGGATTTTGTTCGGCTATATTTATTTCTGGCGCAGGTAGGGCAGGTTTCAATGTACTTCTTGCAGTCTTCTTTTAAACAAGGCCACCAAAAGGTACGCTGTAAGAGCTCAGTTGTCTTGTGGACTCCAAAGTGTCCTGCAAGGGCATGGTCATGGCAGAGACCCAAGGTGGGGACTCGTAGACCTTCAGGCACAAAGATCTTGTTGTTGTGCCATAACAGGCCATCTTTAGCTTGTAACGTCATCTCAGGAGGTGGTGAGACATCAACAGTGGCTTGTCTAATTTGTGACAACAAATCTTCCTGTAATAAGAGGAAATTTCCGGGAGGAAGAATGGTATCCGGAGAAACCGGTTCTTCTGTCGTGCCAAACATTCGGGATAGAGCATCCGACTTAATGTTCTTAGATCCTGGCCTGTAGGTAATATGAAAGGTGAATCTTGTAAAAAAGAGTGCCCACCTGGCCTGCCGGGGTTTTAAGCGCTTTGCGACTCGCAGATACTCTAAGTTTCGATGATCGGTGTAGATCAGAATCGGATGAGCTGCACCTTCCAGTAGGTATCTCCACTCTTCGAGAGCAGCTTTAATTGCCAGAAGCTCACGGTCTCCTACGTCATAGTTTTTCTCTGCCGGGGACAACTTGCGGGAAAAAAATGCCACAGGATGTAGTAGGGACTTGGCCCCTTGGCGTTGAGACAGAACTGCCCCTACTGCCGTCTCTGATGCGTCTACCTCTAGGACGAACGGCAGAGCAGGATCTGGATGACGTAATATAGGTGCAGCTGTGAAAAGACCTTTCAGAGTCTCAAATGCGGTTTGCGCCTCGGAAGACCACTGGAACCGTTGGGACTGTCTTGTCAGTTGAGTTATGGGAGAAATTATTGCGGAAAACCCCTTGATAAATTTCCTATAGAAGTTCGCAAATCCTACGAACCGTTGCACCCCTTTCTTGTCCGTAGGAGCCGGCCAATCCAGGATTGCCGAGACCTTCTGGGGGTCCATCTTAATGCCCCCTGTGGAAAGAACAAGGCCCAGGAACTGGATGCTTGGGCATTCAAATTCGCATTTTTCTATTTTTGCAAATAAGCTGTGCTGTCTGAGTCGAGCCAAAACTTTTCTGACATGTTCTCGATGGGCTTCTAAAGAAGGAGAGAAAATCAAGATATCGTCAAGATATACAATAACAAATAAGTCTAAATAGTCCCGGAGAACATCATTAATAAAGTGTTGGAACGTTGCTGGGGCATTACATAGCCCAAAGGGCATCACCAAGTATTCGAAATGTCCAAACCTGGTACGAAAGGCCGTCTTCCATTCGTCACCTTCACGAATACGTACCAGGTTATATGCCCCTCGCAAGTCTAATTTTGTGAAGATGACAGCAGAACGGAGTCTCTGAAACAACTCTGGTACTAGAGGCAAGGGGTATCGGTTTTTGATCGTGATTTTATTTAAGTCCCGGTAGTCCACGCACGGGCGAAGGGAAAGATCCTTTTTCTCAACAAAGAAAATCCCAGCTCCGGCTGGGGATGTAGAGGGACGGATAAATCCCTTTCTCAGGCTGTCATCAATATAGACTTTTAAGGCGGCAAGTTCAGGTTCAGTCAAGGGAAAGATTCGCCCAAAAGGTATCTCGGCCCCAGGGAGGAGCTCGATGGGGCAGTCGTATGGTCTATGTGGAGGTAGAATCTCAGCTCCCTTCTTACTGAACACATCGGCAAAGTCTTGGTAGGGTGCTGGAATGGAAGGACGGGTTTCATCATCTGAGTCCATGCACAGCAAGGGGGATGGATAACAGAAGGGTCTGGAGAAGCAATGTTGCTGGCAGTAGAGAGAGAGAAACTCGACTTTTCCGACATCCCAATGGATACAGGGATTATGTGCCTGGAGCCATGGCATACCCAGAATGATAGGGAACAGTGGTGAAGCTATGGCATCCAGGCGTAACAGTTCTCTGTGGTCACCAGAAATAGTAGCTAATAACGGAACAGTCTCCTGGGTAACCGGACCGGATTTAATATGTGACCCGTCTGCCAGGTGGATAGATAGTCCATGAGCTTTGGGTTGCAGAGGAATTTTATGTTGAAGAGCAAAAGTCAAGTCAATGAAGCAACTGCAAGCCCCTGAATCTACAATAGCAGGTACTTGGATCACTCTTCCTGAAAGTTGTAGTGAGATCTGTACGGCCAGGTGAGAAGACTTGGTAGGCCGGGAGGACTGGCTGGCCGGGAGAAAGGACAGACATTTCCGAATCTTGGCAGGACAGGAACTCACATAATGGCCATCCCTTCCACAATACAGACACAAGTGGTTCTGACGACGGTACAGACGTTCCTCTGGAGAGAGGGAGGGATGGAACCTGCTGGGTTGAGATGGACTAGATGGACCAGACTCTTGTGGTAGCAGCCCTAGAGGCTGGAATCGTTCAGTTGATCTCTCTGCACTGCGTTCCCTCAGACGTCTGTCAATTTGAATTGTCAGGTTGATGAGTGCTTCTAAGGATTCAGGTACTCCAACACGAGCTAGTTCATCTTTTAGGGTTTCGGATAGTCCTAGTCGAAATTGGTAACAGAGAGCAGCACTGTTCCATTCGACGTCTGCGCTCCAGCATCTAAAGTCCGTTACATAGTCCTCCGCGGCTCGATGGCCTTGCTGGAGCGCATGCAGAGCAGACTCGGCCGTGGCAGTTCGCAGAGGGTCCTCGTAGATTTGAGCCATGGATGCAAAGAAGGTGGTCAGGCTTGACAGACAGGGATGGCCCTGTTCCATTAAACGGTGAGCCCAGGACTGAGGTTCACCCTGCAGGAGGGAGATAACAAACCCTACTTTGGTGATCTCCTGAGAGAAGGTCTGGGGCTGTAATGAAAAATACAGGATACAGGCATTCTGAAAAGTCCTGAACTTGCCACGGTTGCCAGAAAACTTCTCTGGAACCGGAACCCGGGGTTCCGGTGACTGCATTACAAGAGTAGGTGTTGGAGAGAGTTCATGAATTCGTTCTTCCAGCTGGCTGTAACTTGCTTGCAGGCTCTTGACTGTTTGGGTAAATGCCGTTAGGTGATGACACAGCTGCTCTACGGAGGAGGTTGCTCGTTCAGGCTCAGTCATGGCTGCCTTGTACTATCACGTACCTGGTAGAAGAGCCTGAATGGACGAGCAAGGCCTCTCTTACCACTCTGACTTAGGGCCCCTGATAGAGCAAACAGGAGGCACCAAAGTACAGAGTCGCACGAGTGCCAGAAAGTCTTTGGTGGTAGCAGGGTAGCGGGTCCGGTCGTGCTGAAGAGACACAGGAAAGCTTCCGCAGGAGACTAGCAGATGGCAGCAGGTGCAGATGGCAACGACAAGCAGCAGGGTCAGGCAGGCCGGGTCATACACGGTAGATCAAGTCGGGTACTAGGTGCAGGCAGGATCGTAGTCAGGAACAAGCCGGGTCAAACCAGATCAGCAGTGCGGTAGCCAGGGAGAAAGCAGAAGATTAGTCACAGGACAAGCCGGGATCGGTACAGGCAGAGTTCAAGGAAAGGTAACAGGACGGGCCAGGAGTCAGGATACAGGTTCACAGGTTACTGGACACTCAGAAGCTGAAGACAAGGCAGCACCAGGCCAAGCACCAGCTGGACTTAAATAGGACGTTTGGCGCCAACGTGAACGAGCGCTAGTGCGCTCAATGGATACGTACGGAAGTGTACGGGTGCCGATCGTATCTCAGGAATGCGTGACGGCCACTGTTTGCGCTCTTGTTCGCGCATGCGCACGTCTAAATGTCAAAGCCCGGTTTCTGTGTGCAACAGGAATATGTCTTCCTCTGTGCCTTAGACATCTTCGAGGCTGTCTGCTGATGGGTGTATCCTGACAGGAAGAAAGGTAAGGAAAAAAAAAAAGGGAAAATTAAAATAGAAAGAGAAAGGAAAGAAAGAGGTCCACCTTTACCGTAAAACCTATCAGGTGTTTATCTTTTTGGCCCTGTAATATCCTGTGTAATGATTTGAAAATTATTTAAGAAAATGGAAAAATAGGAAGAAATAAAAAGAAAAAAAAAAAAAGAATGTCTAAGTACTGTAGAAAGTAAGATACAAGGAAAAGAAAGGAAAGGTCTAAATACCGGGGGGATGGAGGAAAGAAAAGAAAGGGAAACAGAAAATAAAAAGTAAAAACAAGAAAAGAAAGAAAGGATAAAAGGTAGAAAGAAGGCACGGAAGGAGGGATGGAGGGGAAAAGAAAAGAAAGAAAAAAAATGCCTAAGTACTGGGGGATGTAAGGATGGAGGGGAGAAAGAAAGATAAAGAAAGATAAGAAAATAAAATAATAGTGTAAGTACTAGTGAAAGAAAAAAAGTAAAAAAAAAAGAAGAGAAAAAGAAATGGAAAAGGAAAAAAAGAAAAAGAGAAAAAGCAAAGGAAAATAAAAAAAAGGAAAGGAAAAGAAAAGAAAAGTCTAATGCCGCGTACACACGAGCGGACTTTACGGCAGACTTTGCTCGGCGGACTTTTTGATAGACTTTACGACGGACTTTCTGAATGAACGGACTTGCCTACACACAATCCACCAATGTAAAGTAGTGAGTGTACAGCTTGTATAACAGTGTAAATTTGCTGTCCCCTCAAAATAACTCAACACACAGCCATTAATGTCTAAACCGCTGACAACAAAAGTGAGTACACCCCTAAGTGAAAATGTCCAAATTGGGCCCAAAGTGTCAATATTTTGTGTGGCCACCATTATTTTCCAGCACTACCTTAACCCTCTTGGGCATGGAGGTCACCAGAGCTTCACATGTTGCCACTGGAGTCCTCTTCCCCTCCTCCATGACGACATCACGGAGCTGGTGGATGTTATGCCGCGTACACACGAGCGGACTTTACGGCAGACTTTGCTCGGCGGACTTTTCGACAGACTTTACGACGGACTTTCTGAATGAACGGACTTGCCTACACACAATCCACCAAAGTCCGTCGAATTCGTACGTGATGACGTACGACCGGACTAAAACAAGGAAGTTCATAGCCAGTAGCCAATAGCTGCCCTAGCGTGGCTTTTTGTCCGTCGAACTAGCATACAGACGAGCGGATTTTTCGACCGGACTCGAGTTCGACAGATTGATTTAAAACATGTTTCAAATCTAAGTCCGTCCAACTTTTGAGAAAACAAAGTCCGCTGGAGCCCACACACGATCGAATTGTCCGACGAAATCCCGTCCGCCGGGCAAAGTCTGCCGTAAAGTCCGCTCGTGTGTACGCGGCATTAGCACTAGATGAAGTAAGGATGGAGGGAAGGAAAGAAGATGGAGAATGGAAGTTAACAAAGAAACAAATATAGAATATAAAAGAATATATAATGTTAGTTATTCTACTCTTAGACACCTATAAATGCATCCCGAAAGGCCAGTAATATTATCAGGGAGGCCGGGATGTTTCCGCACTGTTCTCTATGATCAACTGCATGCCGGCAATTAAAACCCTCCAGTGCTCTTTAGCAATTACCTGGGGAGACATAAAACAATAATTACTAATCAGATGATTTTCCATTCCATTCTCAATCAGATCTAGAGCCAGGGAAAGTGCTACATTAACACCACTTACATCCGTATTAATAATTTGTACGCTCGTGGTTTTGCTGAACAAGACATCGCCAGCCCTGTTTATGAATCCGGAAGCACTGAGTCACTATGGACCGGCGCAGTGAAGTTTCATTACAAAGAAGTGTAAAAAATGGACCTGGCATTTTATGGTACTTACACAGCCACTATTATGGGGGGGGGGGGGGGGGGGTATTATTTTCCAATGATGTATTGATTTTGAAGAAAAATCCTATTCTCTTTTATTGTCTTCAGAAAAATGTATTTCAAATGTCGATTGGTCTTACATCACCTGTGCAGCATTAGTAAGCTAAACAGATATATATATATATATATAGATCTCTCTCTCTCTCTCTCTCTCTCTCTCTATATATATATATATATATATATATATATATATATATATATATACTACCGTTCAAAAGTTTGGGGTCACATTGAAATGTCCTTATTTTTGAAGGAAAAGTACTGTACTTTTAAATGAAGCTAACTTTAAACTAGTCCTAACTTTAAACAAATATACTCTATACATTGCTAATGTGGTAAATGACTATTCTAACTGCAAATGTCTAGTTTTTGGTGCAATATCTACATAGGTGTATAGAGGCCCATTTCCAGCAACTATCACTCCAGTGTTCTAATGGTACAATGTGTTTGCTCATTGGCTCAGAAGGCTAATTGATGATTAGCAAACCCTTGTGCAATCATGTTCACACATCTAAAAACAGTCTAGCTCCTTCCAGAAGCTACAAAACTGACCTTCCTGTGAGCAGATTGAGTTTCTGGAGCATCACATTTGTGGGGTCAATTACACGCTCAAAATGGCCAGAAAAAGAGAACTTTCATCTGAAACTCGACAGTCTATTCTTGTTCTTAGAAATGAAGGCTATTCCATGCGAGAAATTGCAAAGAAATTGAAGATTTCCTACAACGGTGTGTACTACTCCCTTCAGAGGACAGCACAAACAGGCTCTAACCAGAGTAGAAAAAGAAGTGGGAGGCCGCGTTGCACAACTAAGCAAGAAGATAAGCACATTAGAGTCTCTAGTTTGAGAAACAGACGCCTCACAGGACCCCAACTGGCATCTTCATTAAATAGTACCCGCAAAACACCAGTGTCAACATCTACAGTGAAGAGGCGGCTGCGGGATTTTGGGCTTCAGGGCAGAGTGGCAAAGAAAAAGCCATAACTGAGACTGGCCAATAAAAGAAAAAGATTAAGATGGGCAAAAGAACACAGACATTGGACAGAGGAAGACTGGAAAAAAGTGTTGTGGACGGATGAATCCAAGTTTGAGGTGTTTGGATCACAAAGAAGAACGTTTGTGAGACGCAGAACAAATGAAAAGATGCTGGAAGAATGCCTGACGCCATCTGTTAAGCATTGTGGAGGTAATGTGATGGTCTGGGGTTGCTTTGGTGCTGGTAAGGTGGGAGCTTTGTACAGGGTAAAAGGGATTCTGAATAAAGAAGGCTATCACTCCATTCTGCAACGCCATGCCATACCCAGTGGACAGCGCTTGATTGGAGCCAATTTCATCCTACAACAGGACAATGACCCTAAACACACCTCCAAATTGTGCAAGAACTATTTACAGCAGAAGCAGGCAGCTGGTATTCTATCGGTAATGGAGTGGCCAGCACAGTCACCAGATCTGAACCCCATTGAGCTGTTGTGGGAGCAGCTTGACCGTATGGTACGCCAGAAGTGCCCATCCAACCAATCCAACTTGTGGGAGCTGCTTCTAGAAGCGTGGGGTGCAATTTCTCCAGCTTACCTCAATAAATTAACAGCTAGAATGCCAAAGGTGTGCAATGCTGTAATTGCTGCAAAAGGAGGATTCTTTGATGAAAGCAAAGTTTGATGTAAAAACAATGTTATTTCAAATACAAATCATTATTTCTAACCTTGTCAATGTCTTGACTCTATTTTCTATTCATTTCACAACGTATGGTGGTGAATAAGTGTGACTTTTCATGGAAAACACAAAGTTGTTTGGGTGACCCCAAACTTTTGAACGGTAGTGTATATATATATATATATAGAGAGAGAGAGAGAGAGAGAGAGAGAGAGAGAGAGAGAGAGATCTATATATATATATATATATATATATATATATATATATATATATATATAGATCTATATATATATAAATATATATATATATATATATATATATATATATATATATATATATATAGATATAGATATAGATATAGATATAGATGTATATCTATCTATCTATCTATCTATCTATCTATATATATATATATATATATAGATATATATATATATACATACACTGTGTTACCCTGAAAATAAGACCGGTCTTATATTCATTTTGGCTATAAAAATACACTAGGGCTTATTTTCAGGGGGTGTCTTATTTATTTACGGTATGTACAATAATCTACATTTATTCAAATACAGTCATGTCATTCAATAGGCCTATAGAAGGAGCAGCTGCTCCGAGCGCGTAGCTTATCCACAGCTTCTCTCCTTGGGTGAAGCCCTCCCCTGGAAGTGTTCCCGGAAGTGATCGGACGACCCGTGACGTCACACGCGCTCCATGCCGGCCCCAGCCTCTTCCTGATGGCCACAGAAGGAGCTCCTGGCCCGATAACCAACGATCTGCAGCCCTGCAGCAGCACCGGATCAAGACCAGAGGAACACACCATGGACCACATATACACAGATGAGCCTTTTTATCGTTTTTATCCTGTAAGTGTGACCTTACTTTGTGTCATTAAAAGCATTCTATAATACTACACTCAGGTGGCGCTTCTTTTTCTACCCTTCTCTTGCCTACTACAGAGCCAGCTCTCTGAGGATAGCAGCCGCCTTTGATCAGCTACTATACTTGCTTAAACCCTTGAACTGCCAGTCTGATTGTTATGGACTAATTGCCTAGCCATTTTACATCCCAAGTATTGCATACACCTGTGTATTTGTGCTTACAGTTACCAATACTTTTTCGGACCTTAATGACCAGGCCATTTTTTGCAATATGGCACTGCGTTATTTTAACCGACAATTGCACAGTCCTGTGACGCTGTACCCCAATAAAATTTAAATAATTTTTTCCCCACAAATAGAGTTTTCTTTTGATGGTATTTGATCACCTCTGCAGTTATTATTTTTTGCGCTATAAACAAAAAAAGAGCGACAATTTTGAAAAAAAAAACTATATGTTTTACTTTCTGCTGTAATACATATCCCCAAAAAAATATAAAGAAACAAAATGTATTCATCAGTTTAGAACAATATGTATTATACTACACATTGTTGGTAAAAAAAAAACAAAAAAAACCCGCAATAAGCGTATATTGATTGGTTTGCGCAAAAGTTATAGCGTCTACAAACTAGGGGATAGATTTATGGCATTTTTATTATTACTATTTTTTTTTTACTAGTAATGGCAGCGATCTGCGATTTTTAGCGGGACTGCGACATTGCGGCGGACAGATCAGACACTTTTGACACTTTTTTGGGACCAGTGACATTATTACAGTGATCAGAGCTAAAAATATCCAATGATCACTGTATAAATGACACTGGCAGGGAAGGGGTCAACACTAGGGGGCGATCAAGGGGTTAAGTATTTTCTAGGGAGGTGTTTCTAACTGTGGGAGGGGGAGGGGACTGACTGGGACTACAGAGAGATCGCTGTTCCTGATCACTAGGAACAGACAATCTCACTGTACTCTCCTGTCAGAACGGGGATCTGCTTTGTTTACATTGGCAGATCCCTGTTCTTCCTCTCTGAGGAGCGATCCCTGGTGGCTGGCGGACATCGCGGCCGCCGGACCCGCACATCAGCTCCCTCGCTGTGCAGCGGCCACAGTATCTCGTGCATGAAATGACGTACATATACGCCATTTTACGCAATAGGGCTGCCCTGCCGCAGTATATATGTGGTGGGTGGTCCTTAAGTGGTTAAAGTCATTGTAAAATCATGTAATCCGTTCTGTAAAAAGACTATATAATGTGTAGTGTGCATAAGCTCTTCTTTCCCACTATGAGCACTGCAGAGGGAGGAGCTGCTGACGTCAGCCGGGAGGAGAGGAGAAGATCTCCGGCAGGTCAAGTGAGCGCCTGTTGTAAATAAGGTGTTTTCCTCAATAAAGTTACACAAGGAGACACACTGCACATTATATAAACTTTTTACAAAACAGATTATATGATTTTACAAGGACTTTAACTAGGGCTTATTTTCGGGGTAGGGCTTATATTGCAGCCATCCCCCAAAATCACGATAGGTCTTATTTTTGGGGTAGGACTTATTTTCGGCGAAACAAGGTATACGGTGCCTTGAAAACATATTCATACCCCTTGAAATTTTCCACATTTTGTCATGTTACAACCAAAAACATAAATGTATTTTATTGGGTTTTTATGTGATAGACCAACACAAAGTGGCAGATAATTGTGAAGTGAAAGGAAAGTGCTAAATGGCTTTCAAATTTTTTTACAAATACATATTTGTCAATACTTTGTAGAACCACCTTTTAACGCAATTAAAGCTGCAAGTCTTATTGGGGATGTCTCTACCAGCTTTGCACATCTAGAGAGGGACATTTTTGCCCATTCTGCTTTGCAAAATATTTCAAGCTCTGTCAGATTGGATGGAGAGCGTCTGTGAACAGCAATTTTCAAGTCTTGCCACAGATTCTCAATTGGATTTAGGTCTGGACTTTGACTGGGCCATTCTAACACATGAATATGCTTTGATCTAAACCATTCCATTGTAGCTCTGGCTGTATGTTTCGGGTCGTTGTCCTGCTGGAAGGTGAACCTCCGCCCCAGTCTCAAGTCTTTTGCAGACTCTAACAGGTTTTCTTCTAAGATTGTTCTGTATTTGGCTCCATCCATCTTCCCATCAACTTTAACCGGCTTCTCTGTCCCTGCTGAAGAAAGCATCCCCATAACATGATGCTGCCACCACCATGTTTCACGGTGGGGTTGGTGTGTTCAGGGTGATTTGCAGTTCGTTTTTCACCACACATAGTGTTTTGTTTTTAGACCAAAAAGTAAAATTTTGGTCTCATCTGAACAAAACACCTTCTTCCACATGTTTGCTGTGTCCCCCACATGGCTTCTCACAAACTGCAAACAAGACTTCTTATGACTTTCTTTCAACAATGTCTTTCTTCTTGTCACTCTTCCATAAAGGGCAGATTTGTGGAGAGTACGACTAATAGTTGTCCTGTGGACAGATTCTCCCACCTGAGCTGTGGATCTCTGCAGCTCCTCCAGAGTTACCATGGACCTCTTGGCTCTTCTCTGATGAATGCTCTCCTTGCCCGGCCGGTCAGTTTAGGTGGATGGCCATGTCTTGGTAGGTTTACAGTTGTGCCATACTCTTTCCATTTCCGGATGATAGATTTAGCCTAGGTTTACACTGCTGAACTCAGCTAAACTTGCACAATTTCATACCCGCATGTCAGTTTGACTTTGGGGGCGACTTCAGAAACATCTGTGTGGGTTCCTGCACAGATGTCTATTGGAATTGCACCCAAAGTCGCCAAAAGTAGTACAGAAATCGGGGCGTCACACCGATTTCGATGGTGCGATTTCTGGCAATAGCCGCCGATTTGGCATGCAATTTGACATGTCAAATCGCATCAATGTAAACCTAGGCTAAACAGTGCTCCATGAGATATTCAAAGCTTGGGATATTTTTGTATAACCTAACCCTGCTTTAAATGTCTCCACTACTTTATCCCTGACCTGTCTGGTTTGTTCCTTGGCCTTCATGATGCTGTTTGTTCATTAAAGTTCTCTAACAAACCTCTGAGGGCTTCACAGGGCTTCATCATCTTTCGGTTACCTCCCTACTGCTTCTAGAGGATTCTAGAATAAAGGAGAGGAAGAGAGGGGGAGCTGCCTGGGGTGTTCCAAGGAGCCCTGACCTATCCCCAACCTGGATTGGCAGGGGGCAGGCCTCCTTAAATACTTAGAGTCAGCCCAGCTGGGGAGGAGTTGTCGGGTGGAAGAAGCTGGAGATGGAGCCCTAGGTTGTTGGGGCCTTTGAGGTGCTCCCCGGAGTGAGGGGGGGTGACCCTGGGCCTGTGGGGTTCGGGTGCAAGTCAGTGCATTAAGGTGAAAAACCTGGAGACTTTACAACCCCTTTAATCATTGGTGTCAGTGGGAAATAAAGTGCCCCATCAATGTTGTCATTAACATGAATTGAGCCACATCTTTGGCATCTGTTGCAGGAATAGTGCCCCTTTTTGGTGTCAGAGGGAGGAATAAATAGTGCCCTATCATTGATGTTAGTGGGAAGGAATAGTGCCTTATCATTGATGTCAGTGGGAAGGAAAAGTGCCCCATCATTGGAAGGAATATTACCCTATTATTGGTGTCAGTGGGAGGAATCCTGTTCCATTGGAGAAAGTATGCCCCAGTGGTGGTATAATCGAAGGAATAGTGCTTAATCATTGGTGTCAGTCGGAGAAAAAGTGCCCCATCATTGGTGTCATTAAAATTAATATAGCCCAATTTTCACATGTGTAGGAGGAATAGTGCCCCTTCTTTGATGTCAGTGGGAAAGAATAGTGCCTCGTCACTGGAAGGAATATTACCCTATTGTTGGTGTCAGTGGGAGGAATAGTGTTCCATTGGAGAAATTATGCTCCAGTGTTGGTGTCAGTGGAAGTAATAATTGATCATCATTGGTGTCACTGGGAGAAAAACTGCCTTGTATCAGAAGGAGGAAAAGTGCCCCAAGGGCCGGGAGAAGGCAAGCATAGGGCCACATCTGGCCCACGGGCCACAGTTTGGAGACCACAGGTCTAGGGTGTACGAGTGCTAGGCCTTGTTTGAAGGGTGTACTCAATATCTGATTCTGCATTCACCAGACTTGCTGCAGTGTGTATTTAATAGATCAGGATGTTGCACACACAGTTCCGTCCTTGGAAGACCTCTTCTGCATCCCATGGACTGAGGTTCATTGGGGGCAATGACAAAAGAATGGGCTATACAGAAAGATTTCTTAAGAGAGACATGATACATTGTTCTACGTCATCGATCGGCCTCGTCCTTTCTTCTTCTCCCATTCTCTTCCCTTCAGGCTCTCAGAACATCAGTTACAATGACACCTAACCTTTACATCTCAGTAATAAACACACAAATAAGAAGGATTTATTGTACATTCACCCAGGGCTGAGGAAGAGCCAGGAGATTCTTGGTTTGTCAATTAAAAAAAACAACAAATTTCTCTGGCTTGTTAAAGCAGAACTCAATTCAAATAACTGAATACAGAGATGAAATACTTATCAGGGAGGAATCTGACAAAATATTTTCATTGTGTCTGACTACTCTTCTGATCACCCTGTCTGACACCATAGACTGCCCAATGATCTCACTTTTCTCCTTTGCTGTTATAAAATAAAGTTTGGTCACCAGTTTGTTGAGTAGACAGGAGAAGCTCACTAATGAAGTCATCCCTTTCCTTCCTGTAAGCAAGTTTAAATCTGACCTGCAGCCTCCCCTTAAGCCTTGCACAGGTGTACCGGCTCCTCTTCTGTCCTGAAATGGCTTACTCTGACTTCACTGCACTCTGGGAGCTTCTCCCAATGTGCATTAGAAGCTACAGCAAGTAGCTACAGCCTCCTGATGAAGTAGGTGTGGCTTGCCTCCGTAACGCGCCCCTATTGGCTACCGATTCTTGGGTTGACAGGTCGTAGGATCTTCCCAGGCGTCCACCGCAGCTCTCGTACCCACTGCCCAGCGGCCCCCGACTTCTCCGGCCTCGGCTCTTCCTTGTCTGGTCCCTCAGACTGTTGGCTATCCCTGGACCGCTGGTTCCCCCAGCGTGTTGACAGCTGCTCCCTCTGGACCATTCCAGACTGCATATCCTCTACTGTTCTTCGCCTCTTGTGAGTGCATTTTGTTGTTCATTCCACTTTTTTTATATTTAACTGTGCTATACCATAGCCTGCTTGGCGCCTCTCTTTCCTTCCCTTCTACTTTTGCAGCAAGTCACATAGAGCCCGCCTCATTTCCTGGCTGGAGGCCATCCGGTATCATCTAGCCTTTTCCTCCACATCCTGACTGTCCCTGGCCCCGCCCCTTTCATTAATTGGCTCTGAATCACATGAAGGTGTTACCTAGGGCGGACTGCATGCAAATGAAGCCTGTCTAGGTACACCTATTCCTCCAAATTGTCATCCAACCATTAGGGATTTTAGGCATGATATTTGCATAACGCCTTCCAAGAGCCAGTCCACTTCTGGCATGAGGACTGAGGGCTCAGGAGTACTGAGGCAGGGTGCTGAGATGTTTTCCGGAAGCTATGTACAGCCCCCCGCCGGCCCCTTTCACCAGCCATGATCTGCCAGCATAGAGAAGCACAGAGATCCAGTAATGACATCACAGTGTTTAAAAAAGGATACAGTATGTAATGAAAACAGGAAGCTTTTATTTAAAATGTCATTAGCATGTTGATAAAGAGGAGGGAAGAATGAGGGAAAGTGAAACATAAGCAATATACTGTATATATTGTGGCAGGGCCAAGCCACTGTGTAACATAGAAGTCCAGGCCAGGTTTTTCAGAAAACACTAATGGCACAGGTGTGTGTTGGCTTTATAAGAGAAACAGGATTAGAGTTCAGGCTTCCACCCTCCTGGGAGACAGTGTGTGTGTGTATCTGCAAGGGAGCAGAGAGGTGCACATTGGCACTGTGCTATCCCTGGCAGGACAGACAGAGGCCCGAGCCTGAAAGACGGAGCAGCAGGAAAAAGGAATAGAGACAAGCTGACAGAGGCACAGCGTCTGTGCACAAGCACTAGGATGTGTGTTTGATGGTCAGGAGAACCGAGGCATAAGGCCTGAGCAGAAGAATTGCCAAATAAAGAGAGCCAGGAGGCTGAATACTATTATATTCAATTTGATGGTGAAAACCCCTGTGTGGGCAACTGATATCTTTTGTTGAACTTTTCTTTGCAGTTTTAAATAAAAGCAGTAAAATATCTCCCCAGAAAAGACACCTCTGGGTAAACTCACTGTTTTGCACTATGATTAACAACCCCCAACTGTATTTTTCGCTCCATAAGATGCACCTAACCAAGAAAAAAAAATATTCTGAACCAAATGGTGCACTAAAATATTTACCAGTGCCCATGAAATGCAGCCAGACCCGTGCCATAAAATGAAACCTGACCTGTGCTATAAAATGCAGCCTTATCAGTGCCATAAAATGCAACCTTACCAGTGCCATAAAATGCAACCTTACCAGTGCCATAAAATGCAATCTTACCGGTGCCATAAAATGCAGCCTGACCTGTGCCATAAAATGCAGCCTGACCTGTGTCATAAAATGCAGCCTGACCTGTGTCATAAAATGCAGCCTGACCTGTGCCATAAAATGCAGCCTGACCTGTGCCATAAAATGCAGCCTGACCTGTGTCATAAAATGCAGCCTGACCTGTGCCATAAAATGCAGCCTGACCTGTGCCATAAAATGCAGCCTGACCTGTGCCATAAAATGCAGCCTGACCTGTGCCATAAAATGCAGCCTGACCTGTGCCATAAAATGCAGCCTGACCTGTGCCATAAAATGCAGCCTGACCTGTGCCATGAAATTCAGCCTTACCAGTGCCATAAAATGCAACCTGACCTGTGCTATAAAATGCAGCCTTAGTTCCTGGTCAATATTCGCTCCACAAGACGCGCAGACATTTCCCCCCAATTTTTTTTGGAGGGTTAGTAGGGCCGGGGTGCGCCTTATGGAGCAAAAAATATGATATATATATATATATATATATATATATATATATATATATATATACACACACACACACACAAGGTCTGTCCAAAAAAAGTCCAGCCATTGTTAATATAACGAGAATGGTTTGCGCAACACCAATGTATGTATGTCAGCCAAGGAGAGTAACTGGAATACACATGTGTGAACAATAACAACTTCACTGTACTGTTCCTCAAGAAGGTCATAACCGGGGATACACTGTGGGTCTACGGCTATGAAACGAAGGCCCAGTTGTCCCAATGGAAGTCGCCTGGTTCTCCACTCCCAAAGAAGGTGCAACGAAATCGCAGAAAGATTAAGACCGTGGTAACTGTGTTTCTTGATTGGGGAGGTGTTGTCCATCACAAGTATACTCCTCCAGGCCAAACAATTAGGTTTCAGTAATGCCCCGTACACACGGTCGGACTTTGTAGGATTTTTTCCGACGGATGTTGGCTCAAACTTGTCCTGCATACACACGGTCACACAAAGTTGTCGGAAAATCCGATCGTTCTGAACGCAGTGACGTAAAACACGTACGTCGGGACTATAAACGGGGCAGTAGCCAATAGCCCTCATCTCTTTATTTATTCTGAGCATGCGTGGCACTTTGTGCGTCGGATTTGTGTACACAAGATCAGAAATTCCGACAACGGATTTTGTTGTCGGAAAATTTTATAGCCTGCTCTCAA
Source organism: Lithobates septentrionalis (assembly GCA_037952835.1). NCBI lineage: Eukaryota > Metazoa > Chordata > Amphibia > Anura > Ranidae > Lithobates > Lithobates septentrionalis. The sequence continues at coordinate 1,312,422 of JBBDGP010002341.1, read as the reverse complement.
ACTTTGTGTGTCGGAAAATCCAATGGAAAATGTGTGATGGAGCCTACACACGGTCGGAATTTCCGACAACAAGGTCCTATCACACATTTTCCGTCGGAAAATCCGACCGTGTGTACGGGGCATAACAGAGCGCTACCTTAATGTTCTTCCATGATGATGAAGATGCAATACAATGAAGAGAACTGTGTGAGGTCCCAAGGTGCCTACTTTGAAGAGGACCTATGGCGTCATTGTCCTTTGTACAACGTTTCTTGTAACTTGCATCTTCTTCAATAAATGTCTCTATTTTTCATCTATATAGCAGCCACATGAACCACACACAGATACTGTAGATTTTTTTAAAAAAATCCCATCTATTATTTTCCTCCACACATAGGTAAATCTGGGGTTATAAAAGACTGACATGTCTGTCATACTGCAAATGTCAGAGCAGGCTGCCAGTGGATAAAATGAGTGAGAAGACAGAGCAGAACACATTATCTCCAGTCACCTTTGTCTGCAACCCTCTATGTCATATTTGTGTTTGTGCAGCACACACAGAGGTCAGGCAGAGTTCAGGTGAGTCTCAAAAGAGGGGAGACTGCTTTGAGAAACAGTTAAAGCTTAAAGGAGGCCACCATAATATACAGGGGACATTATCGAAGCTCAGGTTTGCCGTGCAATAACAATTTTAGATAACAAAAATAAATAAAGATCCCATATTAATATATGGGATATAATATCCTGTTATGTCCATCTGGAATTTCTTTATCTCCAGGCAAGCAGGTAAATACACAGATGAACTGTATATATGGGAGCTGTTTTATCTGCCAAACGATTTGCATTTCTGTCCATCCAGTCTTGAAATTTACACAGCTCTGCCACACAACACAGTCCTGCCTGGTAGGGGAGGGGACCTCTGACAAATAAAGTGCATCATTTTGATCATCTCATTACAATGGCACCTGAAATTGGGTGGGATATTATAAGGCAGCAAGTGAACATGTTGTCCCTAAAGTTGATGTGTTGAAAGCAGAAAAAATGGACAAGCGTAAGGATTTGAGCGACTTTCACAAGGGCCAAATTGTAATGACTAGACGACAAGGTCAGAGCAACTCCAAAACTGCAGCTCTTGTGGGATATTCCCAGTCTGCAGTGGTCAGGATCGACCAAAGTGGTCCAAAGAAGAAAAAAACAGCTACTGGGTCATGGGCGGCCAAGGCTCATAGATGGAGGTTGGGAGGGAAGGCTCATTGATGGAGATGGGGAGGAAAGGCTCATTGATGGAGGTGGGGAGGGAAAGCTCATTGATGGAGGTGGGGAGGGAAAGCTCATTGATGGAGGTGGGGAGGGAAGGCTCATTGATGGAGGTGGAGAGGGAAGGCACATTGATGGAGGTGGGTAGTGAAGGCTCATTGATGAAGGTGGGGAGGGAAGGCTCATTGATCAAGGTGGGGAGTGAAGGCTCATTGATGGAGGTGGGGAGGGAAGGCTCATTGATGGAGATGGGGAGGAAAGGCTCATTGGTGGAGGTGGGGAGGAAAGGCTCATTGATGGAGGTGGGGAGGAAAGGCTCATTGATGGAGGTGGGGAGGAAAGGCTCATTTATGGAGGTGGGGAGGGAAGGCTCATTGATGGAGGTGGGGAGGGAAGGCTCATTGATGGAGGTGGGGAGGAAAGGCTCATTGATGGAGGTGGGGAGGGAAGGCTCATTGATGGAGGTGGGGAGGGAAGGCTCATTGATGGAGGTGGGGAGGGAAGGCTCATTGATGGAGGTGGGGGGGGGAAGGCTCATTGATGGAGATGGGGAGGAAAGGCTCATTGATGGAGGTGGGGAGGAAAGGCTCATTGATGGAGATGGGGAGGGAAGGCTCAGTGATGGAGGAGAGGAGGGAAGGCTCATTGATGGAGGTGGGGAGGGAAGGCTCAGTGATGGAGGTGGGGAGTGAAGGCTCATGGATGGAGGTGGGGAGGGAAGGCTCATTGATGGAGGTATGGGAGAGAAGGCTCATTGATGGAGGTGGGGTAGGGGCAAGGCTCATTGATGGAGGTGGGGAGGGAAGGCTCATTAATGCAGGTTGGGAGAGAAGGCTCATTGATGGAGTTGGGGAGGGAAGGCTCATTGATGGAGGTGGGGAGTGAATGCTGATTGATGGAGGAGGGGAGGAAAGGCACATTAATGGAGGTGGGGAGTGAAGGCTTATTGATGGAGGTGGGGCGTGAAGGCTCATTGATGGAGGTGGAGAGGGAAGGCTCATTGATGAAGGTGGGGAGTGAAGGCTCATTGATGGAGGTGGGGAGGGAAGGCTCAGTGATGGATGTGGGAAGTGAAGGCTCATTGATGAAAGTGGGGAGGTGGGGAGGGAAGGCTCATTGATGGAGGTGGGGGGGTGAAGGCTCATTGATGGAGGTGGAGAGGGAAGGCTCATTGATGGAGGTGGAGAGGGAAGGCTCATTGATGGAGGTGGGGAGGGAAGGCTCATTGATGAAGGTGGGGAGTGAAGGCTCATTGATGGAGGTGGGGAGGGAAGGCTCATTGATGAAGGTGGGGAGTGAAGGCTCATTGATGGAGGTGGGGAGGGAAGGCTCAGTGATGGAGATGGGAAGTGAAGGCTCATTGATGAAAGTGGGGAGGTGGGGAGGGAAGGCTCATTGATGGAGGTGGGGGAGGGAAGGCTCATTGATGGAGGTGGGGTAGGGACAAGGCTCATTAATGGAGGTTGGGAGGGAAAGCTCATTAATGGAGGTGGGGGATGGGAAGGCTCATTAATGAAGGTGGGGTAGGGACAAGGCTCATTGATGGAGGTGAGGAGGGAAGGCTCATTGATAGAGGTGGGGAGGGAAGGCTCATTGGTGGTGGTGGGAAGAGAAGACTCATTGATGGAGGTGTGTGTGTGGGGGGGGGGGGGGCTCATTGATGAAGGTGGGGAGGGAATGCTGACCTTTGTAGTCTGACCCAATAGAAGAGCTACTGGAGCTCATATTGCTAAAAAAGCTCATGCTGGTTCTGATAGAAAGGTGTCAGAACACACAGAGCATCTCAGTTTGTTGTGTATGGGGCGGTGTAGCCGCAGACCGATTAGGGTGCCTATGCTGACCTTTGTCCACAGCCAAATGCACCTACAAGGGGCACATGAGCCTCAGAACTGGACCATGGAGCAATGGAAGAAGGTGGCCTGGTCTGATGAATCATGTTTTCTTTTACATCATGTGGATGGCCAGGTGTGTGCGCCACTTACCTGGGGAAGAGATGGCACGAGGATGCAGTATGGGAAGTAGGTAAGCCAACGGAGGCAGTGTGACTTAAAGGATCTGCTACTGACAACTTGGTGCCAGATACCACTGCATGCCTTCAGAGTTCTAGTGGAGTCCATGCCTCGACAGGTCAAGGCAGTTTTGGTGGCTAAAGGGGGACCTACTCAAAGGGGGGAGTTCAAAGGCCTGTTAGTCTTACAGTCCAATGAGCAGACAGGTGACAGAGGAAGCTACAAAGCTGACACGTGGAACAGAGCTTGAGTAATCCTGAGATTGAAGTGCCATACCATAAGTTATCTCTTTTCTGCACGGCCCCCAAGTGTCCCTTTAAATAGGGCTTGTATGCCCAGGGGGTTGGTAAGAATTGGATAATCATGTGACCACTGTGATTGGCTGTCACAGTGGTCACATAATTGGGAGCCTTTCTCGCCAATTCTCCTGATCAATAACACAGATTGAGAGCGATCTTCAACAGCTTAATCGTGGTGCTGGGAGCTCTGTCTGCCGCCCATTGGAGCATATGTGTCGCATGTGGGCATTAAAGCCCACCCTCTTTGCTGCCACACACATGCACTACATGAGAGGTGAGGTTAATCATCCAGATTTTTTTTTTTAACAAGACAAGATAAAATACTTTATCACAGAGCCAAATCTGTTTCAGTGATCAGGGTCTGAAGTGAGATGTAATATAGAATATGCTGGTCTTAATACAAAGTATACAGTTTAGAAACATAGAAAAAATATGGCAGAAAAAAAGAGCAAGTGGTCCATTGAATCTGCCCCATTTTTTTGTTCTTAATTTATATGTTTTTTTTTTGTGTTTCTTTATTTTTTTGTTTCCGGGGGGTTTTTTGTTAACTTTTTTGAGATCTGAGTATAGATCTATGTTTGTCTCAAGCATGTTTGAATCCATTTGAATCCATTTACTGTTGACTGACTTACTACCTCTGCTGGAAGTTTATTCCAAGCATCAACTACTCTTTCAGAAAAATTATAATTTTTTTAAGATTAGTTTTGAACTTCCCTCCTGCTAGTTTGAGGTCCTGTCCCCGTGTTTCATATTGAAAACAATACCCTCCTGAACCTTATTCATACCCTTGATGTATTTCAAGTTGTAGTAAAGGTTCAGCTTTATAAAAAACAAACATGTAATACATACCTGCTCTTTGTAATGGTTTTGCACAGAGCAGCTTCAATCCTCCTCTTCTCGAGTCCCCCACTGCCGCTCCTGGCTCTTCCCCCTTGACCAGTGCCCCCAATAGCAAGCCACCTGCTATGGTGCTTGCTCGCTCCTGAGCGCGCCGCTCCATACATCCATAAGACAAATGGACCCTTGCCCCTCCCACTCACTCCTCATTGGCTCACTAGCTGTGATTGCCAATGAGGAGAGGGAGTCCAAGTACAGCCGAGGCTCTCATGCACGTCGCTGGATCAAGAGGTGAGTATTGGGGGGGGGGGGGGGACTTTTGGGGGAGCTGCTGCACACAGAAGGTGTTTTATCTTCATGCACACAATGCATGACATGAAGGTAAAAAACCTTCAGCCTTTACAATCACTTTATAGGTTTCAGTTATGTCTCACCTTTTCCCTTCTTTCCTCCACACTGTACATATTATGTTCCTGAAGTCACTCCTGATATGTTCTACCCCTCTAACCTTTTACCATTTTTGTTACCTGTCTCTGGATTTGTTCTATCTTATCAATGTAATTTTTTAAGTGAAGCCTTCGGAACTGGACACAGTATTCTAAATGAAGCCTAAGCCCCCATTCAGACCAGTGCGGCTTTGAAATCTCGCTACTTCATCAGGATTTCAAAGCCACACATCAGTGCGATTTGCACTGCCGATTTAATTGCGGCTTGGGATTTCATACAACAAAAGTCTATGCAAGTCACAATAAAATCGGCAAAAAATTAGTAGACGTGGTGTATCTGGATTTTGCAAAAGCATTTGACACAGTTCCCCATAAACGTTTACTGTACAATATAAGGTCCGTTGGCATGGACCATAGGGTGAGTACATGGATTGAAAGCTGGCTACAAGGGCGCGTTCAGAGGGTGGTGATAAATGGGGAGTATTCGGAATGGTCAGGGGTGGGTAGTGGGGTTCCCCAGGGTTCTGTGCTGGGACCAATCCTATTTAATTTGTTCATAAATGACCTGGAGGATGGGATAAACAGTTCAATCTCTGTATTTGCGGACAATACTAAGCTAAGCAGGGAAATAACTTCTCTGCAGAATGTGGAAATCTTGCAAGAAGATCTGAACAAATTAATGGGGTGGGCGACTACATGGCAAATGAGGTTTAATGTAGAAAAATGTAAAATAATGCACTTGGGTGGCAAAAATGTGAATGCAATCGATACACTGGGGGGAGAACCTCTGGGGGGATCTAGGATGGAAAAGGACCTGGGGGTCCTAGTAGATGATAGGCTCAGCAATGGCATGCAATGACAAGCTGCTGCTAACAAAGCCAACAGAATATTGGCATTAAAAAGGGGATCAACTGCAGAGATAAAACGATAATTCTCCCGCTCTACAAGACTCTGGTCCGGCCGCACCTGGAGTATGCCGTCCAGTTCTGGGCACCAGTCCTCAGGAAGGATGTACTGGAAATTGAGCGAGTACAAAGAAGGGCAACAAAGCTAATAAAGGGTCTGGAGGATCTTAGTTATGAGGAAAGGTTGTGAGCTCTGAACTTATTCTCTCTGGAGAAGAGATGCTTGAGAGGGGATATGATTTCAATATACAAATACCGTACTGGTAACAAGACTTGTGGCCACTCATTAAAATTAGAAGAAAAGAGGTTTAACCTTAAACTACGTAGAGGGTTCTTTACTGTAAGAGCGGCAACAATGTGAAATTCCCTTCCACAGGCGGTGGTCTCAGCGGGGAGCATCAATAGTTTTAAAAAAAACTATTAGATAAGCACCTGGGCGATCGCAACATACAGGGATATACAATGTAATACTGACATATAATCACACACATAGGTTGGACTTGATAGACTTGTGTGTTTTTTCAACCTCACCTACTATGTAACTATGTAAAGTTGCTGTGAGATGAGTCGTGGCAATTTGAACAGTTCCATTGGCAACAATTGGGTACAACTTGTCATGCGGTTTCGTATTGGCAAATTGCACCAGTGTGAACAATGTTTAAATAAGATCTATATAGAGTTTAAAAACATATATAGATTTCAAACCAGGCAAGTAATGAAGTCTGTCAGCAGCTGGGACAGAAGAAAAAGTGGTGTCACTCTTCTGGCCAAGCCATAATTGGCAGCTAGGATGGTTCACGTGTTTCAATTGTGTGTCTAGCTCTTTGGCAGGGGTCTCACTTCAATAAATTTAGTGCTTCGTCAGGAATGTCTCTTTAAGCTCAGAGATATTGCAGGGAAAAAAAATAATAATGCGATTGCTCAGCAGTCAGCACCCCCTGCATGACCCTCTCTGACAGATGCAATTTCTGATATCCTAGTAATTTGTCACAGCTGCCGTTTCCCTGCCCGCTTCTCGAAGCAACAAGCCAGTGACAGTGGAAAGGTAATTATCATACAGCTTGTATTCATACATTTGATTAGGGTTTCTACAGAGATGAGACATAATGTTGTCAAAATAGGTGATTGCTAACAGGCGATAATGGCAGGATTTTTACCGTAGAGATAACGATTTGATATTGTTACCCTGCCACACGCATGCTCCTGCTACGGCTTAACAAGAGAAAAAGATGCCAAATACTGACTGCACGTCAGCAGCTCCTCCATGTATCACATCATTAATCAATAGCAACAAGTCCTCAAAGATATGAATTGCCAGCAGGCGGTTGATCCGCCATTGTGACCCCCTTCTAGAATGGGAGGGCCTGGGGCTTCTGTTCTGGAGGTAGAGAAGAAACACATCCATATTTTCAATAGCAGAGGATTATGGGAAATACCGCAAAAGGGAGCTGTCACAATGGATCAGCCCAGCTTCTATCTCCTGCAGAACCACCTCCATGGGTCCTACAGCCGAACGAGACCTGGCAGCTTGAGTGGATGGGATCAGTTTGAGATGCTCTGAGCTCATTCAGGTGCATTTGACTTGCAGTTGATCTCCTTCTGACTTGCAGTTGACCTGCTTCAAGCAGATTTGCATTCCCATAGACTTGTAATGTGGAATGCAAGCCTCACAATCCCATCAACACAGGCCGGTATTCTTCTACAAGCCATAGTGCCAACTGATTCCCCCATTTATTTATTTTTTCTCTCAGTAGATTTAAATATCCAGTTACACAATATCCATTTGAATTCCAATCTGATCTGGTTCCAATACTCTAACTGTATTGAAGAAAAAATTGAGGGGTGTGTTAGCTTTATCCGATTGAGTAGATATTGAATTTATTTCGCACAATATCACTAATACTCGATATGTGCAAATCTGTGTAAACATAGACAAAATTAAGACTTTGGATAGTGGTTGCTCCAGCTTTATCCGATTAATTCTTCTACAGTCCAAATTAGAAATTAAGCAAAATTTTATTGTGGCGTTTTGCCATTTGCAGTGTATTCAATTAGTTACCGTATATACTCAAGTATAAGTCGAATTTTTCAGCACATTTTTTTGTGCTGAAAGTGCCCCCCTCGACTTATACTCGAGTCAAGCACTTTTCTGCAGCAAAAAATTTCATTTTCCGAACCGACTTTGGGGCCCCGTATCTCAGGGCCACTTGGTGCTAGGAACCCCAAATTTGGTGTGCTAACCCAGTGGAACTGGTACCATAACATATCCAAAGCTAGGGGTTCCTAGCACCAAGTGGCACTGAGATACGGGGCCCCAAAACCGGTTCAGAAAATGTCATTCTCTGCTGCAGAAAAGTGCTTGACATTTTCTGAACTGATATTTGGGGCCCTGTATCTCGGGGCCACTTGGTGCTAGAAACCCCAACTTTGGAAATGTTTTGGTGCTAGACCCGCTGGGTCTGCATACTAAATTTGAGGTTCCTAGCACTAAGTGGCCCCGAGATACGGGGCCCCAAATTTGGTCAACTGTGTCCATCTGCAGCAATGTCATTTCGGGACCCTTTGGGTTCAGAGACCCCAAATTTTGGCTGCAGCTAGGGTGCATCTAGGAACCCTTAACTACCGAGTTTGAAGTTCAGGGGACCTATGGCTGCAAATGGGCACAGTGAGGCTGCAAATGGACATTGTTGACCCTCTTTTCCACTTACAGTAGCTGTGCGTTTTTCACCCTCGTCTTATACTTGGGTCAATGAGTTTTTCCCATTTTTTTTTGTGGTAAATTAGGGCCTCGACTTATACTCGGAACGACTTATACTCGAGTATATACGGTAATTTTCCATTTCTGTCTTTCCGTGGAACGCAGAAAATTGTAATTAAATTAAAGCCCAACTGAATTTAAAGAAATAGAAATTCTATCAGATAGACAATGTACTAAAAAAAAAGTCCATGTTCACATTCCTCCTTCCAGTTTCCTGTCACAGTGGATGTGCAGGGTATATAAGTATGGCCCGGTCATACATGCTCTCTTTCTGCGTGGAGGCACAGCTGTCATGGAGGCACTCAGGGCACACTAAGAGTCAATAGGGGACACATCATGCTCTGGGTGCACATGTCATGGGGAACACTGGAGTCACTAGATGACACATGATGCTTTATGGGGTGCACAGATGTCACGATGTACACTGGGGTGCACTGAGGGTCACTAGATGACACAGTGCATTGTGGTGCATGGGAGTGAGGGGGAGCATATGAGGTACAGATGTACTGTGTGCACTGGAGTCACTGGGTGTACTGGAGTCTTAGGGTACACTGAGCGCACTGGAGTCACTGGCTGTACTACGGTCACGGGGTACACTAGGTGCATTGGAGTCACTTGGTGTACTGGGTGCACTGGAGTCCTCCTGTCACAGGGTATACTGGGTGCACTGGAGTCATCATATCACAGGGTATACTGGGTGCACTGGAGTCTTTGTGTACACTGAGCACTTTGGAGTCACTGTGCGCGCTGGAGACACTGGTGTCACTGGGTGTACTGGAGGCACAGGGTACACTGGGCACTTTGAAGTCATTGGGTGTACTGGGTGCACTGAAGACACTGGTGTAACTGGGTGTACTGGGTGCACTGGAGTCCCTGAAGTCAGAAGTTACACTGGTTGCACTGGGCGCACTAGAGTCACAGGGTACCCTAAGCGCATTGGAGTCACAGCGTGTACTGAGTACACTGGAGAAAATAGAGTCACTGGATATACTGGAGTCATGTGGTGTACTGGAGTCTCAAGGTACACTGAGCGCATTGGAGTCACTGGGTTTACTGGGAGCACTGGAGGCACTGGGTGTACTATAGTCAGGGCGTACACTAGGTAGGTGCATTGGAGTCACTTAGTGTATTGGGTGCATTGGGGCCCTTAAGTCACAGGGTACACTGGAGTCTCAGGGTACACTGAGCACTTTGGAGTCACTGGGTGCACTGGAGACACTGGTGTAACTGGGTACACTGGAGTCCCTGAAGTCACAGGGTACACTAGAATCACTAGGTGTACTGGGCACACTGGAGTCACAGGGTACACTAAGCACACTGGAGTTATTGCGTGTACTAGGTGCACTGGAGAAACTGGAGTCACTGCGTATACTGGAGTCACAAAGTACATACTGGAGTCACTGGATATGCTGAGTCCCTGAAGTCACTGGGTACCCTGGGCACAGTGGAATCACTGGGTACACTGGAGCCTGAGGATGCACTGGAGTCAGGCATGCACAACACACAGGTGAGTACTGCAGCAGAAAGGGGAGCTTGTCTAATCTACAGCAACACGTTGCTTGAATGTCACCCCCTGTGTCACTTTGCAATTTAATTTCACGCCAATGAGGAGAGCCGTCTTCTGATCAACTGAAAGATCAAGAGGGTTGTCTCCTCATTTGCCACAGTGCCATTGTTCCATGTGAACCTCAGAGAGAAGACCTGGTGCTGGGTCCCGGAGGAGGTGCGAGTGACATTATGTCTGGTAAGAAAAAAATGTAAGGCAATGTAGAACTGATGCACACGCAGTCAGCTTAGAGTATATACCACAAATGTGCACAACTATAATCTCACATGAAAAATGTAAGACTTTTAAATGCCAGCTAATGCACTGCGTATGTGTTTCTAAAGCCTGCATTTCACTATATATAGGTCATTACATATCTGCTACATGCAGGAAGTGTTATATAAGTGTTCTCGCACGTAAGAAGGACTTCTTAGGTGAACTTGAGCTGGAGAAAAAAAAATTCCCAAGGGGTTCCCCACAGTGAAAAATCATTTAAGAAGGAAGCCCCCCCCCCCCTCCCATCTCCAGGGAACACGGCGAGGTGAAGCAGAATCTGAACAGTCAGCGGTTACAGCCAACGGAAGACAATGTTACCCCTGTGAAGGTGGGATGGACACCCACCTGAGTTCTGGAAATTAAATTAAAGCAGGACCATCTTCTCCCTAAAGCAATTATCAAAGCTGCCGCCTCACGCTAGCTACAAATTACATTTCTACAGAGCGTCGCTCGGCTTGGCACCTCGAAAATGCGAAGAAATGGGTAAAAATTGTAGGTTTTCTATCTCCGGGCCAGGAGATGGGAGGAAAAAAAAGATTGTAATGTGTCAAAATAGAATAAGCGATTAACCTGTAATGGAACATCTAGTCAAAATCTGTCCAAGATTCCTCCGCGCTCTCCCAATTAAAGTTTCTTTACCTTTAGGCTCTGCTACATTAATAGTTCCAGAACTTTAATTATTTATAGCAATGACGAGTCCACTGCTCATCTCACTTAAATTAAACGTCAGATATATATATATTTTTTTTAAGAAGTAGGTTCACTAACCAAATTATACGCCATGAACTATTAAAGGGAACATGTACTTTGCCCATGGAAAGTCGTACATTGCAAAGCATAAGGTGCCAAAAGCTACCATTCAGGTTCCCCTCCACTGACCAATCCAATGATGGAGATCTGGTACTTTTGGGTTTAGAGGGAACATGTGACCCAAGTCTCATATATGAAACGTGCCCGTGGGACTTTAAAGGAGTTACAGCAAAAAAAAAAGGACAGTGATAAATAAATTACAATTTTTATTCACATTCCATAAATCAATAGTAGATATAAATACAAACACCTGGGATTTTAAAAGAAGCACATGACATTCAATTGGTAAAATAATTGATAACATGATTGTAGGTTTATTAGTTCTTACATATACAAGTCTCATCATAGTAAAATTATATAAAAAATGGCAATCTGATGTTATTGAGCTAATTTTCAGTATATATCAATTATAAATCCACATAGACAGATTACATTAAAAAAAAAAAAATTCATCCATGATTATAAAAAATGAAATGTGCACGCATGATTGTGATAAAGCTGCATTAAAAAAAGCTTGACGCGTTTCGTGGAGTTCGCTCCACTTCCTCAGGAGTACATGCAAGGTGCGTATAAGTCAGCTCTGAATTCATCATGTGGTAATAAAGACTGATGGTTACTGGGGACGTCTATCCCGGGAGCTGTGGCAAAATGGCCGGTAGGAACCAAAAGTGCAAATAAACGAACTTCCAGAGGAATATGAATCCACATGATGTGGTCAATAGTGATGCCAATAATAACTCCAAAATATATCTTATAGTCCCGCATATTAGAGCCACAATCCAAAGTGTGATCCACAGTGTCCTAGGGGAAAATAAAAAAAGTGTCTGTGTGTCAGGGGTTGGGTTGGGTTTGGCCCCTTAGTTCCAGTTATTAAGGGAACTCCTAAGGAGTCAGCATACCAAGACATTTTGGACAATTTCATGCTCCCAACTTTGTGGAAACAGTTTGGGGACGGCCCCTTCCTGTCTAAACTGACTGTGCACCAGTGCACAAAGCAAGGTCCATAAAGACATGGATGAGTGAGTTTGGGGTGGAGGAACTTGACTGGCCTGCACAGAGTCCCGACCCCAACCCAATAGAACACCTTTAGGATGAATTAGAGCGGAGACTGCGAGCCAGGCCTTCTTGTCCAACATCAGTGCCTGACCTCACAAATGCGCTTCTGGAAGAATGGTCAAACATCCCCATAGACACACTCCTAAACCTTGTGGACAACCTTCCCAGAAGAGTTGAAGCTGTTATAGCTGCAAAGGGTGGGCTAACTCAATATTGAACCCTACGGACTAAGACTGGGATGCCATTAAAGTTCATGTGCTTGTAAAGGCAGGCGTCCCAATACTTTTGGTAATAAAGTGTATATCTTGAAGGACATGCTATTGATTATATTATACTAATGACATGGATTCATTGCAGATATTTTTATCATTATGAATATAATTATCTCCTGAAGAAGTGAACGTTGCTTCACGAAACACGTCGAGATTTAGATTGTAAGCTCTTCTGAGCAGGGCCCTCTTAATCCTCTTGTATTTTATTGTATTATAACTGTATTGTCTCCCTTTTATATTGTAAAGCGCTGCGTAAACTGTTGGCGCGATATAAATCCTGTATAATAATAATAATAATTTTGAATATTGCCTGCTGATCTTTATGTGCTTAGAATGCTGTCATAAGTACTTTTTGTATATGAAGTGTACATCAACAAAAAAAATGCTACTGTATGCTTTGAGTATGCTATTGTATTTTAATTCAACTGCTGTTAATATTGATATATGGAATGTGAATAAAAGTTTGATATTTTTTTTATTTTTTATCATGGGACTTGAAAGGCATAACTTTGAGCCTAGGTTCACATTGGAGCGATTTGAGAGATCAAATCGCATGACAAGTCACAGCCTATTGGAGACAATGGCACTGTTCCAATCGGTGCAACACCGATTTTGTGGCACCGAACTGATTTGCAAAAGTAGTTCCTGCACTACTTTTGCCGATTTCAGGTGCGACTTCAATAGACATCTGTTCATGAAGCCCCACAGATGTCCATCAAGTAGCAGCTGAAATCACGCTGACCTTGCTACTTTGAACTTGCGCTACTTTAAGTGAAGTAGCGCTAATTCAAAGTAGCATCAATGTGAACCAGCGCTTAAGCCCCATGAGCATGTTTCATATGTGAGAGTATATGAAGGACTGAGCTGCACCCACATTCATGCACTTTGGCCTTTTATAATTTTGATCACATGTGACCCAACTTTCACCTAATGACAATACAATGGCCAATGGTCAGGCCTGAGTGCCGTCACACAGGAAGCTGAGAGGAGCTTGCTCAGTCTTTAGTCCCAGCTTGCACAAAAATTCTGGAAGGGCCTTGCCGCAGTTTTGAGGAGCCCGGGGAGGGAAAGTACCAGTATGGTGCCTACTCTGTAGTCGATCCTGTTACTATTTTCCCAACATTTTTCCAAGTTGCTCATCTTCTGGACCCAAGTCACTCCGTCCAATGTCATTCTTTAAAGTAGACCTGTCACATGCTCAACCCAGCAAATGACGAGAAAACTGCAGAAGCAGAAGTTGGCTTTAGTAAAAATTTGCTTATCAGCACAATCAGTAGATACTAAGATAAAGGCAGCTGATGTTATATTCAAGTCTTGACTTTTCCTGGAAAAGTTGACGTTGGCCCCATCCTCTCCAACCTCTTGAGACTCCCATTTGACCAATGAGGCTAGATATCGAATGAATGGACCAGGATGTCCAGGAGGCTCTGGAGGAAGGAGAGGACAAGGTAAGCTTCCACTTTTTTCTTTCTTTTTTTTTTAACTCAAGACTTGCATAGCTCTGGAGAGTGGCTCCTCAGCGCCCGGCTTGCTACAGGGGGCATTGGAAGAAGTGAGGAGCCAACAGCACCAGTGGAGAAAAGTGACCTTTCTGTGCAATATCGTTGCACAGAGAAGGTGAGTATAACCTATTTTTTTTAAAAAATTGCATTTAGTATCACTAAGTATTTTAAATTTAAAATGCCCCATTAAGGTCAAAATGGTTATGTGTATGAACTATTATTATTTTCTTCCATGTCAATTGAGAAAAGTACAAGAAGCGGCGGGCCAGCGAAGTGCCTTTTGCCTACAAATATCGGCATTAAAATTCATTTTCATACCTTAGATATCTCAATAATGGAATTTAAAAGACACGCTCATTTCAAGGACTACATAAAACAAGGAACAAATAAACTCATAATGGCAACTCAATTGTAAACATCATTCGGAATATATGGCTGTAATATATTGAATTTATATATTGTCCCAGATTCGGGACTCTTATACATTAAATGCCATCTATAAAATCGATTAATCCTACTTAGACTCATAACTGGAAACCGTAAAACCAAATGAACAAATCATAGAACCATGCAGAGCTTCACATGACTCTATAGACTAGATTTATGCTCCCCATCATCCTAAAATTATAGTTTGCATAGGAAAATGCCAAACAAATTCCCATTGTTATAAACGTGATTAAAGATACAGTTCAATACGATTGTAATTTTTCATTTGTCAGTGCCAAGTGGATGCCCTTGCAAATCAGGAGGATAGATGTAAAATTAGTGCGCAAACAATCCATATACAAAAATGTCCGTTTGTTTAACGTTTGAGGTGCCAGTGTGCATTCATGGAACCAAGGGTAATGAAAAGGAGGCATTTCCTTCATTATGATGTCACTGGGACCATAAAACAAGAGTAAGTGGTGGCTTGTTAGGTATCAATCTAGCCTTGCAAAGCTGATGTCATGGGCTCAGTTCCCAAACGGGACATTCTCCTTGGGAACCTATACAAAAAAATTAAGGGTACCACTTCAGGCTTTAGTAGGTCCTTATATGCTGACAACTGTTGGGAGTGCAGGCAGGGAAAGAGCTTGTCTCAAATGATCGTCCCACGACTAAGCCCCGTGGGCAGGGCGAAACATGTCGGGGGTGTGGCTTGGATGGAGTTTAGGCTGAGGCTACCTCCACTCTTTACATGAGAGTTTTGTGTGATGTGCGGCTCCTGGGACTTCTTTTCCTTCCTCATTCTCTTTGGGAAGTCCTCATGTCATGGTTACGTCTGCTTGTTAACTGATGAAGATTCCATAATTTATGTGCAGAGGAAAGGCACGGGCGCACCATCCATCCCCGCTCTCGGCGGCCAGAAAAAACTCTATGAGAGGCTGAAAGCTGCTGTGGCCGGACGGCGCACAGGGTGATACCAATGTTTAGGGCCACATGCGCCCAGAAACAAATGCCTACAATGCAAGAAGCCTGCAATTCTTAGTCAGTGCCAGGACAAGGCCATCCAGCGCCCAGGGCAAAGATACCAAACTGTGCCCCCCCCTTCCCTTAAGGTTAGGGTCAGGGTGCCCACATCCCTGCATTAAACCATTGCGTCCAGAGCAGCTGCCCCTCCTGCTTACCCTTTGTCCTGGCCCTGATCCTAGTCTTCATCCCTGGGTGCATACTGTCCTAAGATACTGTCCTAAACATTAGTACCACTTGGTGCACCACTGTGCCCCATCTAGCCACAGCATCTGTCAGCCTCTCATAGGGTTTTACTTGCCGCCAGCAGTGGGGCTGGACGGTGTGCCAGCAACCCATGCACCAGGGCTAAATGGAAAGCCTGCATAAGGCCTAACAATAAATCAGGTGGCTGAAAGGTAATACATAAAGCCTGCAGACATGGTCAAGAGCTTAATCTGTTTATCAACTAACCATTCACAGTATCTCACAAAAGTGAGTACACCCCTCACATTTTTGTAAATATTTTATGATATCTTTTCATGTGACAACACTGAAAAAATTACACTTTGCTACAATGTAAAGTAGTGAGTGTACAGCTTGTATAACAGTGTAAATTTGCTGCCCCCTCAAAATAACTCAACACACAGCCATTAATGTCTAAACCGCTGGCAACAAAAGTGAGTACACCCCTAAGTGAAAATGTCCAAATTGGGCCCATTTAGCCATTTTCCTTCCCCGGTGTCATGTGACTCATTAGTGTTACAAGGTCTCAGGTGTGAATGGGGAGCAGGTGTGTTAAATTTGATGTTATTGCTCTCGCTCTTTCATACTGGTCACTGGAAGTTCAACATGGCACCTCATGGCAAAGAACTCTCCGAGGATCTGAAAAAGAAAAAAACTGTTGCTCTACATAAAGATGGCCTAGGCTATAAGAAGATTGCCAAGACCCTGAAACTGAGCTGCAGCACGGTGGCCAAGACCATACAGCGGTTTAACAGGACAGGTTCCACTCAGAACAGGCCTCACCATGGTCGACCAAAGAAGTTGAGTGCACGTGCTCAGCGTCATATCCAGAGGTTGTCTTTGGGAAATAGACGTATAAGTGCTGCCAGCATTGCTGCAGAGGTTGAAGGGGTGGGGGTCAGCCTGTCAGTGCTCAGACCATTAGCCGCACACTGCATCAAATTGGTCTGCATGGCTGTCGTCACAGAAGGAAGCCTCTTCTAAAGATGATGCACAAGAAAGCCTGCAAACAATTTGCTGAAGACAAGCAGACTAAAGACATGGATTACTGGAACCGTGTCCTGTGGTCTGATGAGACCAAGATAAACTTATTTGGTTCAGATGGTGTCAAGCATATGTGGTGGCAACCAGGTGAGGAGTACAAAGACAAGTGTGTCTTGCCTACAGTCAAGCATGGTGGTGGGAGTGTCATGGTCTGGGGCTGCATGAGTGCTGCCGGCACTGGGGAGCTACAGTTCATTGAGGGAACCATGAATGCCAACATGTACTGTGACATACTGAAGCAGAGCATGATCCCCTCCCTCTGGAGACTGGGCTGCAGTATTCCAACATGATAACGACCCCAAACACACCTCCAAGACGACCACTGCCTTGCTAAAGAAGCTGAGGGTAAAGGTGATGGACTGGCCAAGCATGTCTCCAGACCTAAACCTTATTGAGCATCTGTGGGACATCCTCAAACGGAAATTGGAGGAGTGCAAGGTCTCTAACATCCACCAGCTCCGTGATGTCGTCATGGAGGAGTGGAAGAGGACTCCAGTGGCAACCTGTGAAGCTCTGGTGAACTCCATGCCCCAGAGGGTTAAGGCAGTGCTGGAAAATAATGGTGGCCACACAAAATATTGACACTTTGGACCCAATTTGGAAATTTTCACTTAGGGGTGTACTCACTTTTGTTGCCAGCGGTTTAGACATTAATTGCTGTGTGTTATTTTGAGGGGACAGCAAATTTACACTGTTATACAAGCTGTACACTCACTACTTTACATTGTAGCAAAGTGTCATTTCTTCAGTGTTGTCACATGAAAAGATATAATAAAATAGTTACAAAAATGTGAGGGGTGTGCTCACTTTTGTGAGATACTGTAAATGGAAAAGAAGTGAGATCTAATAGACTTTTAGGCTTCATGCACACTGGAAAGCTAAAAACCTCCTAAAAGAACGCTGAATAAAACAATGCTAATATTTTACCATATTGTTGCAGACATTTAGCAGTGTTTAGCACAGTGTGAAAGTTATGTTTAGCAGCATCAACGTTGAACGGGGCCACTGGCATGCTTAAAAACCAGTGAATAGCCAGTTGTTAAGGATCATGGCAGGAAGCTGGCCTCCGCATTCATAACCACGGATGAGTCATCAGCTGTCAGCGGGCTTTCCCCCAAAAGCCATACCAGACCCCCTTAATCGAGCATGCAGCCTTGCAGGCAAGGAATGGGGGGGGGGGCACCCGCCCTCCTAAACCATACCCCTCAACTTGGGGGAGGTGCTTTGGGGTGGGGACAAGGGCCTATTCCCCACAACCCTGGCCGGTGGTTGTGGGGGTTTGCGAGCGGTAGGCTTATCAGATCCCACCCCCGCCCTTCATATGAAGGGGGCACATTGCGTCCCCCCTCATTCACCAAAAAAGGGTCAAAAATAAATAAATAGTCCCTTATAAAAAATCAAAACAAATAAAAAAAACAATGTCCCTCGGTGTAGATCCAGCGTCAATCACGATGAACGCTGCCGCTGCGGCGACCTGACCCGTCGCTGGTTCCCACTGTCTGATATCTCTGGCGTCTGACAGTTCTTAAATAACTAAGGAGCAGGGCCACCCGGTGACATTACTGAAAGGCCCCGCCCCTTGTGTCGACCCAGCATGCGTGGCCCCGTCCCTTAGTTATTTAAAAACTGTCAGAGGTTGGGAGCCAACGACAGGTACAGAGCTCTTTTTTTTCTTTTCTGGGTCGCGGTGGCACCGTTCATCACGATTGATGCTGGATCTACTCTGAGGGACATTTTTTTTTTTTTAATAAAGGACTTGTCAAAAACTGTCTCTGTGTTTTCATTTATTTTTGACACTTTTTGTTGGTGAATGAGTAAGGAATAAGGAAACATTGTAAGTGAGTAAGCATTTTCAGTAGAATAGAGAAGCCTGTACAACTGTGCAGAAGGGGAGGATGAAGTTCAGCATTACCAACTGCCTGAACAACACAAAACAGATGAAAGTAGTAAAATTAAACACAAAACAGCAACCACAAAGGCTGAAGGTTTCGGTCTAATTGGCAGCAGTGCTGGAGAGGGAGATTTGCTCTTTATTTTTCTCTAACCTATAATAGTATAATTGTGTTGGTGGTCACAGGGAGTCAGCGAACAGAAGGAGATCTTTTCCAGGCTGCGGGAGAACTTGCGCTGGCCGGCGATCAAAAATAAAAACAAACGAAGACCGAATTATCAGTGAGAAGTGGAATGTGGGAAAGACTTGCCAAGCTCTCCCGAGCCTGGATCACGATACTCTGCGGAAGGCATGTGCATGAATATGGAGGATGTTTATCAGACGTGGTATTATGTAACTTGTATTATGCTCCAAGATAAACAAATTTACTGGTGTCACACCTCGCACAGAGGGAGCGGGCAGAATGAGTGGTGCACGGCGCACAGGGGCGTCCTAAAGTCACAGCGTTAGTGAACCCGTCATAAAAAATAATACCCAGAACAACATAAACAACAAAGCCCTGAAATTTTTAGATATGTATGTGAAGTCAGTTAAAGGAAAAACCTCAAACAAGCCCAATAGCTCTGGCGAGGCGGCGCCAACACAGCAAGGCTTCCCTCAATGGGCGCTCAAATCATAGAAATACAGAAAGGAACGCCAGACTGAAACTGGATAAGAGTCCAAAATCATTTTAATTGTTCCCCTCCCCACACAGAGTAACAACTTGCCAGCTGCTGCTGAGCAGCAATGGTGGTCAAGATTTATCCTGTGTTTAGCCCTGATTAAGGGGGGTGGTATTGCCACCGAAATGCGTTTTTTTTTTTTTGTTTTTTATATGACTTTTTTTTTTTAATTATCTTGGACTCCTTTCTTATTTCGTTTTTTTTCTGTATTCTAAATACAAAATGTCCAACGAGCACACTTCCCTAAGAGCAGGTACTACAAAAGCTTCTTCTATGTGATCAGGGAGCCAGGGTGGATGCACAACCAATGGGGCAGCTATAGCTTTGGAATACATGTGCAGGTACTGCTTCCCTTTTCATAACCTTAGGGCCCATTCACACTGGTGCCTTGTGACAATGCTTGCTAAAATGTGCATTGCCACTATGCATGGCAACGCGCTTTCCCTCTGTCATGTTTTCCGGGCTCTGCTGTCCCACCTGTGGTGGTGGGTGCCTCAGGGTAGAGGGGAAGGAGACCAGTGAATGTCCACTGATCACCCCTACCCAGTAAGAACCTGGAATCGACATTTATGACATCACTGCCGGGTTCAAGTGTCACTTTCCCTGGCCCCTCCATTAGCTTCAGTGGAGGGCAGGTGATACTCCAGGGGTTTGAAAGAACCCTGATGTCTCATTAAAGAGAACCTGTCATAGCAAAATAGCATAGTTACCCTCAAGCCCCTAAAACCCCTCCAAAAATTTTTAAGCCTCTACATATGAACATAAACACACTCATCAGGGGCACCAACGTACAAAAAAGATGATTGTACTACACATGCATGCCAGAGTGAGAGCAATAATTATAGGGGAGATATTTACAGTCAACTCTAAACTGATGACCTGTAGGCACTTTTAGACCCTGTGTAAATTGTGCGCATTGGGAAGGTATTAATACACGTTTTCCGCATGTTGCACATAGGGAAGCCTATTCACTTGAACGGGCTGCCCCTATGCACGTTTTCGCTGGAGAGAAGGTCAGGAACCAAATTTTGGGCCTGAGCCAGGCACAGTTTTACATGTGGATTTGCCGCAATTTTCGTGTGGCAAAATTGCACCACGTAGCGGAGCAGAAAATTTAGGGTGCCGAAACTGTAGCTGTTTTGTGAGCACACGGATGTTTAAGGATTGACACATTGGGGAAGGTTTTCTAAATTTGGAGCACTCAGAATCTGGTGCAACTATGCATGGTGGTCAATCTGCTTCTAACTTCAGCTTGTGCAATTAAAGTGGTTCTAAAGCCTTTAAGGATTTTTACCTTCATGCATTCTAGGCATTCCTTCTGTGTCACCCCCTATATTGACCTGAGCCCCATGGCGATTCAGAGCTGTGCATGAGAGCAGTGGCTCTCCTGGCTTTGTCCCTCCTCCCTGGGCAGATCAATAGCAGAGGGAGCCATTGGCTCCCTCCAATGAACTCCAGTGACTGGGGGCGGGGCCAAATCTCACTGTCTGTGTCAATGGAGTAAGCAGCGGGTCTCCGGAGCGAGCCTGCACTATTAGGGGCACCAGCAAGAGGAGGAGGAGCCAGCAGCACCTGTGGGGGACCCGAAAAGCGGACAATTGGGGTCGCTCTGTGCAATTCTATTACACAGAGCAGGTAAGTATAAACATGTTTGTTTGTTTATTAAATGTTTCCTTTACAACCACTTTAAGCTTTGCCACTAAAACCTGGAAGCTGATTGGTTTCTATGCAGAGCTGCACCAGATTTTGCACTCCCCAGTGTTAGTAAACTCCCCATTAAAGGAGAAGTACAGCCGCAGATCATTTGGCTGTACTTCTCCTGTAGATCAGTTTGTTCTGCACTCCTGTGACCCGTTCTCAGCAGACAGCGGGCTGAAGCCTGTTGTCGGCTCACGTCAACGAGCCGGTCCAGGCTCAGGCAAGATTGCGACCCTATGGTCGGGATCCACCCACATGCCTGGACCGGGACCCGGCTCAGCCTTTCCGCGAGCTGCTGAGAGCCTGAACCGACCGCTCCCGCCACAGCCCAGAGCTCCAGTGAGCTAGGAGGAAGCAGAGCAGACAGCAGTAGCTGACAGTAACCAGCTCTCCGCTCAGGGAGCTGTGAGAACTGAGCGATCAGCAGTGTTTGATCGTTCAGTTCTCAGTGTTAGAGCCGGTGGGGGACAGATGTAGCATCCACCTAGGTAAGTATGTTTCTTAAAAAAATAAATAAAACCCCATACTTCTCTTTTAGGCTGGGTTCACACTATTGCGAATTGAATGAGGGTTTCCCCGCATCCAATTTGTATGTGAGGAGATTGTGACCGGCTCTCTATGGAGCCGGTTCACACATCTCCGCGGCGGCCCTGGAGGGAAATGCACAGGAGTCCTGTGCGTCTTCTGGTTCGTTTCAGGTCCGAATTCAGCCAACAATTTGGACTGAAATCAGACCTGAAACGGTGAACGGAGATGCTGCTGTGAGCTGCTACGTGCGGCAGTGTGAACTCAGCCTTAAGCATCTATTTAACCACTTCAGCCCCGGAAGAATTTACCCCCTTCCTGACCAGAGCACTTTTTGCGATACGGCACTGTGTCGTTTTAACTGACAATTACACGGTCGTGCGACGTTGCACCAAAACAAATTTGATGTCCTTTTTTTCCCCACAAATAGAGCTTTCTTTTGGTGCTATTTGATCACCTCTGTGGTTTTCATTTTTTGCGCTATAAACAAAAAAAGAGCGCCAATTTTGAAAAAAAAAACCCAATATTTTTTACTTTTTGCTATAATAAATATCCCCAAAAAATATATAAAAAAAACAAATTTCTTTCTCAGTTTAGGCCGATATGTATTCTTCTACATATTTTTTTTTTTTTGAAAAATTGCAATAAGCGTATATTGATTGGTTTGCGCAAAAGTTAGTGTCTACAAAATAGGGGATAGATTTATGGCATTTTTATTATTATTATTTTTTAATCACTAATGCGATTTTTATCGTGACTGCGACTTTTTGGCGGACTTTTGACACTATTTTGGGATCATTGTCATTTATACAGCGATCGGTGCTATAAAAATGCACTGATTACTGTGTAAACGACACTAAACACTAGGGGGTGATCAAGGGGTTAAGTGCGTCCTAGGGAGCAATTCTAACTGTGAGGAGGATGGGCTACCATTGACATGACGCCGATCACCGCTACCGATGACAGGGAGCAGTAGACCCCATTCATGTCACTAGGCAGAACGGGGAAATGCCTTGTTTACAAAGGCATCTCCCCGTTCTTCCGCTCAGTGACACGATCGCGGGCCGCCTGCGGACATAGAGTCCGCGGGACCCGTGGGCACGGTCACGGAATACGTAGCGGGCGCGCGTCCACAATGCCACGTCTTAAAGGGGACTTACAGGTACGCCCGTTTGCGCAGCCGTGCCATTGTGCCGACGTATATCGTCGTGCACTGGTCAGCAAGCGGTTAATATACCCAACCTCGTCTTTTATATCTTACCAAAATTCGGGCAAGATATTATTATTATTATACAGGATTTATATATTATTATTATTATTATACAGGATTTATATATTATTATACAGTATTTATATAGTGCCGATAGTATGCGCAGCACTTTACAACATGAGGGCAGACTGTACAATTACTGTACAATTACAATACAAAATTAACGTTAGTATATTTTTCACTGAAATGTTGCACTTGATAAATTGTTGGGATAATAATGTGTGACATAAAAATTTTTTAACAACCAGCATTTTATTCTCCATGGTCTCTGCTTTCAGGAAATATATCATATTTTGGGTTTTAAGTACTCTTCAGGTCTTCAACATGGGAAAAAGAAAAACAGTTCTGACATTGGAACGGGTTAAATGAAAGTGTTTGATCCTGGAGTTCAGCTTTAAGTATATTACTCCAAAAGGAAAAAAAAACAAAAAACAACAATAAAAAAAAAAAACAGCTTTTTATTTACTGCCGTCCATTTTATGACTACATGACAATCCTTCCCGCTAAGTGAAATGCACTGTTTGGGCTACATGGAATATTGCCAGGTGCGGCTACCCGCCAATTATGTGCATTAAATGACGACTAGGCAGTTTTATGTGGCTGAATTGGAACAGTCATTTAAAAAAAAAAAAAAAACAATGAAGCCACGCGGAGATAGGCAATTTTATGCGCCGCGGCAGGCGGTGGGACTCATTTTGCAGCTCTTCTCTTCCTTCAGATAAGCCGTATGTGCAGAAACTTTCACTCGCTTTCCGTGCACAATTTACATCCAGTGACAGGCCGATAATTGTAGGCTGTGTCACACATTCCCCGCACACACGCACGGGCCACACGGGCCAACGCTATCTGCAGCGCGGTATGCTGGAGGTTCGCATGTTGTGTCTTCACCAGCATAAGGTTCACCAAACGGTTGTCTGACATGGCAGAATCTGGTAATACATAATTTAGATTCCCTATCAGTCCTATCACATATGTCAAACACAAGGCCGAATCCGGCCCTCCAGGACTTTTCATGTGGCCCTCTCACCTCTCCTGCAGCTCCCATGCTTTTCTGTGCAGCTGCAAAGAGGGTCCTTTCTGCCCCCCCCCCCCCCCGTCTCAGCAGTTGCCTGCAGAAAGGAAGACAGAACTCATCCTAAAGATCCTGCGCCTCTCTGTGCAGCCACAGCACCCCCTCATTTCCGCCTCCCCTGGTCTCAGCATTCAGCAGACTCCCGCCCTCCTCTGGTCCTCCTCCAGACCCTGCACTTTCTGCTCCCCAGCCATTGGTGTGCGCAGCCTATTGCATTAGGGTGTGCACCCCAGAGCACAAACACATGCATGGTTTATCAGCAGAGCAGTGGACAGTGTCAGTAGAGCAGAGATTGGTGGCAGTAGGGCAGTGGGCGGTGTCAGGTTTTATTTATATATTTTTTTTTTTTTACAATTTTTTTTTTTTTTTTTACAATCCTATTTTTGATTTTTTTTTTTTTTACAATTTTTTAGGAGCCCCTTATGGGGTTTTGGTGAAATATCAAGGGTCTAAACAGAGAGAAAAGGACTGAGGACAGAGATCCCCCAGTCCCTTTCTCTGCAACCTCAGCTGCACTGGACAGTGAACAAATGGGAAATGCTCTGTGCTGAGCGGCTTCCTGTTCATTCACAAACTAAAGCATAGTAAATAGCTTACTTACTGAAAAATCCCCCGCAGCAACTGGCGGGAGAGGAGAGAAGAGAAGCTGGCAGCACCGCAGGAGGGAGACAGGGGGCACCGGGGATCGGCACCACACAGGGTGATTAGGGTGTGCCCAGGCACACCCAGCACACCCTGTGCGCACGCCTATGTTCCCAGCTCCTACCAGCGGCGCTAAAACTAGCGGCACTTTACCGCTAATACGGCCGCGCTCTAAGGGGGTCCTGAGGTGCTCCTCAACATCTAGTCTTTCAAATACAACCGGCCCTTTGAGGGACAACCATAATGCTGATGCGGCCCATGATGAATTGAGTTTGACACCCCTGTTCTAAAGGTTCTCAGTGCCTTGCCTGGTAACAGGAGCGCCAACAGAGTCATTCAATTGCAGTGCTTGATGCTGTCAGTCTACCACAGAGAACGTGCTGACAGGAGAATAGAGCAGTATGAGTACTCTTCAGTGCATTGCTGCTCTTTCACCGTACCCCCCCCCCCCCCCCAACTTACAGAGATGAGAATGAGGGACACCAATTAGCAACAGTATGTAGGCATAGGACACACCTCCTGCCACACCCCCCTTAAAGGAGAATGATTGGTTAAACCCACAAGTGCTTTTTTACCACTATTATTCCTTTATATTGGCTTTTGGAATTTACAAATGGCGTCATTTAGAAATTGGATGAAATCTTTAGCACTGGGAAATCCTCGAAATCAGGGACAGTTGGGAGGTTTGCTTTCACTATCCAATCAGAGCGTGGGAGGTGTGTCCTGGGCCATGCTTTGCTGTCACACCGGAGGTCACTGACCTGCCTGTACTGTATGACAGAGTTGACTGGATGAAAGGTCCGGGGTTCACAGACTTTCAGCACACACAGGCCACAAGTAAGGACTTCAAACGTGGGTTTAGCTGCTCGCTGAAGTTCAGCTTAAAAACACAATTTTATTTCTACAATCACTCAAGGCTTTGTTGGTAAGAAGAGATCCCTGACGGCACACCTTCAGTATATTGGCTTTGGCGCTGTCTCGCGATTTTAATGTTTGTTTAGATAGAACAAAAGACCTCTTGTTAGTAAACAGTCTTTCATCGCTCACAGGCAAATGACAACCAGCAGAACTGATCTTCTCCCGGCTATGTAGAGTGTTTATGATATTAACCCAGAACACAGAGCCTTACATCACCATGTTCTTAATAAAGGAGTGGTGCCGCCTCCCCGAAATCACTGATCAGCATCAGATTCGCCATGAAGATTGATTGGGGACTGTGGGGAAAAAAACTTCTAACTACACTCTATACAAGGTCCAGGGTGTTACTGTAGTATGGAATCTTTTTTTTATTGCTATCATATGACTGATTATTAATAGTATATGAGTATTTTTTTTTCGTTCGATCATGTAGGTAACTTACAGCCAAACAACGTTTAGTAAGAGCATGAACAGAATTCAATATGATACATGACTAGAGCCACCACAGACATGCCTTTTATCTGAAATAAACCTTGACACCCCCTGCAAACCACTGTGCCCGCACCCCCTGCACACCTCATCTCGCCACTGTGCCCGCACCCCCTGCAAACCTCTTCCCACCACTGTGCCCGCACCCCCTGCAAACCTTATCCCACCACTGTGCCCGCACCCCCTGCAAACCTATTTCCACTACTGTGCCCGCACCCCCTGCAAACCTATTTCCACTACTGTGCCCGCACCCCCTGCAAACCTCTTCCCACCACTGTGCCCGCACCCCCTGCAAACCTTATCCCACCACTGTGCCCGCACCCCCTGCAAACCTATTTCCACTACTGTGCCCGCACCCCCTGCAAACCTCTTACCACCACTGTGCCCACACCCCCTGCAAACCTCTTCCCACCACTGTGCCCGCATCCCCTGCAAACCTCTTCCCACCACTGTGCCCGCACCCCCTGCAAACCTCCTCCCACCACTGTGCCCGCACCCCCTGCAAACCTATTCTCACTACTGTACCCGCACCCCCTGCAAACCTCTTCCCACCACTGTGCCCACAACCCCTGCAAATCTCTTCCCACCACTGTGCCCGCACCCCCTGCAAACCTTATCCCACCACTGTGCCCGCACCCCCTGCAAACCTATTTCCACTACTGTGCCCGCACCCCCTGCAAACCTATTTCCACTACTGTGCCCACACCCCCTGCAAACCTCTTCCCACCACTGTGCCCGCATCCCCTGCAAACCTATTCCCACCACTGTGCCCGCACCCCCTGCAAACCTCCTCCCACCACTGTGCCCGCACCCCCTGCAAACCTATTCTCACTACTGTACCCGCACCCCCTGCAAACCTCTTCCCACCACTGTGCCCACAACCCCTGCAAATCTCTTCCCACCACTGTGCCCGCACCCCCTGCAAACCTCTTCCCACCACTGTGCCCGCACCCCCTGCAAACCTCCTCCCACCACTGTGCCCGCACCCCCTGCAAACCTCTTCCCACCACTGTGCCCACACCCCCTGCAAACCTCTTCCCACCACTGTGCCCACAGCCCCTGCAAATCTCTTCCCATCACTGTGCCCGCACCCCCTGCAAACCTCTTCCCACCACTGTGCCCGCACCCCCTGCAAACCTCCTCCCACCATGCCCGCACCCCCTGCAAACCTCTTCCCACCACTGTGCCCACACCCCCTGCAAACCTATTCCCACTACTGTGCCCGCACCCCCTGCAAACCTCTTCCCACCACTGTGCCCGCAACCCCTGCAAATCTCTTCCCACCACTGTGCCCACACCCCCTGCAAACCTCTTACCACCACTGTGCCCACATCCCCTGCACACTTCAGCTCAACACCATGCCTGCACCCCCTGCACACCTCATCTCAACACCATGCTCGCACCCCCTGCACACCTCATCTCAACACCATGCCCGCATCCCCTGCAAACTTCATCCCACCACTGTGCCCGCACCCCTTGCACACCTCATCTCAACACCATGCCCTCACCCCCTGCACACCTCATCTCAACACAATGTCCACACCCCCTGCAAACTTCATCCCACCACTGTGCTCACACCCCCTGTGCAACGCATCTAAGCACAATGTCCACACCCCCTGCAAACTTCATCCCACCACTGTGCCCGCACCACCTGCACACATCATCTTAATACCATACCCGCACCCCCTGCAGACCTCATCTCAACACCATGCCCGTACCCCTGCAAACCTCATCCCACCACTGTGCCCGCACCCCCTGCACACCTCATCTCAACACCATACCCGCACCCCCTGCAGACCTCATCTCAACACTATGCCCGCACCCCCTGCAAACCTCATCCCACCACTGTGCCCGCACCCCTGGCACACCTCATTTAAACACCATGCCCGCACCCCCTGCACACCTTATCTAAACACTATGCCCACACCCCCTGCAAACTTCATCCCACCACTGTGCCCACACCCCCTGCAAACTTCATTCCACCACTGTGCCCGCACCCCCTGCACACCTCATTTCACCACCATGCCCGCACCCCCTGCACACCGCATCTCACTACCATGACTGCACCCCCACACACCTCATCTCACCCCCATGACTGCACCCCCTGCACCCCTCATCTCACCACCATGACTGCACCCCCTGCACCTCATCTCACCACCATGACTGCACCCCCTGCACCTCATCTCAACACCATGACTGCACCCTTGCACAACTAATCACACCGCCATGACTGCACCCCCGCACACCTCATCTCGCCACCATGACTGCACACCTCATCTCACTACCATGACTGCACACCCTGCACACCTCATTTCACCATCATGACTGCACCCACTGCACCTCTTCTCACTTCCAATAATTGCACGCCCTGCACACCTACTTTCACCACCATGCCGCAACTCTGCACACCTCATCTCACAATCATGCTTGCATCCCCTGCACTCCTCATCTCATCACCGTGTTCACACCCCCTGCACACCTCTCCCACTACAATTCCTGTAACCCCTTGAAATCTTATTTTACTACAATGCCATCACACCACTATGCCCACACCCCCTTTCACTATGTCCGCACCCCCTCCACCCATAATGTCACTACCATGCCCACGCAACCTGCACACCTCATTTTACCTATGTACCTGCACCCCCTTGCACATTTAAACTTGACAATGTGCCCACACCCCCTGCACACCTTACCACCATGCCCACAACCCTGCACACCTCATGTCACAATCATGGTTGCACCCGCTGCACTTGCAACCTTTGCCCCAATGCACAATTCCATATTCAGCCTGTTCAACAAATGGGTGCACTTTTGCTAGTCACTCAACAAAAGCAAACCAAAATGAAAGTCATTGAAACAAAGAAAGTTATTTACTGTAATAATAGTAATTTTGACCCAAAGGCCACTTATCTCTGTTTTGGCAAATAATAATGAAAAGAGCAATTTCACAAAAAAAAGTATGATGCTGAACAGGCTAATTTTAATCACCAGTCACCCATCACTCAATGAAAGCAAACCAAAATGAAAGTCACTGAATCCTGAAAAACGCTGAAACAAAGGAAGTTATTTACTGTAATAATAGTCATTTTGACCCAATGGCCACTTATCTCTGTTATGAAAAATAATGAAAAGAGTAATTTCGCTAAAAAAATGAATAATCCTGAACTGGCTAATTTTATCACTAGTCACCTGAAACGACCCCCTCTACAAAAAAATGAAATTACAAAAGAGTTGCGCTTTCTCTATACAAGAGATACATCCCGGAAAAGTACAGAAATATATTGATTAAATCTTGTCTCAAAAACCTAAAAGAAACAAAAATAAGCAAACAGTGCATGGCGAAATCAACCAGCAGAATCTGCCCTCCATGTACAACACACTCCCTGCGGGGCTCTCAAACTTCCTGTGACCTGCATTATGTGAATAGATTGTAAGCTCTTCTACCTTTTGTATCCAAAATTATGTGAATAGGTTGTAGGATCTCCTAAATTTTATTTTAATTATCATCGTACTATTTTAGGGAAAAATAAGGTCATTTTGAAATTGATGGCAGCAACACATCTCAAAAAAGTTGCGACAAGGCAACAAAAAGCTGGAAAAGTAAGTTGTACAAGGAAAAGCTGGAAGAACGTTTTGGAACTAATTAGGCTAATTGGCAGCAGGTCAGCAACATGACTGGGTATAAAAAGAGCATCTTAGAGAGTCAGAGTGTCTCAGAAGTAAAGATGGATTAAGGTTCAACAAATCAGTAAAAAACTGCATCTAAAAATTGTTAAAGCGGTAGTAAACCCGCTGATACTTGCATACTAGCTCATTATGAAATACTTACCTTAGAACGAGGCATCAGTATCTTACCTGGTCCACGCCGAGGTTGCTGACATGTTGCCTCGCTGTGTCTTCCGGGTATCGCGGCTCCAGCGCTGTGAGTGGCTGGAGCCACTATGTCGTCACTCCCGCGCATGTGCGCTGGAGATTTCTTTCCGGCAAGGTCCGGCTTCTGCCGGGCTTGCAGCCGAGAATCCCCTGTGCGCATGCGCCGCTGCAGTCAGCGGCTCATTGCAAGGGGAATATCTCCTAAACCTTACAGGTTTAGGAGATATTTTTTTTACCTACAGGTAAGCCTTATTATAGGCTTACCTGTAGGTAAAAGTTTACATTTTGACTATACAACCGCTTTAAACAATTTCAGAAAAATGATCCTTAATGTAAAATTGCAAAGACTTTAAATCTATCATCATCTACAGTACATAATATCATTAAAAGATTTTGAGAATCTGGAGAAATCTGTGTACACAATGGACAAGGCCAACACGCAATATTGGATGGCGGGCCCCTTAGACGGTACTGCATTAAAAAAAGGCCTGATTATGTGATGGACATCACTGCATGGGCTCAGGAATACTTCCACAAATCACTGTCTGTGAACAGTAATGCCCTGTACACACGATCAGACATTGATCGGACATTCCGACAACAAAATCCTAGGATTTTTTCTGACGGATGTTGGCTCAAACTTGTCTTGCATACACACGGTCACACAAAGTTGACGGAAAATCCGATCGTTCTAAACGCGGTGACGTAAAACACGTATGTCGGGATTATAAACGGGGCAGTAGACAATAGCTTTTGTCTCTTAATTTATCCTGAGCATGCGTGGCACTTTGTGCGTCGGATTTGTGTACACACGATCGGAATTTCCGACAACGGATTTTGTTGTTGGACAATTTTATAGCAAGCTCTCAAACTTTGTGTGTCGGAAATTCCTATGGAAAATGTGTGATGGAGCCCACACACGGTCGGAATTTCCGACAACAAGGTCCTATCACACATTTTCCATCGGAAAATCCTATCGTGTGTACAGAGCATAACACTGGTCACCGTGCCATCCAAACATGCAAGTTAAAGCTATATGGGAAGAAGGAGCCATATTTGAAACATGATCCAGAAATGCCGCAGTCTTCTTTGGGCCAAAACTCGTTTAAAATGGTCTGTTGCAAAGTGGAAAATGTTCTGTGGTTAGACAAAGCAAAATGTTAAATTATCTTTGGAAACCGTGGGCACAGCACCCTCCGAACCAAAGAGGAGAGGGACCTTCCATCTTGTTATCGGTGATCAGTTCAAAAGCTGGCATCTCAGATGGTAGGGGAGGGGGTGCATTGATGCGTATGGAACGGGCAGCTTGCACATATGGAAAGGAACCAACAATGCTGAAAGATGTGTCCACGTTATAGAGCAGCATTTGTTCCCTTCCAGATGACGTCTTTTTCAGGGAAGGCTTCGCATATTTCAGGGGGATAATGCTAAACCGCATACTGCATCTATGACAACAGCATGGCTTCCTAGTAGAAGAGTTTGGGGGCTTAACCACTTGCCGACCGCCGCACACAGATGTACTTCGACAAATGGCACGGGCAGGCATAAGGGCTTACCTGTACGTCCCTGCCTGCCCGCGGGTGGGGGGTCCGATCGGACCCCCCCCCCGGTGCCTGCGACGGTCGGCAAATGTCCCCCGGCGATCGGTGGTGAGGGGGAGGCCATCCATTCGTGACCCCCCCCTCGCGATCGCTCCCAGCCAATGGGATCATTTCCCTGCCTCTGTATTGTACACAGAGGCAGAGGAAATGATGTCATCTCTCCTCGGCTCGGTATTTTCCGTTCCGTTTTTTTTTTTTTTTCTGATTACTGCATTAGTGTCAGTTTGTGACAGTAATGCCGCGTACACACGGTCGGACTTTCTAGAAAGCTAGGTCCGACGTACTTGCCGCCAGACTTCCGGCGGACTACCGCCGGACTTTCTGAACGGCCGGACTTGCCTACACACGGCCGGACTTTCTGGAATCCGGTCTTCCCGACGGACTTCCGCCGGACTTTCAGAATGAACGGACTTTCCCACACACGGACAAGTCCGTTCATTTTGAACGTGACTCGGGTACGACGGGACTAGAAAAGGAATTCAATCTCGCCGCTTTTTTTGGCGAGATTGAAACCTTGCGAGCCCCGTCGCAGGCCCTTAGGTCTGGTATGGAACTTTAAGGGGAACCCCCTACGCCGAAAAACCGGCGTGGGGGTCCCCCCAAAATCCATACCAGACCCCGATCCGAGCACGCAGCCCGGCCGGTCAGGAAAGGGGGTGGGGACGAGCGAGCGCCCCCCCCCCCCTCCTGAACCGTACCAGGCCGCATGCCCTCAACATGGGGGGGTGCTTTGGGGGAGGGGGCGCCTTACGGTGCCCCCCCCACCACAAAGCACCTTGTCCCCATGTTGATGAGGACAAGGGCCTCTTCCCGACAACCCTGGCCGTTGGTTGTCGGGGTCTGCGGGCGGGGGGCTTATCGGAATCCGGGAGCCCCCTATAATAAGAGGGCCCCCAGATCCCGGCCCCCCCACCCTATGTGAATGAATATGGGGTACATGGTACCCCTACCCATTCACCTAGGTAAAAAGTGTTAATAATAAAACACAACACAGGTTTTTAAAATAATTTATTAAACTGCTCCGGGGGGGGTCTTCTTCCGTCTTCGGGGGTCCCTCCGCTTCATCTTCTCCCGGGGTCCGGTTGGTTCTTCTCCGCTCTCTTCTCCCGGTGTTCCAGTTCTTCGGCCGGCTCCTCTGCTGTGTTCAGATAGCTCTCTTGCCAGCAGAGGTCCGGACTTCTGAGCTGCTGAGCTGCTGGGCTTCTTGTGTTCTCTTCTCTTCTCTTCTCTTCCCCCAGATGTTGACACGACGCTCTCTCCGGCTGGACTGGTCTCCGAGGGCTGCGTTGTGACTTATATAGGCAGAGACCCCGCCCCCATATGATGTCACAGGCCCTGGGCATGCTGGGACTGTGACGTTTTAGGGGGCGTGGTCGACCACGCCCCCTAAAACGTCACAGTCCCAGCATGCCCAGGGACTGTGACATCATATGGGGGCGGGGTCTCCGCCTATATAAGTCACAACGCAGCCCTCGGAGACCAGTCCAGCCGGAGAGAGCGTCGTGTCAACATCTGGGGGAAGAGAAGAGAAGAGAACACAAGAAGCCAAGAAGCCAAGAAGCCCAGAAGTCCGGACCTCCGCTGGCAATAGAGCTACCTGAAGAAAGCGGAGGGGCCGGCCGAAGACCTGGGACACCGGGAGAAGAGGCCGGAGAGCGGAGAAGAACCAACCGGACGCCGGGAGAAGATGAACCGGAGGGACCCCCGAAGACGGAAGAAGACCCCCCCCCCCCGGAGCTGTTTAATAAATTATTTTAAAAACCTGTGTTGTGTTTTATTACTGACACTTTTTACCTAGGTAAATGGGTAGGGGTACCATGTACCCCATACTCATTTACATAGGGTGGGGGGCCGGGATCTGGGGGCCCCCTTATTAAAGGGGGCTCCCAGATTCCGATAAGCCCCCGCCCGCAGACCCCGACAACCAACGGCCAGGGTTGTCGGGAAGAGGCCCTTGTCCTCATCAACATGGGGACAAGGTGCTTTGGGGGGGGGGGGCGCAGGGCGCCCCCCTCCCCCAAAGCACCCACCCCCCATGTTGAGGGCATGCGGCTTGGTACGGTTCAGGAGGGGGGGGGGGGCGCTCGCTCGTCCCCACCCCCTTTCCTGACCGGCCAGGCTGCGTGCTCGGATCGGGGTCTGGTATGGATTTTAGGGGGACCCCACGCCGTTTTTTCGGCGTAGGGGTTCCCCTTTATAATCCATACCAGACCTAAGGGCCTGGTATGCCCCGCGCTCGCCGCAATAGGAAGATTTGTTTTTCCTATTGCAGCGAGCGCGAGATGCAGTAACCTGCTCCTCCGTCGCATCTGGTCCTTCGGACTAGCATACAGACGAACGGGCTTTCCGTCAGGAACTGAGTCCGGCGGAGGTACGACGTAAAGATTTGAAGCAGGCTTCAAATCTAAAGTACGTCGGATTTCCGCAAAAATCCGACCGAAACGGTCCGTCGGAAGTCCGATGGAGACCACACACGGTCGGACTTTTCGCCGGACTTTGTCCGGCGGCGTCCGTCGGACTTTTGCAGGTGAAAAGTCCGACCGTGTGTACGCGGCATTAGTGTGTTAGGGCAGTGAATGTTAGGCCCCCTTTAGGTCTAGGGTACCCTCCTAACCCCCCCTAATAAAGTTTTAACCCCTTGATCACCCCCTGTCACCAGTGTTGCTAAGCGATCATTTTTCTGATCGCTGTATTAGTGTCGCTGGTGACGCTAGTTAGGGACATAAATATTTAGGTTCGCCATCAGCGTTTTATAGCGTCAGGGACCCCCATATACTACCTAATAAATGTTTTAACCCCTTGATTGCCCCATAGTTAACCCTTTCACCACTGATCACCGTATAACTGTTACGGGTGACGCTGGTTAGTTCGTTTATTTTTTATAGTGTCAGGGCACCCGCCGTTTATTACCGAATAAAGGTTTAGCCCCCTGATCGCCCGGCGGTGATATGCATCGCCCCAGGCAGCGTCAGATTAGCGCCAGTACCGCTAACACCCACGCACGCAGCATACGCCTCCCTTAGTGGTATAGTATCTGTACGGATCAATATCTGATCCAATCAGATCTATACTAGCGTCCCCAGCAGTTTAGGGTTCCCGAAAACGCAGTGTTAGCGGGATCAGCCCAGATACCTGCTAGCACCTGCGTTTTGCCCCTCCGCCCGGCCCAGCCCAGCCCACCCAAGTGCAGTATCGATCGATCACTGTCACTTACAAAACACTAAGCGCATAACTGCAGCGTTCGCATAGTCAGGCCTGATCCCTGCGATCGCTAACAGTTTTTTTGGTAGCGTTTTGGTGAACTGGCAAGCACCAGCCCCAGGCAGCGTCAGGTTAGCGCCAGTAGCGCTAACACCCACGCACGCACCGTACACCTCCCTTAGTGGTATAGTATCTGAACGGATCAATATCTGATCCGATCAGATCTATACTAGCGTCCCCAGCAGTTTAGGGTTCCCAAACACGCAGTGTTAGCGGAATCAGCCCAGATACCTGCTAGCACCTGCGTTTTTCCCGTCCGCCCGGCCCAGCCCACCCAAGTGCAGTATCAATCGATCACTGTCACTTACAAAACACTAAACGCATAACTGCAGCGTTCGCAGAGTCACGCCTGATCCCTGCGATCGCTAACAGTTTTTTTGGTAGCGTTTTGGTGAACTGGCAAGCACCAGCCCCAGGCAGCGTCAGATTAGCGCCAGTACCGCTAACACCCACGCACGCAGCATACGCCTCCCTTAGTGGTATAGTATCTGAACGGATCAATATCTGATCCGATCAGATCTATACTGGAGTCCCCAGCAGTTTAGGGTTCCCACAAACGCAGTGTTAGCGGGATCAGCCCAGATACCTGCTAGCACCTGCGTTTTGCCCCTCCGCCCGGCCCAGCCCAGCCCACCCAAGTGCAGTATCGATCGATCACTGTCACTTACAGAACACTAAACGCATAACTGCAGCGTTCGCAGAGTCAGGCCTGATCCCTGCAATCGCTAACAGTTTTTTTGGTAGCGTTTTGGTGAACTGGCAAGCGCCAGCGGCCTAGTACACCCCGGTCGTAGTCAAACCAGCACTGCAGTAACACTTGGTGACGTGGCGAGTCCCATAAGTGCAGTTCAAGCTGGTGAGGTGGCAAGCACAAGTAGTGTCCCGCTGCCACCAAAAAGACAAACACAGGCCCGTCGTGCCCATAGTGCCCTTCCTGCTGCATTCGCCAATCCTAATTGGGAACCCACCGCTTCTGCAGCGCCCGTACTTCCCCCATTCACATCCCCAACCAAATGCAGTCGGCTGCATGAGAGGCATTTTCTTTATGTCCTCCCGAGTACCCCTACCCAGCGAACCCCCCCAAAAAAGATGTTGTGTCTGCAGCAAGCGCGGATATAGGCGTGACACCCGCTATTATTGTCCCTCCTGTCCTGACAATCCTGGTCTTTGCATTGGTGAATATTTTGAACGCTACCATGCACTAGTTGAGTATTAGCGTAGGGTACAGCATTCCACAGACTAGGCACACTTTCACAGGGTCTCCCAAGATGCCATCGCATTTTGAGAGACCCGAACCTGGAACCGGTTACAGTTATAAAAGTTAGTTACAAAAAAAAAAAAAAAACACATACAAAAATATAAAATAAAAAAAAAATAGTTGTTGTTTTATTGTTCTTTCTCTCTCTATTCTCTCTCTCTATTGTTCTGCTCTTTTTTACTGTATTCTATTCTGCAATGTTTTATTGTTATTATGTTTTATCATGTTTGTTTTTCAGGTATGCAATTTTTTATACTTTACCGTTTACTGTGCTTTATTGTTAACCATTTTTTTGTCTTCAGGTACGCCATTCACGACTTTGAATGGTTATACCAGAATGATGCCTGCAGGTTTAGGTATCATCTTGGTATCATTCTTTTCAGCCAGCGGTCGGCTTTCATGTAAAAGCAATCCTAGCGGCTAATTAGCCTCTAGACTGCTTTTACAAGCAGTGGGAGGGAATGCCCCCCCCCCCAACGTCTTCCGTGTTTTTCTCTGGCTCTCCTGTCTCAACAGGGAACCTGAAAATGCAGCCGGTGATTCAGCCAGCTGACCATAGAGCTGATCAGAGACCAGAGTGGCTCCAAACATCTCTATGGCCTAAGAAACCAGAAGCTACGAGCATTTTATGACTTAGATTTCGCCGGATGTAAACAGCGCCATTGGGAAATTGGGAAAGCATTTTATCACACCGATCTTGGTGTGGTCAGATGCTTTGAGGGCAGAGGAGAAATCTAGGATCTAATAGACCCCAATTTTTGCAAAAAAGAGTACCTGTCACTACCTATTGCTATGATAGGGGATATTTACATTCCCTGAGATAACAATAAAAATGATTTAAAAAAAAAATGAAAGGAACAGTTTAAAAATAAGATAAAAAAATAATAATAATAAAGAAAAAAAAAAAAAAAAAAAAAAAAAAAAAAAAAGCACCCCTGTCCCCCCTGCTCTCGCGCTAAGGCGAACGCAAGCGTCGGTCTGGCGTCAAATGTAAACAGCAATTGCACCATGCATGTGAGGTATCGCCGTGAAGGTCAGATCGAGGGCAGTAAGTTTAGCAGTAGACCTCCTCTGTAAATCTAAAGTGGTAACCTGTAAAGGCTTTTAAAGGCTTTTAAAAATGTATTTAGTTTGTCGCCACTGCACGTTTGTGCGCAATTTTAAAGCATGTCATGTTTGGTATCCATGTACTCGGCCTAAGATCATCTTTTTTATTTCATCAAACATTTGGGCAATATAGTGTGTTTTAGTGCATTAAAATGTAAAAAAGTGTGTTTTTTCCCCAAAAAATGCGTTTGAAAAATCTCTGCGCAAATACTGTGTGAAAAAAAAAATGAAACACCCACCATTTTAATCTGTAGGGCATTTGCTTTAAAAAAATATATAATGTTTGGGGGTTCAAAGTAATTTTCTTGCAAAAAAAATTAATTTTTTTATGTAAACAATAAGTGTCAGAAAGGGCTTTGTCTTCAAGTGGTTAGAAGAGTGGGTGATGTGTGACATAAGCTTCTAGATGTTGTGCATAAAATGCCAGGACAGTTCAAAACCCCCCCAAATGACCCCATTTTGGAAAGTAGACACCCCAAGCTATTTGCTGAGAGTCATGTTGAGTCCATGGAATAATTTATATTGTGACACAAGTTGCGGGAAAGAGACAATTTTTTATTTTTTTTATTTTTTTTTGCGCAAAGTTGTCACTAAATGATATATTGCTCAAACATGCCATGGGAATATGTGAAATTACACCCCAAAATACATTCTGTTGCTTCTCCTGAGTACGGGGATACCACATGTGTGAGACTTTTTGGGAGCCTAGCCGCGTACGGGACCCCGAAAACCAAGCACCGCCTTCAGGCTTTCTAAGGCCGTAAATTTTTGATTTCACTCTTCACTGCCTATCACAGTTTCGGAGGCCATGGAATGCCCAGGTGGCAAAAAAAAAACCCAAATGACCCCATTTTGGAAAGTAGACACCCCAAGCTATTTGATGAGAGGTATAGTGAGTATTTTGCAGACCTCACTTTTTGTCACAAAGTTTTGAAAATTGAAAAAAGAAAAAAAAAATTTTTTTTCTCGTCTTTCTTTATTTTCAAAAACAAATGAGAGCTGCAAAATACTCACCATGTCTCTC
This sequence comes from Lithobates septentrionalis, assembly GCA_037952835.1. Taxonomy (NCBI): domain Eukaryota; kingdom Metazoa; phylum Chordata; class Amphibia; order Anura; family Ranidae; genus Lithobates; species Lithobates septentrionalis. Next base: position 1,274,398 of record JBBDGP010002341.1, on the reverse strand, counting down.
AGCAAATAGCTTGGGGTGTCTACTTTCCAAAATGGGGTCATTTGGGGGGGGGGTTGTGCCACCTGGGCATTCCATGGCCTCCGAAACTGTGATAGGCAGTGAGGAGTAAAATCAAAAATGTACGCCCTTAGAAATCCTGAAGGCAGTGATTGGTTTTCGGGGTCCCGTACGCGGCTAGGCTCCCAAAAAGTCCCACACATGTGGTATCCCCGTACTCAGGAGAAGCAGCTAAATGTATTTTGGGGTGCAATTCCACATATGCCCATGGCCTGTGTGAGCAATATATCATTTAGTGACAACTTTGTGCCAAAAAAAAAAAAAATTTGTCACTTTCCCGCAACTTGTGTCAAAATATAAAACATTCCATGGACTCAACATGCCTCAAAGCAAATAGCTTGGGGTGTCTACTTTCCAAAATGGGGTCATTTGGGGGGGTTTTATGTCATCTGGGCATTTTATGGCCTTCAAAACTGTGATAGGTAGTGAGGAGTAAAATCAAAAATGTACGCCCTTAGAAATCCTGAAGGCAGTGATTGGTTTTCGGGGCCCCGTACGCGGCTAGGCTCCCAAAAAGTCCCACACATGTGGTATCCCCGTACTCAGGAGAAGCAGCTAAATGTATTTTGGGGTGCAATTCCACATATGCCCCTGGCCTGTGTGAGCAATATATCATTTAGTGACAACTTTTTGTAATTTTTTTTTTTGTCATTATTCAATCACTTGGGACAAAAAAAATGAATATTCAATGGGCTCAACATGCCTCTCAGCAAATTCCTTGGGGTGTCTACTTTCCAAAATGGGGTCATTTGTGGGGGTTTTGTACTGCCCTGCCATTTTAGCACCTCAAGAAACGACATAGGCAGTCATAAATTAAAGGCTGTGTAAATTCCAGAAAATGTACCCTAGTTTGTAGACGCTATAACTTTTGCGCAAACCAATAAATATACACTTATTGACATTTTTTTTACCAAAGACATGTGGCCGAATACATTTTGGCCTAAATGTATGACTAAAATTGAGTTTATTGGATTTTTTTTAGAAGAAAAAGTAGAAAATATCATTTTTTTTCAAAATTTTCGGTCTTTTTCCGTCTATATCGCAAAAAATAAAAACGGCAGAGGTGATCAAATACCATCAAAAGAAAGCTCTATTTGTGGGAAGAAAAGGACGCAAATTCCGTTTGGGTACACCATTGCATGACCGCGCAATTAGCAGTTAAAGCGACGCAGTGCCGAATTGTAAAAAGTGCTCTGGTCAGGAAGGGGGTAAATCCTTCCGGGGCTGAAGTGGTTAAAGGGGTTGTAAAGGTTCATGTTTTGCATCTTATGCATTAAGGTGAAAAAACATCCGACAATGCCGGCCCCCCCAGCCCCCCCGTTTTACTTACCTGACCCCTCGAAAGTCCCGCGCTCGCTGCCGACATCCTCTTCGCCGCTCAACCTGGCTGTTGATTGGCTAGAGTGGATGGATTGAAAGCAGCGCAGCCATTGGCTCGCGCCGCTGTCAATCACATCAAATGACGCGGCGCGCCGGGGGGCGGGGCCGAGTGATACAGTCAGTGGCTATAGCCGCCGGCTGTATCACGGGAGAGTGCCCGCAAGAACTAAACACCATGTGAGAGAGCTTGCATGAAGGTGTTTAGTTCTTGTGGGGAGGAGCTGAGTCAGCCGCCGAGGGACCCCAGAAGACCAGGTTCGGGACCACTCTGTGCAAAACGAGCTGCACAGTGGAGGCAAGTATAACATGTTTGTTATTTAAAAAAAAAAAAAAATACCTTTACAACCCATTTAACTGGCCTGCATGCAGTCCAGACCTTTCCCCAATGGAAAAAATTTAAATGGAAAATATCACAAAGAAGCCCCAGGACTGTTGTGCAGTTAAAATCCTATATCAGGCATAAATGGGACAACATTCCTCTCCCCAAACTCCAGCAACTGGTCTCCTCACTTTCTAGACGTTTACAGAGTATTGGTAAAAGAAGAGGGGAGGCTACACCATGCTAACATGGCCCCCACCCCAACTTTTTTGAGACGCGCTGTTGCCATCAATGTCAAATTTTTTTTTTTTTTCCTTAAAACGGTCCATTTTCTCAGTTTAAACATTTGATATGTTTTCTATTTTCTAGTGTGAATAAAATTTGGGTTTATACCATTTTTCAAATCGTGCTCTGTTTTTATGTACACAGCTTCCTGACTTTTTGGGGGAATTGGCATTGTATAGCCTTCCTTACGACCTAAAATATTGTAAGCTCTTCTACCTTTTGTATCTTCCCTCATATCCTAATGGATTGTAAGCTCTTCAACCCTCTGTATACCTCCCTCATCACATAGTAAAAAAAAAACTGCTTCCAACTGCGAAAAAAATCAGCTCTATTTGGTGACTTGAAGAGCCCCCAGCTGTAACACAAAGCTCTTCCACGAATCCGTCATACCGTTCTTTATAATTGTTAGCCTTATTCTGTTACGGAATGATAATAATAAACAAAAAGAAGCCTTTTTACTGAAACGTCTGCGGGTGGCCAGGCGCTACTCCTACAACGGTGTCCACTAGCCGCGCATAGAAGATGCATTTAGCGAAGTCTAGGGCTTATCTCACCCGCTAAACACTTTGAAGTGACTGACTGGTGGAGTATGCAATCCCAGGACAGAAAACATATCATTTCCTTTCTGTATCATATTAATAAAGGTTCACACCACCAGCCTGCCACCCGATGAGGGGAAAATAGGCAAAGCGTGAATTACTGACATTTCCGGAGATCTGTGAAGCACTATAATCTGTAGAAAGGCTCCGAGTCTCTGAGAACTGTGCAATCCTCAGATAGCCGGGTGACAAAGAACCCTATCAGCTCTATCGGGGGGGACAGGAAGGATTTCAGCTCCTACAAGCTGCGAGTTATAAGAGGTTCCATTACAAATACACATTATTCATGACATTTCACAAATGCTCTATAAATATACTAAACGCACTGCTAGAGGAAACGGATCAAACTCAGGGTGCCAGGTGACTGTAACTAACCGCCAAGAAACTGAACGGTTTAGTCTACACAGCTATTGGTGGATGCTGGAATGGTAAATCACCAGCTGACTACAGAAAATGGGAGGGTATAGAAGGCCAAAGAGCTTACAATCTATTAGGGTATAAGGGAGGATACAACAGGCGAAAGAGCTTGCAATCGAGTACGGGGGGGGGGGGGGGGGGGCGTATGGAAGGCGGAAAAGCTTAAATCTGTAATGCCGTGTACACACGACCGGACTTTTCCACCGAACTGGTCCGATGGAACGAATCCGGACCATTCGATCATGTATGGGCTTCATCGGACCTTTAATGTCGAAAAATCTGACAGACTTTAGAAATAGAACATGTATCAAATCTTTCCGACGGACCCGAGTCCGATCGAAAAATCCGTTCGTCTGTATGCTAGTCCGACGGACAAAAAACGACGCAAGGGCAGCTATTGGCTACTGGCTGTGAACTTCCCTATTCTAGTCCGGTCGTACGTCATCACGTTCGAAACGATCGGACTTTGGTGTGATCGTGTGTAGGCGAGTCCGATTCGTTGGAACTCCGTCGAAAAGTCCTTCGGGGTTCAGTCTGTCGAAAAGTTTGGTCGTGTGTAAACGGCATTAGAGTTTAAGGGAGGATACAGAAGACACAGAGCTTACTATCTACTAGATATAAGGCTCCATGCACACTAGCGTTTTTTAAAGCTCCTAAGCTGTAATTAGCATTTTTTTTTCTGCTCCTAGAAGCTAAATGGTGTTATCCTATGTGTCCATGTACACTACTTTAGGCTATTAGCATTTTGTGAGCTTCAGTGTCTAGGAGCATAGATAAAAAAAATGTTTTTGTCGTTTTTTGGAGCGTTTTTCCAGCAGAAATAAATGCTGAATGCTCTTAAAGTGTTACTAAACCCACTACAGTAAAATCAGCCTATATGTGCAGTAAATCATGCTTGTTATACTCACTGGGCAACCTAAGGGGTTAATCCTCTGCATTGTGTAAAACGGCTGTTTGATCCTGTCTTCTCTGATCCTCTCCTTCTTCCACTGACTCCTAATAATTTCCTGATAACACAGAGTCTATGGAGTCAGGCTGCACATGCTCAGTTTGGTGTGTATTGCTAGAGGTTTTTTTTTTTTGGGAGGAGGCATGTGATCAGCACACAGCCAATCAGCACTGTCCAGACAGAGGGTCAGGGGTCTTGCAGTCCCAAAAGTTAGTCAGAAAACTCCTCCTACATGCTTTAATCAGTGCTTGGCTGGACACTGATAGAAGTCACAAGACTGCTATTTACTGCTGATGAGAAAAAGTATTTAGCAGTTTACATTTACTAAAATAATTGCATTTCCATATTCTGTGTACTGCGGGGAAAACGAAATCCATTTATTTTTATACAGAAGGTGGAAGAGCTTACACTCTACCAGAATATAAGGGAAGATACAGAAGGTAGAAGAGCCTACGCTCTACCAGAATATAAGGAGAAGGTAGAAGAGCTTACACTCTACCAGAATATAAGGAAGGATACAGAAGGTAGAAGAGCCTACGCTCTACCAGAAAATAAGGGAGGATACAGAAGGTAGAAGAGCTTACACTCTACCAGAATATAAGGGAGGGTACAGAAGGTAGAAGAACTTACACTCTACCAGAATAGAAGGAAGGGTACAGAATGTAGAAGAGCTTACGCTCTACCAGAATATAAGGAGGATACAGAAGGTGGAAAGGCTTACACTCTACCAGAATATAAGGGAGGACACAGAAGGTAGAAGAGCTTACACTCTACCAGAATATAAGGGAGGATACAGAAGGTGGAAAGGCTTACACCCTACCAGAATATAAGGGAGGATACAGAAGGTAGAGGGGCTTACACTCTACTAGGATATAAGGGAGGATACAGAATGTGGAAGAGCTTACACTCTACTAGGGTACAGAGAGTTTGCAGCCCATTAGCCATGCGGAAATCGCCCCCAATCTGTAGCATTCTGCGCACAGATATTATCCTGACGGTGATAAAGGTGGTGGACACAGAAATATTTGACTCCAGATCTATCAGTGAGTGAGATAATTACCCATGATCGCCATCACTGCCTGTACCATTAATCAAACCTGTCATGGCGGACAATAATTTATTCACACACAGACAGCCAACGCTCTCCCTGCATGGCCCAGCTCTTCCGATCTTCCAGTCGCAGCAAGCATCCAGCATCACATAATCTGCTTCATCTACATCACAATGACAAAAACCTGCAACTGGCTCTGAGATTATAGATAGCGGTACAGCCAGAATGCGTATTCTTCAGAAGACAGCAGCATGATACGTCATAGATGACTGGCTGGTCGCATGAAAGGAACTCTAGGGTGGATTTTAAGAAGAAAAACGACTTTACCATCTTGTAAAATCAGATAGGAAAAAAATCCACCACTAATGATGAACTGTTTTACAAGAAAACAGGAAAAGCTAAATCCATTTATTTTTATTCACTTACAAACCAGAGCTCTGATCCCCCTCAGGCACTTGTTCTAGGCATGAACAGCCACCTGAATGATGGAATGAACAATGTGCGTTTATCCCATGGAGAAGGGCGAGGGAGGTGTTGGCTTTTCCGGGGTGAACAATGATTTTCACGTTCACGTTTGTCTACAAGAAGCATCAATGGGCACCTTTATTGATCTATATAGCAACAATCAATTCTGCAGCACTTTACAAAGCCTGTAGACCAGCCACCTCAATCCCTGTTGGCAATAAAGCTTACAATCTAATGTTCCTACCAGTCTTAAAATTAAATAAAACCCCAACCATAACTATTCCAAAAAATGTTCCCCCCCCACCTATCCTGACTAACCTCTGGTCACGTGATCCTGCAGTCCTGTGTAAGGGAGCGCTTATCAATGGCTCTGAATTCTGGGAATCATGATACCACCAATAGGCCTGTAGGCAGGTGCAGTCTGTACTCCCTACTATAGGTGGCGCTCAACTGAAGCGGCAAGGCAGAAAGGGCCGGAAGTTGTGTCTATGACTTCCTTGGAGGCCATCTTGGATCACGGCAGAGTCTTTTTAAGACTCTGTCTCCCAGGTTTGGCGGATTTTGTGCGAGTGGCTAGTGTAGGGACAGGTTTCCCATCTGGCAAGGACATCGCATAGCGGCAAGGAGAGGTTCCTGAGGAGTAGGGAAAGTGCAGGGATGTCGCCATCTCCGTGTAGGAAGCCTCCCATTTGGGTGTGGACCAGCCAGACTGCATTTCTGCTCCTCACTGTAGAAGCTCTAGGCGTCATCTATGGATATGCTCCTTATAAGTGGCTCTGGCTGGCAGTGCCTACCCACTGGGTTTAGCTGTACATTGTTGGGATTTACTTAATACATTATTCTTTCTCATCCTGGCCTCTGTGTGATCTCTGCTTGCCAACACACCATGCTGCACCCTACCCACAGGCTTCTATGGCCCGGCCTTTTTTGGCGCTTTCTCCTCTCGCTGTGACCATAGATCCCAACTGTCCCTGATTTCGAGCAAAATGTTCCTGATTTGGAACAAAGTCCCTCTTTCCTCCTCAATTGTTCCTCATTTTGGTCTGATCTATATAGTTGTATATAAAATTCACTTTATATCTTTCAAAAAGTGTTTTCACAGTGCTAAACCTTTCATCCAATTTTTTTTTTGTTTTATTAAAGGAATTGTACGCTTTTAAATATTTTTATTGTTTCAACTAGTTGTTAGTGTAGTTATTTTCCCTTTGTTGTTTGTTTGCCTTAAATTGTAATGATGGTGTCACATGTTGTGGTTGCAATTTGTAGTGTGATGGCTAATCGATCACCCCCTATGTCCATGGTTTGCTACAGCTAGCTTGTCCCTATTCGCCAAAGGGACAAGACAACTTCCTGTTCTGGGATATGTAGCGTGCACTGTTATCCACTCTGTGTTGCATCACAAACATGGGAGTGCCAATGTAATAAATAAATAATGTAAAAAACATCTTCCAGCTGCATGGTGAGTTCTCTGTGTGCCTGTGAATGTTCTTCCTGCATGTGACCCTATCAGATCTAATTACTGCGTAGCTCTCACCCGTATTAAACGGAGAGAACCAGGGATTGTAGGATATGTAGTTTCTTCACAGGAAGTGTCAGTTCTAAGACTACAAACTGAGGTCATGCATTAACCCGTGCAGTGCCATGCCGCATGCCTCATGTTTGAACACAAACAGAAACTTCTGACACAGGAGCTTGAAGATCTTACTCTACTATGGGCATATAGGGCAACAAATGACACCATGAAACTACATGATCAATGTACATCGTATGCATGTGAACAACACAAGGAGCAGGTAGGAAGGTTTAAAATGCCTTTAAGTGATTAATGGAATAAGAGAGGCAACACATTTCGGGGGGGTGGAAGGGTCTCCCTTATTCAGGACTTGAAATTTTTTGAGAATCGGGATTTGGACTGAGCTTGAAGATAAAAAAAAATAAAATAAATAAAGATAATGACAGATTATATTATTTGTGGAATGCCTGTTACAGAGCATTTAGCTGCTGAACTTTCACTAGGACAGGCATTCAACAGAAGAAGGGAAACGCAGTGGCCCTCTTACTTCATTAATCCCTTAACAACTTAAGGACCGACCCTCTTTCTGAGATTTGTTGTTTACAAGTTAAAAAGTTTTCCTGACGCCTCTCCATGGCAGCACACACTGGGGGTTGTGACTCCGCCCCCACAACCTGACAGGATTGGTTAGCTATAAATTTGAAGGGGAGACACCCCGCTGCATTCTCTTTTTTATCCTCACCTGACAGATTGAGAAGCAAGCTGGCTCCTGTTGTCAAGATTAAGAAAAAGCCTCTTACCGCACTCGCCCCAGCAGGTTCAAGCCTCTCCTCCCCCCCAAACATTATAGATTTTTTTTCCTAACACCCTAGCGGTCGTTGCAATACTTTCTGTCACACCGTATTTGCGCAGCGGTCTTACAAGCGCACTTTTTCTGTAAAAAAATACACTTTTTTTTTATTACAAAATAAGACAACAGTAAAGTTTGCCCAATTTTTTTTTTATATTGTGAAAGATAATGTTACGCCGAGTAAATAGATACCCAACATGTCACGCTTCAAAAGACCTCAGATCTCATATTTAGACTAAAATGCAATAAAATAAATAAATAAATAAATAAATTGTCATTTAAAAAAATTATTTAAAAAAAATGGCCCTATAAGAGCTGTGGGCGGAAGTGACGTCTCTTCCCCCCAGCAATTGTATGGAGACAGGTGGGGGCCATCTTCCCGTCACTCGTCTCCATACCCAGCTACTGACAGGACGCGATCGCCTCTGCCGCTGCCGACGACTCCAGTAAGCGGTGGAGGGCACCGGATCGTGGCGGGAGGGGGCCCTCCCCTGCCACAGATAAAAGTGATCTTGCGGCGAATCCGCCACAAAGACCACTTTTATCTTGTAGTGGACCGCCCGCTGAAGAAGGGGACACTGGGCTTATGGAAGCTGGCTGCTGCCATAACAACGATATCCTCCTTCAAACAGCGGCGGGCGGTCCGTAAGTGGTTAATGTGGTTGTAAAGGCAGAAGGTGCATTAAGATAAAAAGCCTTCTGTATGCAGCAGCTCTCCTCAGCCCCCCTAATACTTACCTGAACCCATCCACCGATGTTGCAGGGACTCCCCCCCCCTTCATTGGCAGCTGTCAGTCAAAGTCAGTCAGTCAATGAGGAGAGAAAGGGGATGGTGCTGGGCCAGGGCTCCGTGTCTGAATGGATACAGGGAGCTGTGGCACGACTTGGGTGCCCCCATAGCAAGCTGCTTGATGTAGGGGCACTCAACAGGAGGGAGGGGCCAGAAGCACCGAAGATGGACCCGAGAAGAGGAGGATCCAGCCTGCTCTGTGCAAAACCACTACACAGAGCAGGTAAGTATAACATGTTTGTTATTTTTAACTTAAAAAAAGAAAAAAAAAACAAACACAGACTTTAGTATAACTTTTTTTTTTTTTTTTTTAAATCAAAAAGGTGTTTATTGAACAAATTTCCATACATAGCTTCCATTGTACATACATCGTGCAACAACATACCATTATTTACTATTACATTCCAATCATCATTTATCACCAAAAATCCTGAAATATTTCAATGCTCTATTACTTTATGGTCACTAACCATCAATAAAACCTCATGGGCCCCCCCCGAGACATTGCAATAGTCTTGACATTACCAGCTCCCTAGGACTCAATCCAGGGGTGTCTAACCATGGTGCCCAGATCCTCTCGAATCTATTGGAGCTGCCTCTGTGTTGGTAAATGTGTTTTTCCATAATCAAGGTGTTGCCCATATGAGTAATCCATGATTTCACTGATGGTGGCGAGGTCGATTTCCAGCCAAGCAGTATAAGTTTGCGTGCCTGGAACAGTGCCCTAGTGAGTGCTATTCTAGTCATCTCTTCCGGGACCGTATCCTCTAGGACTCCTAGGATGCAGTGAATTGGGTCAAGGGGAATGGTGGTCTGGAACACTCGGTTGAGTGTTTCCATGACCTCACTCCAATACCTATGGAGTTTTGGACATCTCCATAGTAAGTGAATGAGGTCCCCCTGATGCCGCTCACATCTGCTACATAAAGGATCAGTCCTCCTACCCATATTGTATAGTTTAAGTGGGGTGTAATGCACTCTAAGTATTATATATAGTTGGGATACCTTCTGGGCCACGTTGAGAGAGCATATATTAACAGATTGTAAAATTTCTTCCCATTGCTCTCCCGTAATTGGGCCTACGTCTTGCTCCCATAGGGACGGTGCCCTGGTCGGGTGTGTTTTCAAAAGTTGCATCAGTAGCATTTGATAGCAATATGAAATGAAACCTTTAGTTTCTGTGCTGGACTGTATCAGATGAAAGATAGGGGTGGTGGACAATGTCCAGGGAGTAGCACTACCTTGTGTGTCCACCGCGTGTTTGAGTTGGATATATGAATAATACATGGTATTTGGGAGGTTGTATTTATTTTGTAGCTCTGAGAACGTCAGCAGCTTGCCATTGCTAAATATGTGGGATAAAAGGATAACACCAAATGAGCGCCATCTGGGACCCTGTTGCAGCTTTGCTAGCTCTACGTATGAAAGATTCCCCCATATTGGGCTGTATTCTGTGAAGCCTGTTACCTCCTGCAGCTGCCTTCCCTTGTTCCAGACTTTCTGTATTAAAGTAAGAGTGGGCGTTAGTTTATTGGATTTGTGAAACAATTGGGCCTCAAGGCCTAGCGGGATTGTTTCCGCTCCTGTCCCAATCAGCATTAACTGCGCCGATGAGCCAGGAGGGTCCCGGTTCATGGAGCCCACCAACTGCTGCAACTGAGCTGCTATGTAGTACAGCCAAGGGTTGGGTACTGCCAGCCCTCCGCTGTCCTTAGGGTTTTGTAGCTGTTCCAGCTTAATTCTTGGTGTGCCTGAATTCCACAGCAATTTGCGGAAGAGAGTGTTAACCACCCTAAAAATCTTTAAGTGTATTACTATTGGGGAGTTGTGTAAAAAGTAAAGTAATTGCGGCATTAAAATCATTTTTATTAAGTTTGCTTTGCCCGCTAGTGACATTTTGAGCCTGTTCCATGTGTTGATTTTGTCTCTAAATCTGGATAGCAAGGGGTGTATGTTTAGGGGGCAGTATTCCGCTATTTTAGGTGAAATTTGTATGCCTAGGTATTTAAATGATGACGTTACCGGAACCGAGCAGGAGTCCGGTAGATTCACCTCACCCCCCTCGTCCAGCAACATCAAAGCCGACTTAGACCAATTAATTGTCAGGCCAGAAAAATAACCGAACCCAGTGATGATTCTTGTCACCTCCGCTAAGGACGTTGTGGTATCCCCCAGGAAAAGCATCATGTCGTCAGCATACAGCATAATCTTTTCGTGGAGGTTCCCATATTTAAAGCCCGTAATCTGCTGACTTGCTCTTACCGCAGCCGCCAACGGCTCGATGGCGATGGCAAAGAGCAGGGGGGACAGGGGGCATCCCTGCCTTGTGCCCCTGCCCAGAGCAAACGCATGTGACATCCTACCTGACATCCTGATAGTCGCCTTTGGGGAAGCATATAACAGTTTGACCCATGCTATAAAGCGACTTCCAAACCCTAGCTTTGATAGTACCGCCCATAGGTATCTCCAACCTACACTGTCAAACGCCTTATTGGCGTCCAGGGAGAGCAGAGCCCTGCTTCCTTCATTATCTGGCTGCAGCTGCATATTTAAAAATAGGCGTCTGAGGTTGGTGGCAGTGGACTTGTGCGGCATAAATCCAGCCTGGTCGGGATGTATTATGGATTCAATGATCCGGTTGACCCTAAGCGCCAGGGCCTTAGCCAGGATTTTAACATCACTTTGCAGTAGTGAAATAGGCCTGTATGAGCCCGGGTCAACCGGATCCTTACCAGGTTTCAACAATAAAATTATATTGGCTCTAGTCATGGAGGTCGGCAAATTGCCTTTTTTAAGGGAGTCATTAAACACTTCCAGTAGCTGCGGCATTATCCACTCACCATATTGGGTGAAAACCTCCATGGGGATACCGTCCACCCCAGGAGCCTTGCACGTAGGGAAGGAACATGCCGCATGTTGTAGCTCTTCCAATGTCAGGGGTGCTTCCAGTGATTGCCTAGCCTCCTCTGATAGAGAGGGCAGATCAATCCCTGCAAGGTATGCCTCTAGCTCACTATCAGTGTAGTCATCCCTCGCTACATAGAGATCCTTGTAGAAGGATGCTAGCTCTAATAGAACCTGATCCAGGCCATTAACCACCTTTCCACCGGCCGTGCGAATTGCCCCAACCACTGGAGACAGCTGCTGGGACCTGGCTATTTTTGCCAATAGGCGTCCCGTTTTTTCCCCTTCTTCATAGAATGCCTGTTTGCTAAAGAACCTTTTGCGTTCTGCGGCGGAGGATCTCAAGCGGTCCAGTGAATCCTGGGCCGAAATCCACGCCTCCCTCGCAGACTCTGTAGGGTCAGTAACATAGGCAAGCTCCAACTGGCGCACCTGGTCTCCAACCTGTTCCAGTAGTGCCGAGGAATTTCTCTTGACCATGGCTATTTCAGCAATAAATATTCCCCTGAGGTAGGCCTTAAAGGCTTCCCAGGTTTGAATTGTATCTGTTAAGTGTTTATGGGAGTTGAAAAATAATTCTATTTGATTAGAAATTCGTTCTGGGGAGTTAAATAATTTCAGCCAAAAGGCATTGAGTTTCCATGGCGCCTTAGGTAGTGAGGTAGGGGGTTGGGCACTCAGCCATACAGCCACAGGTGAATGGTCAGATACTCCCCGAGGGAAGTATTCTATCTTAGAGATGTATTCTAGCAAATTAGGAGTGCCTATACTAAGGTCTATACGGGACAGGGATCCGTGAGTTTTGGAGAAGCATGAAAACTGCTTTATATTAGGGTTACGGATGCGCCAAAAATCTGTCCAGCCCAGTTCCTTAACTAGGCGGCTGAGTGCCGTGCCCCTCCCACCCCCAGGAGAATGGACTGGGGGGTGCCTATCCAATTTTGGGTCAAGGTAGCAGTTAAGGTCTCCCATGATTAACAGTGGGACATCAGGTTTGCCCGCCAGGTACATCAGCAAAAGCTGTAGCACCTCCCGTGAAAATGGGGGTGGGATATATATAAAGGCTATAATCAGTGTTAAGGTGTACACTTTACAGTAAATGAAAACATATCTGCCAGCACTATCCACTAGCGAGTCCAGTTCCTGGTATGCCAGAGCTTTGTGTATCAATACACTCACCCCACGAGAGTAGGCGGTGTGAGTGGAGTGATAGGATTTGCCCACCCAGGCATACTGCAGGCAGCCCACATTATCCCCCAGGAGATGTGTCTCCTGAAGGGCAATAATAGCCGGATGGAATTTGCGCAAACCAGAGGAGATCATGACCCTTTTTAAGGGGTCATTCACTCCGCGCACATTCCATGATACTATGGGCGTGGATACCATTGCAAATATTCAAAAATACATTTAAAGGATATTCTTCTGGAAGTCAGAGCTGATCTGGTTATATGGTTACCCATGAGCATTAGAATGTGTTGCATCAAAAAACATTTTTTCATTGAAAGGTTGTCCCAATGGAAGCTAGGTGTTCTTGAAGGGTGGATATTCCCGCGCAACTGCGCGGCAAAACAGTGAAAAAAAACAAAACAAAAGTAGGAACAGACTGTGTTGAGGGCCCTGGGTCCCGCCACGCTGTGGCGCATACCTCCAGAACCGTCCCGAAATTGCGGGCTACGTGGTCTGTCCTGATTGTGAATGCCAACAGGGCAATGCAGCATTAGCCATGTATCCCATGACTTCAAACATCTTCTACTTTTTCTGCACGGTGACGTCCCCTGTGAGGGTCTGTGCTTCAAGTGGAAATAACTGGTTGAAAAAAATATAACAATATTTCCAGTGGTAGTCACTCGCTGCGTAAGCAATTGGTAAAGTTCCTCTTCTGAATGAAAAACATAAACAGGAAAATGGACGCCCTGCTTTCTCTCGCATTTCTTCTGTCTTCTCTGGTTTATCCGGCTCCTTCTTCTCGACCCTGGTGGCGTATAGCTTGCTCATTCTGGTCTAACCAGGATGTTGCATCATGCGCATTTTCAAAAAAGTGGTTCTGTCCGTTTGCCGTTACTCTCAACTTAGCCGGGAACATCATTGCGTAGGATAGCTGCAGCCTTTGTAGCCTCTTTTTCACTTCCATAAATTTTGACCTCCTGCGTTGTACCTCGGCGGAGAAGTCCGGGTAAAAGGAGACTTTAGTGCCATTGTGTTTAATGCTGCCTTTTTCCCTGGCCAGTCTCAGTATCACCTCACGGTCCTTGTAATTCAGGAGCCTGGCCAGCATTGATCTTGGGGGGTTCCCAGGGGGGAGAGGGCGTGGGGGTACTCTATGGGCCCTTTCCACTGTGTAGATGGGAGAGAAAGCTTCTTTGCCAAAGACTTCCTGCAGCCATTCCTCAATGAAAGTAGTGGGGTCACGTCCTTCCACTTTTTCAGGGAGTCCCACTATGCGCACATTATTGCGTCGCAGACGGTTCTCGATTTCGTCAGTTTTATTAAGGGCTTGAAAGGCGTTTTGTGTGGCCATCCTGACATCTCTGTGAAGGGGGGGCAACTGGTCCTCCACGTCGCTCACCCGGCCCTCCACTGCTGTGGTTCTTTCCCTGATTTTTTGCAGATCTTGGCGCATAAGGGATACTGTTTCTTTCAGGCCCCCAAATTTCTCCTTCAAATCATCAACTGAGGCAGTACATTTATGCACAGCATGCAGGATTTCACTCAAAGAAGGCTGTACACTGTCTTCTGAGGGGGAGTCAGATGGGTCAGACATGAGATCCTGCTGCAGATCTAATGGCACTGTGTCATCTAGCATGCTTGTATCTTCCCTGTTAGGCTGGGGGGAGTCAGGCAGAGGAGAATTAGAATGTCCGGCCAGCTTTTGAGTATAATAAAGCATGTCCCTGGGTTGTTCCTTGCCTTTAGGGAGTTTGCTGGACTTACCCCCCTGTTCGGATTTCTTTTCCAGGCCGCGCTGTGCTTTAGGAGGCTGAGACCGGCCGGCGCCATCTTGGTCAGCTTGGGACTCCCAGGCCTCGGTCTCCATTCGGTTCCCCCGGGTCATCATCAGCACTAAACGATCACCTGTCAGCACCGGGTGTCTCCAGGAGGTATCAGGTAGCTCTTTGGGGCAAAAACGGGCGATTTCGGTGGTGAGGAAAGGATATTAGGCAGGATTCTCAGCGGGAGCTCCGTGCAGCAGGTCTGCTCACATGCCTCGTCAGGCCACGCCCCCCCAGTATAACTTTAAAAGAAAAAAAAAAAAAAAAACAAACAAAAAAAAAACACTGCTTACACATAATGAGCAGTGTTTTCCTAAGTTAGGCTGGGTTCACACCATTGCGAATTGGATATGGATCCCGCCATCCAATTCGCATTAGCAGGAGATTTTGACCGGCTCTCTATGGAGCCGATTCACATATCTCTGCAGCAGGTCCGGTGCGTTTTGCAGAAAATGCTGTGCGTCTTTTGGCACGTTTCAGGTCCAAATTCAGCCCAAAATTCGGGCTGAAATCAGACCTGAAACGGTAAACGGGGATGCACCGAACCCCTGCTGTGAACTGCATGCGGCTCGTATGTGAACCCAGGAACCCAGCCTTAAACTAAACGTTCAATTGGACTTTAAATTATTTTTTGTAATCTCTTAAAAAGTCTTTCTCTGATAAAAAAAAGGAACTTTTTTCAGTATTCATGGCAGCAAGCCTCTAAGTGATTTCTATCACATGTGCGCGATCTGCGTTTATTATTTTCCCATCCAAGCATTACTAAATATTACTAGTGACCCCCAGCTGCTGCGTCATTAGGAAATAAACAGCCAGCTTTAGCAATTTTATTAACCTAATTTAATGTTAACATTACAGGAAATGTGAAAAGAAAGGAAAACATAATTTGAGATTACAAATTGCCTTTAGCCTATGTGCTGCAACACATTAAACAAAAATGTAAACATTATAAAAACCTCCATTAGGTCATATCCAGCAAGATAATTTACCTTCACATTTTACAGACTTACATGAAGTTACAATCAACATGTCCTGTAAATATTAAAGCTTTTTACACATAGCTCCCAACTGTCCCTGATTTCGAGGAATTGTCCCTATTTTGGAACAATGTCCCTCTGTCCTCCTTTCCTCCTCATTTGTCCCTCATTTTGGTCTGATCTATATAGTTGTATAAAAATGTACTTTTTATCTTTTCAAAAAGTGTTTCCCAGAGCTAAACCTTTCATCCAATTTCTAAAATGCTACATTTGATAATTTCAAAGGCCAGTATAAAGGAATCCGGTTTTACTAACCCCATCGGATCTGTGCTAAATTGGATGAGCCTTAGGTCCCTCCTCTCTCCCTTTTGATCTGCAGTATAAAGGAATCGTAGTGATAAAAAAAAAAAAAAAAAAAAGCACTTGAGGGTTTAACTAATCATTTTTTTTGGTATAATTCTCCTTTAAAACCACTTTACGAGCAGATTTACTTCTACAGGGTGGCCGCTCTGTGCAGAATCACATATATATATTGATATATACGTGAGTTTGCACTTCGGGGTTTTGGGCGTGAGCGCGCGCCGCCGGCAGCTCACCCTCACTGTGATTATTCACAGCGGGAGCTGATCAGCGGCTCCTGCAGACCCAATGTCCACGTGGACCTGCCGACCGTTCGGAACTCTGACAGAATGACAGTCTGCCTATGTAAACCAATGTAAACAAGGCAGACTGTCATTCTGTGAGTACAGAAGACATAGCTCCTGTGAAGTAGGAACACCAATCCATGTCTTGAGCATATATTCTAGGTTATATTGTTTTTTTTTTTGGTTTTTTTTGCCACTTTACAAGTTAAAACATAGAAGAGAAAGAGGAGCTTAGTCTATAAAAGCCATTGTACTGTTTACACGATTTCTCGCCACTCCTTGCTCCCCGCACCTGAGACTATCCGGAAAAACCTGCTTTTAAACCAACAGACTCCCAGACGTCAGACAACATTGTTATCTGTCCAGGCGTCTCCGCAGACCTCAGGGGCAGCACTGCCCTCTACTGAATCCCCAGAGGAACAGCTCAGGCAGGCCCGTCCTCGTTGGACCCCTTTTGTTCTGCTTCGCATCGTGATAAATGAAGTGTGCATATCAACCAGGGAATAATAATGAACATCACATAATGTGTGAGGAGCGTCTGCCAGGCGTTAAAAAGCAAAGACATTAATTACGCCGGTGCAGAGTCTGTGTACGGAGAATGGAGCTGAGGACTGTACGTACCGTGCCTGGCGGGGGTCCAGGGCAGGGGGGGGGCCCACTCTCACACACACCTGTAGATAAAAGCTTTTTTATTTTTAACTGCACACAACTCGGTTATTCTGTTCCCAAAACATCTCTCCCCGCCTTCTCTTCTCAACTTCCAGGGGCTGCAAAAATCACAAACAGCTCACCCCTGACCTAAATTGTTCTAAAAACTTTCTACAAACCGACATGGTTTCCAGATAGATAGAGTGAGAGTGGTGGCAAAAATTGCGGACACATTTGGAAATTTTAATGTTTTGCGAATTTGCAGGCTTATAGGTGCTAGCTTTCGGGGTATGTCCCCTTCTTCAAGGTCCAAGCAGTACTGATTCACAAATTTTTTTAGCAGAATGTTAAAAAAACAAAAAAAAAAAACAATCTCTGAGCGAAAGGAGGTAAAAAAAAAAGAAAAACAAACACATACAAATCAATGGCAATCAAACTTGGACCTTGAAGAAGGGGACATGCCCCGAAAGCTTGTCCTAAAAAATTGTATGTTAGTGCAAATAAAAAAAGTATCACGGACTGTACTCAATTTTCTCTGTCACAATTGCACTAATACGGCTACAATCACATCAGGCTTATAGGAAATGTTATTTTGCACCAAATGAATTACCGGTATATGTCAATTTAAGGACAATTTAATGCTGAATTTAATGCAAAAACAGAATTCAAATATATGCAGCAGAAAAAATGTTATGCTTACTTTAGTCTAAAAAAACACAAGTGTGAAGACCAGGCCTTTTCTGACACTTTTCGTTTACATGTAAAAATCTGTTTTTTTTTTGTTTTTTTTTTGCTAGAAAATTACTTAGAACCCACAAACGTTTTATATATATATATATTGGGGACGGAAAGTATTCAGACCCCCTTAAATTCTTCACTCTTTGTTTTATTGCAGCCATTTGCTAAAATCATTTAAGCTCATTTTTTTCCTCATTAATGTACACACAGCACCCCATATTGTACACACAGCACCCCATATTGTACACACAGCACCGCATATTGTACACACAGCACCGCATATTGACAGAAAAACACAGAATTGTTGACATTTTTGCAGATTTATTAAAAAGAAAAACTGAAATATCACATGGTTCTAAGTATTCAGACCCTTTGCTCAGTATTTAGTAGAAGCCTCTTTTGATGAGTCTTTTTGGGAAAGATACAACAAGTTTTTCACACCTGGATTTGGGGATCCTCTGCCATTCCTCCTTGCAGATCCTCTCCAGTTCTGTCAGGTTGGATGGTATACGTTGGTGGACGGCCATTTTTAGGTCTCTCCAGAGATGCTCAATTGGGTTTAAGTCAGGGCTTTGGCTGGGCCATTCAAGAACAGTCACGGAGTTGTTGTGAAGCCACTCCTTCGTTATTTTAGCTGTGTGCTTAGGGTCATTGTCTTGTTGGAAGATAAACCTTCAGCCCAGTCTGAGGTCCTGAGCACTCTGGAGAAGGTTTTCGTCAGGGATATGCCTGTACTTGGCCGCATTTATCTTTCCCTCGATTGCAACCAGTCGTCCTGTCCCTGCAGCTGAAAAACACCCCCACAGCATGATGCTGCCACCACCATGCTTCACTGTTGGGACTGCATTGGACAGGTGATGAGCAGTGCCTGGTTTTCTCCACACAGACCGCTTAGAATTAAGGCCAAAAAGTTCTATCTTGGGCTCATCAGACCAGAGAATCTTATTTCTCACCATCTTGGAGTCCTTCAGGTGTTTTTTTAGCAAACTCCATGCGGGCTTTCATGTGTCTTGCACTGAGGAGAGGCTTCCATCAGGCCACTCTGCCATAAAGCCCCTACTGGTGGAGGGCTGCAGTGATGGTTGACCTTCTACAACTTTCTCCTATCTCCCGACTGCATCTCTGGAGATCAGCCACAGCGATCTTTGGGTTCTTCGTTACCTCTCTCACCAAGGCTCTTCTCCCCCGATAGCTCAGTTTGGCCAGACGGCCAGCTCTAGGAAGGGTTCTGGTCGTCCAAAACGTCTTCCATTTAAGGATTATGGAGGCCACTGTGCTCTTAGGAACCTTAAGTGCAGCAGAAATTTTTTTGTAACCTTGGCCAGATCTGTGTTCCTTGCCACAATTCTGTCTCTGAACTCTTCTGGCAGTTCCTTTGACCTCATGATTCTCATTTGCTCTGACATGCACTGTGAGCTGTAAGGTCTTATATAGACAGGTGTGTGGCTTTCCTAATCAAGTCCAATCAGTATAATCAAACACAGCTTGACTCAAATGAAGGTGTAGAACCATCTCAAGGATGATCAGAAGAAATGGACAGCATCTGAGTTAAATATATGAGTGTCACAGCAAAGGGTCTGAATACTTAGGACCATGTGATATTTCAGTTTTTCTTTTTTAATAAAGCTGCAAAAATGTCAACAATTCTGTGTTTTTCTGTCAATATGGGGTGCTGTGTGTACAATATGGGGTGCTGTGTGTACAATATGGGGTGCTGTGTGTACATTCATGAGGAAAAAAATGAACTTAAATGATTTTAGCAAATGGCTGCAATATAACAAATAGTGAAAAATT
The DNA here is from genome assembly GCA_037952835.1 of Lithobates septentrionalis. NCBI lineage: Eukaryota > Metazoa > Chordata > Amphibia > Anura > Ranidae > Lithobates > Lithobates septentrionalis. Next base: position 1,255,028 of record JBBDGP010002341.1, on the reverse strand, counting down.
TAAGGGGGTCTGAATACTGTCCGTCCCCACTGTATATATATATATAATTTTATAGCAGAGACCCTAGAGAATAAAATGGGGGGTTTTGCATTTGTTAAAGGGATTGTGGTAGATGGATGGACAGATGGATGTTTGAATGGACAGAATCATAGGCGCTTGGGCAGCTGATAGATTAGATAGCTGAGTGCATGGATAGATAAACAGATTGACAGACAGATAGATATATAGATAGACAGACTGGTAGAAAGACAGATAGATATATAGATAGACAGACTGGTAGAAAGATAGATGGATACAGTAGATAAATAACTGATATTTACAAGAATTCTCTGTTCTACCAGCTCTTTGGATACAAAAATTTAAAAAAAAAGAAATATAAAAGTGAAAATGATTGATTGCCGAAATATACTGTTATGTGTTCCCGTGTCACATATCATACAAATATACCAAAGTTCAGTGCAACCCACAAAATTCACATTTGCTTTAAACTTCTCTCCTTAAATACATATTTATAAAAAATGTTAAAAAACTCTAATTCTGTAACATATCACAAATGCCAAATCATAATCAGGTTCCTTTCCCCTTGAGAAAGTCACATGCCTGTGACAAAACGCGTTGGAGGGGAGCTAGTGACATCACATGCAAACCTGTAATACAGTGATCTACACATAAGTGATGCAGATATCTGGTGTCTTAAGGGGACAATGCTTTTATATTTGATGTGATTATATTTGATGTACACTGGCTTAAAGTGCACTTTTATTGTGAGTGGCTTTTTTCTTATTTTTAAAAAAAGTGTTTTTTTTTTGTTTTTGTTTTTTTATCAGATATTTGAGCAATTATGGCCTCTTATTGTTATTTTGAGGGACATGTGGTCTATGTAAAATGTCAACTTTTGTCTGGAGCCAATTGTTGAACGCAACAGAGGGAAGGTGGCCTGGTGATACATTTGGTGAGATCCACGATGGAGACTGAAAGCCCCTATTATAGGGGATTTGTGATATGTTACAGAATTAGAGATTTTTTTTTTATATATATATAAATCTGCACTTGAGGAGATGAGTTTTTTTTACTTTAGGCATTACAGGGCAACAGAAGGCACATGGGTGCCCTTCCGTAGTGCTGCAGGTGGAGGTGGGGAGCTGCTAATTGGAGCACAGTTACTTTTTTCCACATTGCATGTGCCCCCTGCCAAGGTTACCCACCTTGTAAAGTATCATCTTGCAAAGTTACCTTAACATTTCCTTTAAAAAAAAAAAAAAAAGATTCACGTTGAGCAATGTTTGTAGACAGCTGCACGCACATGTTAAAGACCCAAAGAAAAAAGGTCTTTCTGAAGGTTAGATGAAGAGTCTGGACTGTTTGTGTCCCTACAGTAAACACATAGATCATTCCTGTGCCGCAAATGACACCTCCACCATCGCCAGATGTTCATGATTTGACTTCGGCAAGCTGCACTCCTGTATTTAATCAGTCAGTAAGAGATATCGGCGCCCACGTGCGCACAGGTGCGTGTTGTGGCAGAGAAAATCCAGAACATCCAACAGAAAACAAGTAGATGACCGATATAGCAACAAATTTTTTTTTTTTAAATATGTTTTCTGGCAACTGTATGAAATTTATACCTGTAATGAGCGTACTCAGGATATGAATTCTGTTGTATCTCATGTCTTTATTATTATCTCTCCACATTTATCTGCAGGTCAAGCTGTCCAGAAAAAGTGGCTGTTACAGGGGTTGGGACATTTAAGACTACTCTGTGTGCAGGGTGACAACACTGCTGTGTGATCTCTCTGTGGTACACACAGCACTCTCACCCCGTAACAGAAGACTTTTAATGGATCTACTGGCAGGAAGTGGAGTAGGGTGGGTTGCCAGCATCTGGGAGGAAGGCAAGTATTGTGCCCCATATCCGTGGACCATTAACACTCCCTGAGTCCCTTCCACCAGAACATTTACACTATGTTGTCAAAAGTATTGGGACACCTGCCTTTACACGCACATGAACTTTAATAACATCCCAGTCTTAGTCCGTAGGGTTCAATATTGAGTTGGCCCATCCTTTACAGCTATAACAGCTTCAACTCTTCTGGGAAGGCTGTCCACAAGGTTTAGGAGTGTGTCTATGGGAATGTTTCTTTCTGGATTTATTACAGTCAAGATTAAAAAGGATATGTAGCACCCACCTAGGTAGGTGCTGGAAGAGGGTATAGTTTTTGGGTCTTTCTGCTTGCCAGGTAGATTGCCAGGTACATTTAGATGCACTCTGCCTACCAGGGAGCAGGAGCCATTGCTAGGGTCTGCTCATGGTGTTCAGGTGCTGCTCATATTGTCTGAATGTTTTTACACCAGTCCAATAGGGGTGGCATATTGCACAGTGGGAGGAAATCTGACAAATGAGAGCACAGACATTGTTACAGCCCTAGCTATTGGCAGAGGAAAGTGCCTCGATGCATTCTGGGTGACTGCATAAATGCCAAGGGCACATGTGTTCGGGGTCTTCGGCTGGAGAGCGGGGTCCTGGAGGGAGGGGGCGGCTGCCCCTCCTCTGTAGAAGCTGCCATGCGACCTTGGGTGTCTGACCTGAGGGCCTGAATCTGAGAATAGATGCAAACCCAGATGTCCTGCAGAGCTGATCGGAATGGAGACACTAGAAAGGATCTGCTTTGGCCTACAGTGAGTACAGTTCTGTGTCTTGGGGCCTGTCCTGTGAGGGCTATCCCTTCAGCTAGTAGAGTCAGAGGACGGGTGTCAGTGAAAGGGGATGCTAGTGAGTGTCCTGAAGAGAAACGGTTCATCAAGTCTGCTGCCAGAGCAAGCAAAGGACTAATGGGGCGTACACACGGTCTGACTTTTCGGCTACAAAAGTCCGACGGACTTCCCCGGACTTTCAGCGGACTTTTCCAGTCGCAAATCTGACGGACTTTAGATTTGGAGCTTGCTTCAAATCTTTACGTCGTAACTCCGCCGGACCCAGAAATCCGCTCGTCTGCATGCTAGTCCGACGGACAAAAACCCACACTAGGGCAGCTATTGGCTACTGGCTATCAACTTCCTTATTTTAGTCCGGTGTACGTCATCACGTACAAATCCGTCGGACTTTTGTGTGATCGTATGTAAGCAAGTCCGTTCGTTATAAAGTCCCTGCCGCAAGTCCGCCAAAAGTCAGTCGAAAGTTTGTCGGACGGGCTGTCTGACTTTTGTAACCGAAAAGTCCGACCGTGTGTACGCCCCATTAACCATGAAAAAATCTACCGACATTTAGCATTTTTTTTTGTTTGAGCAACCAGGCAGAGTTTTATGCCGCGTACACACGGTCGGACTTTTCGGCTACAAAAGTCCGACAGCCTGTCCGACAGACTTTCGATAGACTTTTGTCAGACTTTTGGCGGACTTTGGGCGGACTTGCGGCAGACTTTCTTACGAACGGACTTGCCTACATACGATCACACAAAAGTCCGACGGATTCGTACGTGATGACGTACACCGGACTAAAATAAGGAAGTTGATAGCCAGTAGCCAATAGCTGCCCTAGCGTGGGTTTTTGTCCGTCGGACTAGCACACAAACGAGCGGATTTCTGGGTCCGGCGTAGTTACGATTTGAGGCTGGAAAAGTCCACTGAAAGTCCGCTGAAAGTCCGGGGAAGCCCACACACGATCGGATTGTCAGCCAGCTTTAGTCCGTCGGCGTCCGTCGGACTTTTGTAGACGAAAAGTCCGACCGTGTGTACGCGGCATTAGATTTCTTTTCACATATTTATCTCTACCTCTTTACAAGCCTCTTAAGAAAAAAAAAAAAAAAAGATTTTTGTTCACAGAGTTCAGTAGTTGTAATTTACAGACAGGCATGACCTTTCTCTCATCCTAGGTTTGTCTGAAGATTAATCAAACAACTAAGCCACAATTCATGCTGCCACTGCTATTCTTTCTCTTTAGCTTACTTAGGCCCCTTTCACACAGGTACGATCAGGTCAATCTGTCAGGTTTTCAGGCGGACCTGATTACTAACTTACAATGCCTTGTTCTGTACTGTGTCTCTGCATGGGGACAGTCATCTTGGTAGATTAGCAGGGCTTTTCTACCTCAGATCAAAGTATCCTATTGATGACTGGTAATCTGATGACTAGTGGAGTAATGTAAAAGAAGCAGCATAGGAGGTGGATGTAGCATAGATCCACACATTGGCTGAAGCAGAAGCTGAAAATCTTTGAACTGCATGTCCTCAAATATAACATCTTCTCCAGCAAGGAGAACAGTGAGCAGCACAGCAGTGACATCACTAAATCTCTCTCCAAATCTGATGAGACTAGCAGTCAGAGGGAGCAGTGCCTTAGATGATATAATACTGCAGATAGACAGCTAGAAGGATAAAGAACAGGAGTGTTCCGCCACCACTGACTCTCACCTTCTGCTCCCGATCCCTGTTGTTACTTGTAAACACAGAAGTCTTCTGTGTTTACAAGGGACAGGTTTGCTCTCAGGAGCTCCCACATCTAGCAGATCCCTGCACACCCTGCTCACGGTGGGGACAGATCTCCAGAATCCGAGAGAGAGAACAATTTCCCCTACTTGGCGAGACAGACCTGCCTACACAGGAAGGTATTAGAGCCAGGCCAGGTAGGAGAGGGAGATGTGAGGAAGCTTTGTTGGGGGGGGGGGGGGGTGGTTTAGGTAGCTTCCCCCTAAATTCTGCACTCTGTACACAGCACACCCCTAAAGACTGCACTCTGTACATAGCGCACCACTGAACTCTGCACTCTGAACACAGCGCACCCCTGAACTTTGCACTCTGTGCATAGGGCACTTGAATTGAACTCTGTACAAAGTGCAACCCTAAACCCTGAAATCTGTGCATAGGGGAACCCCTGAAACTGCACTCTGTACATAACGCACTCCTGAACTCTGCACTCAGTACATAATGAACCCCTAAACTCTGCATTCTGTACAAAGCGCACCCCTGAACCCTGCACTCTGTACATAACACACCCCTGAACCCTTCACTTTGTATATAGCAAATCCCTCAACCTTGCACTCTGTACATAACGCACTCCTGAACTCTGCACTCTGTACATAGCGAACCTCTGAACCTTGCACATTGTAGAAAGTGCACCCCTGAACCCTGCACTCTGTACATAGCACACCCCTGAACCCTGCACTCTGTACATAATGCACTCCTGAACTCTGTACATAATGCACTCCTGAACACTGCACATAACATAAACCTGAACTCTGCACTCTGTACATAGCAAACCTCTAAACCCTGCACTCTGTACATAATGCACTCCTGAACTCTGCACTCTGTGCATAGGGCACTTGAACTGAACTCTGTAGAAAGTGCACCCCTAAACCCTGAAATCTGTATATAGTGCACCCCTGAACTTTGCACTATATGCATAGGGCACCCCTGAAACTGCACTCTATACATAATGCACTCCTGAACTCTGCACTCTGTACATAATGAACCCCTAAACTCTGCATTCTGTACAAAGCGCACCCCTGAACCCTGCACTCTGTACATAACACACCCCTGAACCCTGAACTTTGTATATAGCAAATCCCTGAACCCTGCACTCTGTACTTAGCACACCCCTGAGCCCTGCACTCTGTACATAACGCACTCCTAAACTCTGCACTCTGTACATAGCGAACCCCTGAACCCTGCACTCTGTAGAAAGTGCACCCCTGAACCCTGCACTCTGTACATAGCACATCCCTGAACCCTGCACTCTGTACATAATGCACTCCTGAACTCTGTACATAATGCACTCCTGAACTCTGCACATAACATAAACCTGAACTCTGCACTCTGCACATAGCAAACCTCTAAATCCTGCACTCTGTACATAATGCCCTCCTGAACTCTGCACTCTGTACATAACATAATCCTGAACCCTGCACTCTGTATGTAGCACACCCCAGATATAACCAGCCCTTTGAGGTCAACCATACTGCTGGGGTAGCCTGTGATAAAATTCAGTTTGACACCCCTGGTGTACAAGAATCCTCTGTAGCTACTAATTATACGAGTAAACCACTCACCTCTACCTATACTATGAAATATTCAAAATAGACTGAGAAAGATTTGCATGATAAGCCTCTAGCATTCCTTTATACACAGCTTCCAGCAGGTCTCTCCTATGTACACCGGCATTATGAAGACTTGTTCCTGGCCCCGAAGAGGCTGTGGGCTGCCGCCTGGTGCCAGAGACACACAGACAAATTAAATTAGCTCTGGGTTAGTTCTCCGCTCTTCTGTAATAGTAAAGGGTAATGCAATGGATTGGAATTCAACAGACGTTGCCAAGTTATTTAAAACAATTTGTATCGGAGATAGGGACAATAAATATAATACACTTTAGTAATACTGTGTAGACACCTTGTAATACGCTGCAAAATTGACATAAAACTTGCCTGCAGCAAGCTGCTACGGTCTTTAGCTGACATTCAATACGTGCAAAGAGTCTGCCGGGCTCATTTGTATAAAGAACATTGAAGGGTTCGAAAGTTTTAGGTGGATGCAATCAGGCTTGTTGCATCTCATGGAGATTCAAGCAGCAATCTCTATACTTTAGTATTCAGCTCTATCCGATACAGCTCCTGTAAGGGGGGGGCTCACCGTTGGCATTGGACTATACAGCAGAAGCTTCAATCCCTGGTGAAGTTGTTATTAGCCCCTCAGTTACTGCAGGCTAAAGTTGTGTACACAGAAGTCTTATCCAAGCAAGCAAATGGTTTACAAAGAAACCAAGCAAGCAACATTGGACTGAAAATGTAACCAAGGCCATTACAGGAAAAAAAAAATAAAAAATACAATTGTACAAAGACCATTTCCTGTTCCTGAAAAGTAAAGATCGATGATCAGCCTACCTCCAATTTTCACTGTAGGAAGGAGGCGTCGCTCCAGGAACTGACATTCAATCGCCTCTTTAACAGAATCAATTTTTGTTCTTTCTTTTTTCTTTCTTTTTTTATTTTTCGAAAAGGCTCAACAAAGGAGACAAATCTGACTTCTTCTTTTCGCACAGCTCAGCAAGAGGAAGAAATAAATCATATTAAGTTGCTGACACCGGCTAGGAGCTGGTCTGAGCTCCCGATAATTATAAATCAACATTAAAGTGGAAATATGGGCATAATAAAAAATATGCATGCAACAGTCTGGCAGGAGCCCCCCTTGTAACATTTTACATAACATTAAATACAGAATATTTTAGTTTTATCATCTGTGGATCCTGCCAGTAGATGTGCTTCTTTTCCACATCCTGTAACAGGGTGACAACCAGTGGCGGCTCATCCATAGGGGGCGCGCAGGTTCCGCCCCCTCTATCCTTGCGTCCGGCCCCCTATTCTACATGTGGGGTGCCGGACGCATGGATTTCAATGGGTTTTTTTTTTAAGCACATGATTAGAGTCTCAGGCTCTAATTGGCTTCAAAAAAAGGATGTGCTCGGGGCGCAGAGCACTGCCCCCCGAGTCCATCCACTTGTGTGACAATAAGGAATTTATTATTCGCTATTGTCTTCCTGATTCTCCTCCCAGCCAATCAGGGAACAGTTCCTGAGATCTGATTGGCCAGGGAGTCTTATGTCCTATACACACGATCAGACATTCCGACAACAAAACCGTGGAATTTTGTTCGAAGGGTGTTGGCTCCAACTTGTCTTGCATACACACGGTCACACAAATGTTGGCCAACAATTCCGAACGTAGTGACGTACAAGACGTATGGTGAGCCGATAAAAAGGAAGTTCAATAGTCATGTGATATCTCCATTACGAACGCTAGTTTTACAAGACTGAGCGCTTCCGGCTCGTACTTGATTCCGAGCATGCGTGGACTTTTGTGCGACGGACTTGTGTACACACGATCGGAAAGTCCGACAACAAAAATCAGACAACAAAAAAAAACGCACAGGACCCTTTTAAAATTTGCAGCGCAACCGGCCCCAATATGTGAACCGGATCTATTCAGGGCCGTCTTTAACGCAGGGCAAAAGGGGCAGCTGCCCTGGGCCCTGTCATTATTGTGGGGCCCAAAGCAGTGGCCCCTTGAGCCCTCACTGCCCGGGAATGTCTGGAGCAGGGCTGGCGCCAGGATGTGTGGAGGAACGTCTGACACTGCTTCCGGTGGCTTGCTACAGAGAGTTGTGTCTCCCGCCTCAGCGTTGTCAGGCTGCAAAGGTGGAGGGCAGCCCAGCACCTCTGCTCTGCCTGTTACTCTATTCCTGCTCCAGGACTCAGCCTCCTCTCTCCCTTCTGGTTTGCTGCTGTTCCTACTTTGTCCTGCGGGTGGACAGGCTGGTCGGGCTGCTGAACAATAGAGCTCCGACTGAGCTTTTACAGCCATGTGGAAGCAGGTCTGGAGAGCTCTGTGGTATGGGGGGGGCAGTAGCAAGGTAAGAACTATTGTAAGTTTACTGACAGTGCTTTGTCTCCCATTTTCCAACCCTGCAGAACATCTCTCCTCTCATGTGATGTTCTGCAGGGAGTGAGGAGACGTGTGATGTCCTGCAGGGAGAGAGGAGACATGTGTGATGTTCTGCAGGGAGAGGAGACATGTGTGATGTTCTGCAGGGAGAGGAGACATGTGTGATGTTCTGCAGGGAGAGGAGACGTGTGATGATCTGTAGGGCAGGGGGAGAGGAGACATGTGTGATGTTATGCAGGGCAGGGAGAGAGGAGACATGTGTGATGTTCTGCAGGGCAGGAAGATTGGAGACATGTGATTATCTGCAGGGCAGCAAGAGAGGAGACATGTGTGATGGCAGGGCATGAGAGAGGTGACATGTGTGATGTTCTGCAGGGCAGGGAGAGGGGAGACAGGTGTGGTGTTCTGCAGGGCTGGATACAGGTGTGATGCTCTGCAGGGCTAGAGACAGGTGTGATGCTCTGCAGGGCTGAAGACAGTGAGCAGTAATGATATCCTGTAACCTCTAGCAACCAATGGGTGAAGTGTAATGATGTATAGTAATGTCTAGCAACCAATCAGTGAGCGGTAATGATAAGTAACCTCTACCAACCAGTGAGTGTGGACCAGTTCTTTCCATCAGCTCTCTGGTGCTGCCACCACCATTGCCTGTAAGGGAAACAGTCAGTCGGTTCCCTACTGTGCCTGCAAGAGGCACGCTGTGCTTTATGAATTGCCCGGCGGGGGGGGGGGGGTGTTTGAGGAAAGGGGCCGAACTTCCAGGGAACCCCTCCACATCTCGCGGCAGCCAGGTCACCCGGAAGTGGGGGGGGAGTACCTGTCAAAACCAGTTACCCGTTCCCCCTTCCCCCCAAAAGGTGCCAAATGTGGCACCGGAGGGGGGGGGAAGATAAGCGGAGCCTCCCCTTTTGGATGGAGCTCCGCTTTAAGTCCAGCTCCACCTGTTAAGCAATTACAGCAATCTTTTTTTTTTTTTGGAAAAATGTAGAAGGCAAATGAATAAAACCTGACCATTGTAAGCACCACGACAGTGTTATATGCTTTGTCCCAATGCCTGTAACTGTCACTTTTGCTGGACAGCTTGCACTGTTACAGGAAATGAAAAAATAACATCTACTGGCAGCATCAACAGGTAATAAAATTACGTTACGTTGGACAAAAACAAAACTGTTGTGTTGATGGCAGTAACAGACTGGTTCACGTAGGTATTTTTTTCCCCCCAGAGTTCTACTTTAAAGAGCAATTTTAGGGAAGAAGCACCAGGGAGGGAGCTGACAATGCTATCCAGAGAACGTTACAGATATGCAAAAAAGTCAGAAAGCCTCCCGATTAACTAAAAGGAAATTAACAACAGCAGGAATAAATCGCTATATTCAGCTGGCATTGTTGGAGCACTCAGATGTACCCCCCCTCACAATGAGATCCCTGAACTTATCTAGCTGATTGCACACATATGTTCAATGTGTACGGTGTGCACTCACTCAGCATCCAATTATTGTGGCTGTTGTGCCATATATATATTGTGACAAGCGCCATGTTTGCTCATTATGCATTGTAATGTACCAGCAGTTCAAAAAGACACGTTCACTTGTCTTCACTAGAGCAATCAGATATGTATGGGAAGATTTCCCTTAACTTCCTGGACAAAGCAGGAAAAAATAAATAAACTGACAGACATTTCACAGGGATGCCAACTGTCCTGGATTTGCTGTAGCAGTAAAGCATTGGACCTCAGTCCCGATGATGCTGTCTCCTGGGTGACACGTATCAGCCTTAGATTTACTTGGTATGAGCAGTAACTCAACAAGGCATTCGTTACAGTGAATGAAAGCAGTGAGTGGGCAGTCCTTTCATATTTAGAGGCATGGCTTGGGTAGGCCACTCTGGTAAGTGGGCAGGATCCGTCACCCTATCAATCAGCAATATTTGTCTCCCCAGTGTCTTCTATACAGCTAACAAGCTGAGATTAGGAGCACTCCTAAAAGGAGTGCTCCTAATCTCAGCTCGTTAGCTGTATAAAAGACTCCTGTCCATAAAAGCAATCAATCAGATTCCAATCTCTCCACCAAGGCCAAGACCAAAGAGCTGTCCAAGGATTTCAGGGACAAGATTGTAGACCTACACAAGGCTGGAATGGGCTACAAGACCATCGCCAAGCAGCTTGGTGAGAAGGTGACAACAGTTGGTGCGATTATTCGCAAATGGAAGAAACATAAAATAACTGTCAATCTCCCTCTGTCTGGGGCTCCATACAAGATCTCACCTCGTGGAGTTTCAATGATCATGAGAACGGTGAGGAATCAGCCCAGAACTACAGAATCTTGTCAATGATCTCAGCTGGGACCATAGTCACCAAGAAAACAATCGGTAACACACTACATCGTGAAGGACTGAAATCCTGCAGCGCCTGCAAGGTCCCCCTGCTCAAGAAAGCACATGTACAGGCCCATCTGAAATTTGCTAATGAACATCTGAATGATTCAGAGGAGAACTGGGGGAAAGTGTTGTGGTCAGATGAGACCAAAATCGAGCTCTTTGGCAACTTGCCGTGTTTGGTGGAGGAGGAATGGTTCCTATGACCCCAAGAACACCATCCCCACCGTCAAACATGGAGGTGGAAACATTATGCTTTGGGGTTGTTTTTCTGCTAAGGGGACAGGACAACTTCACTGCATTAAAGGGACGATGAACGGGGCCATGTACCATCAAATCCTGGGTGAGAACCTCCTTCCCTCAGCCAGGGCATTGAAGATGGGTCAAGGATAGGTATTCCAGCATGACAATAATAATGATCCAAAACACACGAGCCAAGGCAACAAAGGAGTGGCTCTAGAAGAAGCACATTACGGCCCTGAAGTGGCCTAGCCAGTCTCCAAACCTTAATCCCATAGAAAATATGTTGAGGGAGCTGAAGGCCCGAGTTACCAAACGTCAGCCTCGAAAATCTAATGACTTAGAGAGGATCTACAAAGAGGATTGGGACAAAATCCCTCCTGAAATGTGTGCAAACCTGGTGGCCAACTACAAGAAACGTCTGACCTCTGTGATTGTACTAAATACTACCCTGTTTCCCCGAAAATAAGACCTAGCATGATTGTCTGTGATGGCTGCAATATAAGCCCTACCCCCCCCAAAAAGGCCCTAGTTAAAGTCCTTGTAGGTCTTATTTTCAGGGTAGGGCTTATTTTTGGGAAAACAGAGTAGGGCTTATTTGGGGGGTAGGGCTTATATTGCAGCCATCACTGACAATCACGCTAGGTCTTATTTTCGGGGAAACAGGGTAAGTCATGTTTTGCGAAGGGGTGAAATACTTATTTCACTCAATAAAATGCAAATTGATTCATAACTTTTTTGAAATGCGTTTTTTCTTGATTTTGTTGTTGTTATTCTGTCCCTCACTGTTAAAATAAACCGACCATTAAAATTATAGACTGATAATTTCATTATCAGTGGGCAAACGTACAATATCAGCAGGGGATCAAATACTTTTTTTCCTTCACTGTATCTATTTGGTCTTCCTCTGCCAGTGCTATCCACTCCTCTTTTCCTCAGGGAGCACCCGTATGGGCACACTCTCAAGCCGGGCTGTGTGCATCTATAGACACACATAGCACTGGTAAGCTACACCCTCACCTCACAGGACAGCACTAGATCGTGAGAGGATTCAGGTAAGTGTTTATGTACAGGGGAAGGGGAAACAGGAAGTGTGGCATTTTTTTTCCTTACAAAATGGAGTGCATTAATCCTTTGATCCTGGCTGCATGGATATATGTGGCTGCTCGACACCCTTGAACAAAAAGTGTGTTACTGGCCATATCACCAGCTAAAAATAAATCATAAAAGCATAAAAAAGAAAATGAATGCAGCTGTGACAGACCCAACCAGGACAGGGGCTTTTGGAGGGGACTGCAGGGTAGCCACTTGCCTACTGACTATGGGGCCTGGCTTTTGAGGGAGCTACAAGCATTTAGGTAGATGTCCTGTTATATAATGCAAAAGGACATTATTACATTTAACAGTCAAGGAAGCCATGATGGTCTCTGCCAACTTGAAACTTACTGAGCAGATGTATGTGAAACGAAAGCTGGTTATTAAGATTTGGACAGCCCTGGGTCTTCTTGAATACTTTTGCCGGTCAGTCTGGGATGCCCAATTAATCAGTATTCTCTAGGTGTGAATTCCCATTGTTCATTGAGTCACCTATTATTTCCGTCTGTTGGCTAATTTGGCTAACTCTTGGAGGTTTTTATGATGGAATTAACCTTGTGTCAACTTTAGCTCATTATCTAATTATTGTGTGATGTTTTGGGTAATATTTGGTTTTATTGTTCATGTGGTGACTGCCCTACTTTTGAAGTGTATAAAAACCTGTATTTTTGTTTAATAAACAGTCATTCCTTTGGTTCTACCTCAACATCTTGTCTGTGTATGATGCTTGGGGTAACAGGGCTGGTATTAGCTCTCGGTCTGCTGAAACGGTTTGGAGGGCAGGAGGCACTGTATGGTGTAAGCACCCAAGCAGGGTGCCAAGTGTTCCATCACAGCAGCCACCACACCTTAAAGCAGAGTTCCACCACTTTACAAAAAGTGTAGCTGCTGACTTTTAATAAACAGACACTTACCGGTCCCACAACTGTGAGCATCCGGGCGCGACAGCTTACAGATTTATGGCCGGGCACGCACTGCACATGTGCGAGTCATGCTGCGCTCTGCTATTGGCCAGGCAATCTTCTGGGTCCCATGATGTGTCCCAGAAGATTGCTGGCAGGGAGGGGCAGCCTAGGGCGAGAGGAGGAATCGCCTAGGCGGCCGAGAGGAGGAAGTGGGACAGGAAGTCCCACTAAAAAGAAGGTACCCCCCCCCCACAAAAAAAAAAAAATTACATGCCAAATGTGGCACGTAAGGGGGCGAGGAGTGCTTAAAGTGGAAGTTCCACTTTTGGGTGGATCTCCGCTTTAAGTATTGTTCTGCTGTAATATATTACATTTTTGTTTTTGGTATTAGATATGCTTTAACCCATTTCTACTCTATTCAAAAGTGTAGATGGACCTACTAAAAATGAATGGGCAGCAGAATGCAAATTGACTGGGAATAAAAATGACTGTTTAATGGGTGTAAATAAGTAATGTTTCACAGAGGTCCGTTGGTGTGTGGACTGGAGATACAATGTAATGTAATGTACAATGTAATGTCAAATTTCCTATGGCTGCAGACCTGCTGGATAATAATCAGCAGCCTCTGGGGACAGAGTTGATAGAATCAGAAATTTAAAGCTCAACTTCACTTTATCATGAGCAGCTTTAAAAAATAAAAAAACTGGCACTGTACTGATCTAGCACCACAAGAAATATTTGATTAGAGGAGAGCTCACTGGCAACGGCAGGGATTGATGGCGTGCATGTGCATTTAGCACTGAGATTGGGAAAGCCAGCAGGTTTGGAGATATATCCTTTGGACCCTCTGGGAGATTTAGTTGCTGCCTTGGTCTTGGTTCCCTGCATTGAATGTTTTTTTAGGAGAAGCCAAACCTGCCCTGATTGTCCCTCCTGCGGCTAATCACATACTGCTCTGCCTTCCCATTTGGGGATCTTGCATGCAATGTCCTGATTTGACCTCTTAGTTGAACAAAAACTTCTTTCCACTTCTTGGATTGGTATTCAGCAAGTTTTGTTGAATTGGAGTGGTAGTACATATGTCCTGAGGAAGCCTATAAACTGGCGAAACATGCCGAGATTGCTGCACCCCAACAACATCTGTAAACAACCATATTGCAGACACTGAATTCCAATTGATCAAATATTTTTAGTAAATTGTATTCATTTTCCTGATGTTTTTATATGGATTAAACCAATAAACGATATGAATGTTATTCTAAGTCTAGGTTATTGACACCTAAAAAAATGCCAGCACATTTAGAGCATCCTTCCTAGGTTAAATGACACCAAGCCTCTTTCAACCCACCTCCTGTGAGTGCAGGGAGTCATGGGCCTGCCCCCTAGGGGCGAGCCTCAATGATGCAGAGAAAGGCACTCTGCATTATTAATAACAGCCCACCTCCAGGAGAAGGAAGATCCAAAGAGGAGCCTGCATAACACGTGACCAACCTAGAGTAAGTATAAAAATAAATACATATATTTTGGGGGTGGGAGCAGGTTGGAAAGGGTAGATTTTAAATTAAACTCTTCTTACCACATGACTACTAGGCGACAACACCATGAATAAAAAAAAAATACAACAACTATACAGTTTTAGTCTTCTCTACAACACTGTGATCTTGCTTCATGCAAGGCACCACTTTTAACTAAAGGCAAGGGGATTATTATCAGGGGGAGTTTGCGTTATTACCGACAATCGTTAGAGGTGAATGACACTTCAATGTCTTTGCGGCTGGCAGATTGAAAAGATGTCATGTTCCTCGAGACAGCACTACACCAAACACATTAATTTCAGGGCTGTAAGTGATCCTGAACAAGACGTGATTTAATATCTGGAATACTCAGTGCGAAACATGACAGTAAATGAGAGTGTACATAGCTCACATCTTGCACGGCAATGTGATTTACGGCAAGCACGGAGCGAAGAGCTAAGCGCCCTAAGTTGGCCAAATGGGTCCTCTGGTGGCTGTAAGAGACGGACACGCCATAACATAGGAACAGGCGACACAGGCCGCCGCGTCTCTCCACAGCATCCAAATTCATTGCGGCCCTCCGCTCCGGATTTGTAAGTCACATCCAATAAAGCGCTCCTGCCCTTTCCCGGGAGCGGACAGTAAATCTGACGAATGACAGGTCCGAGCCTGAAACTTTGAACAGCTCATTACCACTCTGTGCCGGCCGAGTCAAATCGCGCGTCTTTCAGGCCTATCATCCGGTCATGTCTGACGTCTACGGGAACATGACTTCCATATGTCGCCCAAGGGGGGAAAAAAAAACGGAGACCGCTGTAATGTTATTAGAAGTGACAGATGTTAAACAAGGAAATAAAAAAAAAAACAGCAGTGTCCTGTGAACGGGCAACCGCCATATAGGACCAAAAAAAACCCGGGACTCGAATTAAACACTGAAAGGTGACGAGGGTTATTGCTCATTGGACACGTCAAAACAAGACTTAAAATACATCCTCTCCTCCTTAATGAACCATTAAAATGAGCTTGTCACTACGACAATGTACGGCGAGCAACGGAGGGCTCAATTCATACCCTCATTATCTCCAGTTTTTAGTAGCCTAACCCTTCGCTAATTGGTATAGGCAGAGCTGGGCCGGCTCCTTGACAGTCCTGGATGGGGCTGTGAGACTTGTATTCTGTATTAATCATTAGATTTGTGTTACATCTGTCAGATATTCATAACACATACATAATCCTTTCCTCAACACATCTAAAGGTCTGAAGGCCGCTTCTGCAAAGGGGCCAATTTATAAGAAGTGATAAAATAAGTGCTTCTCGATTTGGCCGAGTTATACTCTGGATCAGCGTTTCTCAACCTTTTATCAGTCGCAGAATCCTTTAAAAGTATGCAAAATCACAAGGCACCCTAGTAAAAAAAATTTTTATAGTGGTACCCACCAATCACGAAGTCTTCTCATATCCATATCTACATCAGAGTCACCCCATCACAAAGTAACCCAAATCACACAGTCCCCCCATCACATAGTCCCCTCTTCACGTCAGAGATCCCCAATCACAAAGTCCCCTCTCAGCTTTACAGCTGACTTCCAGGAATTCAGCCACTTTCTAAAATGTGCTGGATTACTATGAGTTAAAGAGGAAGTAAAGTCTTCCTTTTTAATTGTACCTACAGGTCAGCCTATAATAAGGCTGACCTGTAGGTACTGTAAATATCTCCTAAACTTGCACAAATATTTACTATATACGCCAACGTCATCGGCGCATGCACTCTGAAGAGACGGCTGCCGGTGCTGTTTCACCAGGACCCAGTTGTCGTGACTGGCAGCTCCCGCGTGCATGCGCGGGAGTGACTTAATCGCAGCTCCAATCACAGCGCCCGAGCCCATGAACCCAGAAGAAACTCTGGGGAAAATGTCAGGCGTCTCAGCGGTGTGCGGTGTTTACAACCGCTTTAAGTCTAACGAGGTGAATTCCAACTCATGGACTTATTTCTTTAATATCTAAAAATCTTAAGGACAACTTAAGCCGGCCATAGATGCAGTGATTTTCTTTCCTGCAACCATGGGTTGTAAAAAAGACAATTGCTTGATTCCCCCATTAACACTGACCCCCCCTGTGAAGCCATTGTGTTCTCCCGGTGGGGATGAAGCTGTCCACAGTGATTACTGCTAGCAGCTATAATAGCCACTAGCAATAATTGCATGTAAAATCTGAAAGGCTAGTTGCACCCAAGTAGATCGATCAAGTACATTCAGCCTGCCTATACGTGGTTCGTATTCCTGCCAAACCGGCCGAGATTTGAGCAATCTATGGCTGGATTTAGACTTTTTACTGAACTCCGGGAGCATAGTTATCGCTATACTTCTTGTGCCCTTATGCTGGACCTTCAGGTCTCAGCATCTACAGCTGCACTGCCCACTCCTCCTCTCTTCTTGCTAATGAGGGAGCCCTTTGTATTATTTGAACCCATTCACAAAATACAAAGCCTGCTGTGAATGGACAGCGTGGAGGGGCAGGCAGAGCAGCTGTTGTATAAGAAAGCAGCATCTCTCCTGTCAGAGAGCTACAAGTATAAAATACAAAGCCTGCTGTGAATGACCAGCGTGGAGGGGCGGGCAGAGCAGTTGTTGTATAAGAAAGCAGCATCTCTCCTGTCAGAGAGCTACAAGTATAGCGATAGCTGTACTCCTGGTGCTCAGCAGAAATGTAAATAAAATAGATATCCAGGAGGAGACATGCACCTCGAAGGACTTCATTTATAGCAGGCCAGCACATTTTAGAAAGTGGCTGAACTCCTGGAGATCAGCTTTAAGCAAACTCCCTTCCCAAACTTCCCATCCTGGTGATCATACAGAGCGGGGGGAGGCAAGGATAAACCCCCCACCCCCAAAGAAGTAATAATCTGACAACGGTTCTTGCCCATCCATGCTCCATCCAAAGTTGCAAAATCAAGCTTTTGGCTGCAGCTTTTATAAGTTATTTTGAATGTATGTGTAATGTAAATGTCATAAAAATGCCAAGCAAGCTGAAAATGATTTGCAGTTAAATAGCCCATGTCGGCTATATTTAATTTTAGTTTAAGAACTTGCCCCTCATTTACTTAAGCAGGCATAAAATGGAATTGCATGTCTGAAACACAACACTTTGGTGAGCTTGTCCAACTGGGCAGGAAAGAATATAGTGATCTGTAGTTATTTGGTGTATAAGCAATAATCTATTAAAAAGAAAAGGGGAAGGTCTGGGAAGTCATAAACCTCTGCAAAACTCTGTAAGAAGGGTTTGGAGCCCGGGCTCCAACCAGGCCACACCCCCAATGCATTTCACTCCACCCACGGAGCTAAGTATGACTAAACTCTGTGGGCTGAGTGAAATGTGTTGGGAACGAGGCCTGGTTGGAGCCCCGGGCTGAGGCTGTCATATACCTTCTTACGGGGTTTTGCAGAGATTTGCGACTTCCAGGACCTTCCCCTTTTCCATTAGATGTGTAGAGCTGCACTCCAAGTGGTTGCTACATAAGAGGACCTGGTGGAGACTTGAGCGACACCTGTAAATTTAGTTTGGGTCACAATATTCTATTCACCAACAGTGGGGAAAACATTAGAATGTACACAATACTCTGGGTCACCAGAGATTTGCCATTGATAAGAAGCTACACAACCCAATGTATCAGGAGCTATGAGACCACCATTACTTCTTTAGAAGAAGGATAAATCCTTGAACACCGTGTGGGACTTATGGAAAGACTCCTTGGAATACCCCAAAATTTAACATTAGCAGCTCTCAATTGTTATAAACTGGCACTGTATAAATATGTGGAGTCAGGTCTTACCTTACCGCACTGGTGCCAAGATGCCATCTATACCAACTTTGCCTGGAGAACCGCCGACTAAAATATCCCTTTGTAAAATCTCCTCAGAATGAAGGAAAACGGCAGAAAAACCTGAAACACAAAACAAAAATCCTTGTTCACAGCTACCCAGAGAACAAAACACAAAAAGATAAAAGTCTTATGCCGCGTACACACGAGCGGACATTACGGCGGACTTTGCCCGGCGGACTGGATTTCGTCGGACAATTCGATGTGTGTGGGCTCCAGCGGACTTTGTTTTCTCAAAAGTTGGACGGAATTAGATTTAAAACTTGTTTTAAATTTATCCGTTGAAATCGAGTCCGGTCGAAAAGTCCGCCGTCTGTATGCTAGTTCGACGGACAAAAAGCCACGCTAGGGCAGCTATTGGCTACTGGCTATGAACTTCCTTGTTTTAGTCCGGTCGTACGTCATCACGTACGAATTCGACGGACTTTGGTGGATTGTGTGTAGGCAAGTCCGTTCATTCACAAAGTCCGTCGGAAAGTACGTCGAAAAGTCCGCCGGGCAAAGTCCGCCGTAATGTCCGCTCGTGTGTACGCGGCATTAGATCCGCACAGCATTATGAACATTTTAAAGCACATTAAAACACCTTCTGTGCCTAAACATACCTAGAATGTCTTCTGGGATATAAACCAAACAGCAAATATCCTTCATGAGCTCTTCTGTAGTGCTATAGAAGCTATAAAAATGTAACTGTGTCTATTAAAGAAAACAGATCTGTATGTTCTGGAACAATCTCTATGCTGTAAGTGGTTGTGATGGGACATTAGAGTGTCAGCTCCTCTGGTAGAGACTGATGTGACTGGCTCAGTGTGCAGTATATGTCAGAGCTATGTAAATGAGTAATAATAATAGTATGTGACTGTGGGGGAGGGGACATTAGAGTGTATTTTTTTTTTTAATTAAAAAAATCATACAAACATATAACTTATTAATAAAAACATATTTACACAAAAATAAACAACAACTAAACAAAAACAAGAGTGCTTACATCAGCAAGTAAAGAAAACTGTTTCCTGACAAGATAACATATTAAGAAACATATTTTAATGACAACAAAAAGAGACTACAAACCCCGAACCTCAACTTAAACACAATCCAGGCTAAGAAACCTTTTGAGATTTAATTGCCAACAGGATGTGATTCCAAACCCCCCTCATTAACCCCTCCCCCCACAACATTCACCCCGACTTCCACATTATTCACTTTGCATTCTGCACCAGCCACCCTCATTCCCTTCCCATCTCCCCCTCCACCATCATCCAATCCATCCCTCACTCCACCCCTCGGTGTCAGCTGACCTCCAGCCGCACTTCTGCCACGCAGAGGAGTAGGGGTTGGCAGCACCATACATTCTGGTCCAGCACCCTCCACTGCCTTCACTACACTAGAAGAAACAATAGGTGCAGACACAGACAACCACACTTTCTGACAATGACTGGAGAACCACAGACTGGGGGGGGGGGGGCACTGACACTACAGATGGCCTCACAGACAGATTCTGATGGGACAGAGACACTAGGATCCCCTGGTACAACCTCCTCCAGCCCAGACTCTTCTCTATCCAAACAGAAGAATTCCTCCACTAGCTCTGGCTTATTGTGCAAAGCCTCAGGGCACCGGCTATAAGGGTGACCAACCTTGTTACATAGGTTACATTTAATGATGTTACAGTCCCTTGCTAGATGTCCAAGTTCCTGGCACAAAGAGCACTTCTGTTCTGGACATTTAGAGGAGAAATGTCCTTTGACTCCACATTTATGGCACCGCTTAGGTTGACCAGGGTAGAAGACGGTAATCCTGTCTCTACCAATAAAGGCAGAGAAATGGAAATGCTTGACCACATTCCCACACACACTCAACCTCATTGACACTGACCACCCACCCGTCCAGATTCCTCTATTATTCACAATCTTTTGTAGCTGGCACAAAGTTTCATCAAACCTCCTCAACCAGACCCATAAATCCTCAGGGGGTATAGACCCATTCCTTGTCAGAATAGTCACATTTTTTATCAAGGGCTGACGTGAGATTACCTTAGGGACAAGCCCCTTTCACTCTGGCTAGCCCCTATATACATGCTCGAACCGTTCCCAAAACAGATCCAGCGATTCTGGACACACAAATGACAAATCATATTTAAAGGAACCAGCTGGACTGATAAGAGCATACATATCCTCTGCCTTAAATCCCATGGCTAGGATTTTATCCACAACCACCCTCCTGATAGGTGGAATACCTCCTCCTTCCCACCTGAGCTGTACCACATTCCTGCATTTAATGGAAGGTACAGTATCTCACAAAAGTGAGTACACCCCTAACATTTTTGTAAATATTTTATTATATCTTTTCATGTGACAACACTGAAGAAATGACACTTTTGCTACAATGTAAAGTAGTGAGTGTACAGCTTGTATAACAGTGTAAATTTTCTGTCCCCTCAAAATAACTCAACACACAGCCATTAATGTCTAAACCACTGGCAACAAAAGTGAGTACACCACTAAGTGAAAATGTCCAAATTGGGCCCAATTAGCCATTTTCCCTCCCTGGTGTCATGTGACTCATTAGTGTTACAAGGTCTCGGGTGTGAATTGCATTATCGCTCTCACTCTCTCATACTGGTCACTGGAAGATCAACATGGCACCTCATGGCAAAGAACTCTGAGGATCTGAGAAAAAGAGAAGATTTGCCAAGACCCTAAAACTGAGCTGCAGCACAGTGGCCAAAACCATACAGTGGTTTAACAGGACAGGATCCACTCAGAACAGGCCTCGCCATGGTCGACCCAAAAAGTTGAGTGCAAATGCTCAGCGCGATATCCAGAGGTTGTCTTTGGGAAATAGACGTATGAGTGCTGCCAGCATTGCTGCAGAGATTGAAGGGGTGGGGGGTCAGCCTGTCAGTGCTCAGACCATGCGCCGCACACTGCATGAAATCGGTCTGCATGGCTGTCGTCCCAGAAGGAAACCTCTTCTAAAGATGATGCAAAAGGAAGCCCGCAAACAGTTTGCTGAAGACAAGCAGGCTAAGGACATGGATTACTGGAACCATGTCCTGTTGTCTGATGATATCACAATAAACTTATTTGGTTCAGATGGTGTCAAGCGTGTGTGGCGGCAACCAGGTGACGAATACAAAGACAAGTGTGTCTTGCCTACAGTCAAGCATGTTGGTGGGAGTGTCATGGTCTGGGGCTGCATGAGTGCTGCCGGCACTGGGGAGCTACAGTTTATTGAGGGAACCATGAATGCCAACATGTACTGTGACATACTGAGGCAGAGCATGATCCCCTCCCTTCGGAGACTGGGCCGCAGGTCAGTAATCCAACATGATAATGACCCCAAACACAGCTGCAAGACAACCACTGCCTTGCTAAAGAAGCTGAGGGTAAAGGTGATGGACTGGCCAAGCATGTCTCCAGACCTAAACCCTATTGAGCAACTGTGGGGCATCCTCAAATGGAAGGTGGAGGAGCGCAAGGTCTCTAACATCCACCAGCTCCGTGATGTCATCATGGAGGAGTGGAAGAGGACTCCAGTGGCAACCTGTGAAACTCTGGTGAACTCCATGCCCAAGAGGGTTAAGGCAGTGCTGGAAAATAATGTTGGCCACACAAAATATTGACACTTTGGGCCCAATTTATACGTTTTCACTTAGGGGTGTACTCACTTTTGTTGCCAGCGGTTTAGATATTAACGGTTGTGTGTTGAGTTATTTTGAGGGGACAGCAAATTTACACTGTTATACAAGCTGTACACTCACTACTTTACATTGTAGCAAAGTGTCATTTCTTCAGTGTTGTCACATGAAAAGATATAATAGAATATTTACAAAAATGTGAGGGGAGTACTCACTTTTGTGAGATACTGTACATTAGGTGAAAGTCGCACAACTAGCTCCCTCTACCACCAGCAGCATGACCTTGTCCCGACACAGCCTTAGCATAATTCCTAACTGGGACAGATGACACATTAACTGGTTGCATAGACATATTAACTGGCTGCATAGGAACCTCTGAAATCTGGTTTGGTAAATTACCCACCACTTGATCCTTTCTCCTACCCTCCAGCACAAGAGTCCCGCTCACCATAGTCCCAGAAGTACCACAGATACCAGCAGTCCTGTCATCAAGTAAAGTCTTCTGTTTAGAAAAAACACCAGGTGTTTCAGCGTTCATATGGCACTCCTTCTCTGCAATTTTATTGTCCATGCAACATTCCTGATCTGCACTGTTAGTGTCCATGTGGGACTCCTCGCAGCCAGCTAATCCTGCATTCCCTGCAGATTGCAAGGATCTGTTGGCAGGTGCAACCTCAGGAAAGTCCTCCACACACTGAGAGAGATTTTCAGCAAGCACTCCTTTATCATGATCCTCATCTGACGAGTCGTTGCCACCCAAGAGAGATTCTATTTCTGTTATGGTCTGCAGCAATCCGCCATTTTCCTCAACCTCCTCCTGAGATGACCCAGGCTGCTGGGGAGAGAGGAGGGCAGATACTGACTCAGACATGACAATTCCTGAGACAGGGGTAGTACTGGGGCCACAATATGAAGCCACTTCCTTACTCCCCATCCATACTGTTGCCATTGCTCTGGCATCCACCCTCTGGCTGGAACTCGAACAGGCACTTTCCTTCATCTGTTGGAATCTCTCCTCACACTTGTCTCTGAACACACCGCTGCTCTCCTTCAGAGAGGCGACCAACTTCTCCTGCTTTTTCAATGCCTCTTCCAGAGACTTCAGCTTGGAGACTTCCCTCTTACTGTTTCCAGACTTACTGTGCAGGGAATTCTTTTTCCTGAGCTCTTCTTTCATGACAGCAAGTTTCTGTTCCTCCTTAGCAATGCAGCAAAGTCTTTTCACCACTTTATTCTGGAAAACTGGTAAGGACTCCTCTTGCATAGGGACAGGCCCAGGATCCATTGCAGCTTGAGCACATGGAATAGACCTCGGTGCCTCTGGAGAGCCTCCACCTTCGTCTCCCTCCACCCACTGCATGGTGGTTGGGGGAGAAGCCTGTAGGACAGGCCCAGGCTTGATGTTTCCTCCAACTGAGAGCAAAGCAGAGTGAGCCAGCAGCACCTTGCAAAACAGCACCACCTGGTGGAGAAGCTCCTCTGGTACAGAGACTGATGTGACTGGCTCAGTGTTCCCTGTACAGCACTGTGGTATATGTCAGAGCTATATAAATGTATAATAATAATAATAACAGTGTCTGACTTTGGTGGGACATTAGAGTGTAAGCTCCTTTGGTGCTCTGTAAATACAGGAAAGTTGTCAGTCAATTATAATTTGTTATACACATAAGGTGAAATATTACTGTTATATTGTTCTGTAGAAGAATTAGGATAGGAAATCAGCTCCATCAGAAGTGTTATATCACAGACACGTGTACCATGTTAAAGAAATACTGTGAGATTATTTGAGCACAACGTGTAAACAGATTGGCCAAGGAAGGTGTCTTCACAACCTGTACAATTACATTCAGCGTTGCCTTGTGAATAAAGCAGAAGCTCTTCCTTGACACATGAACAGCTTCCACAACTTGGATGAAATGACAAATATGCCAACTACGCAGTACACAGGTCACGCTGCCAAAAGATGTGGGACAAATCAGACACATAAGTCGACAAAAGAGTGCACTAAGTGCACTCCTGTCACCCATATTCAGCGAAAAGCAGGCATCACTCAGCTGGCCCAGGTTTTGGAGAGACTCTGACTTTAATGTCGGGATCCACCCAGATGCCTGGACCGGCAGCTGGCTCAGCTTTTCAGCAAGCTGCTGAGAGCCCGAGTCAGCCACTTTCTCCCCGTTCACAGCCTGGCACTCCAGTGAGTGCTGGAGGGGCAGAGCAGAGAGTCGGTGAGTGACACTCACTGGCTCTCTGCTCACAAAAGACTGAGAACTGAACGATCAGCGGTCTTTAATTGCTCAGGGTCTTAGAGATGGTGGGGGACAGTTGCAGCATCAGATCAATGCTGCATCCACCTACTGTAGGTGAGAATGTATGTTTGTATAGCACCCTCCTAGGTAGGTGCTAGAAGAGAGTATAGTTTTTGGTCTTTCTGCTTACCAGGAAGATGGTCAGGTAAAACTTAGAGTGGTCTCTGCCTACCAGGAAGCAGGATCTATTGGTTAGGTCTGCTCATTGTACTCATTGGTGTAGCTCAGCTTGTTATGACTGTCCCCCACTGGTCCAATAGGGAGGCATATTGGACAGTGGGAGGGGACCTGACAAGTGAGTGCACAGGCTTTGTTACAGCCCTGGCAATTGGCAGAAGGAAAGTGCTGCATTGCATTGTAGGATACTGTATATAAAGCTAGAGTACATGTGTTCCGGGTTAGTTTAGCCGGGGAACAGAGCCCAGGAGGGAGAAGGGCGGCTGCCCTCTCTCTCACGGAGGTGGTTGTGCAGCCCTGGGTCTAGAGAGAGAGAAGCTGAATCCAGAGTTCCTGCAGAGCTGACTGGAAGGGAGACACCAGGAAGAATCTGATTCTGCCTACAGTGAGTACAGATCTGTGTCTTAGGGGCCTGTCGACTGAGGGCCGCCCCCTTCAGCTAGAAGAGTCAGTGAATGGGTGTCAGTAAAGGGGATGCTAGAGAGTGTCCTGAAAGTAGTTTCATCAAGCCTACTGCCGGTGAGAGCAAGAAGACTTAATTCCTCCATACATGTGGCTGTATGTTTAAAGCAGTGTGTCTGCTTCCACAGATAATCTGGTGAGGTCAAGTGAGAGTTGTACTTATCTATTGTGAATAGTTCCAGTTGGAGTATCCCACTCATCCCTTCTCCCATCTAAATTCCAAATGAAATACAAAAACCCAAATACCCTGGACTGGTCATTGAGTAAAGAGTAAGGGTGGGACGAGTAGGAGCCCCTAGCAAACAAGCAGGAACCCCTAGCAACACAGTGGGAAATCCTCAGCAACCAAGCGGGAACCCTCAGCAATTAAGTGGGAACCCTCAGCAACTAAGTGGGAACCATTGGCAACCAACTGCAGGTAACCAGAGAGAGGCCTATGAAGTCCACAATCAGAAAACCCTATGGGGGACAGTGTTACATTTTTTTTTTTTTTATTCTCGAACTTAACTTTTAACGTGGTTCTAAAGCCTTAAAGTGGAACGTCAGTAATTTTTTTTCATCTTTCCATCTATTAAATCTTCTACCCTTATTGTTTTAACTTTGGATAGTAAAACATTTTTTTTTCTACCAGTAAATACCTTATACAGCCCACTTTCTGTTTTTTTGTGTGGTAAAAAGCCTAGGCTTATGACATCATGCACAGCTCTCTCTCACTCTTGTGAGAGTTTGCCAGGAAAGAGAAAAGGGGGATGAGTCATAAGAGGGCCAATGAGAGCTGCAGACCTGAAGGTGTGCCTCTGTGTAAATCCAGGAAGTGAACAGGCAGCAGCTTCAGCTGCCCACAGTTAAAATGGATGCAGCCAGACTCAGTGGAGGTAGATTTCTGCAGCATATTTCACAAGTACAGAATCACAGCATATACAGTCAGGTCCATAAATATTGGGACATCGACACAATTATAATCTTTTTGGCTCTATACACCACCACAATAGATTTGAAATGAAACTAACAAGATGTGCTTTAACTGCAGACTTTCAGCTTTAATTTGAGGGTATTTACATCCAAATCAGGTGAACGGTGTAGGAATTACAACAGTTTGTATATGTGCCTCACACTTTTTAAGGGAGAAAAAGTAATGGGACAATTGGCTGCTCAGCTGTTCCATGGCCAGGTGTGTGTTATTCCCTCATTATCCCATTTACAAGGAGCAGATAAAAGGTCCAGAGTTTATTTCAAGTGTGCTATTTGCATTTGGAATCTGTTGCTGCCAACTCTCAATATGAGATCCAAAGAGCTGTCACTATTAGTGAAGCAAGCCATCATTAGGCTGAAAAAACAAAACAAACCTATCAGAGAGATAGCAAAAACATTAGGTGTGGCCAAATCAACTGTTTGGAACATTCTTAAAAAGAAAGAACACACCGTTGAGCTCAGCAACACCAAAAGACCCGGAAGACCACGGAAAACAACTGTGGTGGATGACCGAAGAATTCTTTCCCTGGTGAAGAAAACACCCTTCACAACAGTTGGCCAGATCAAGAACACTCTCCAGGAGGTAGGTGTATGTGTGTCAAAGTCAACAATCAAGAGAAGACTTCACCAGAGTGAATACAGAGGGTTCACCACAAGATGTAAACTATTGGTGAGAATCAAAAACAGGAAGGCCAGATTAGAGTTTGCCAAACAACATCTAAAAAAGCCTTCACAGTTCTGGAACAACATCCTATGGACAGATGAGACCAAGATCAACTTGTACCAGAGTGATGGGAAGAGAAGAGTATGGAGAAGGAAAGGAACTGCTCATGATCCAAAGCATACTACCTCATCAGTGAAGCATGGTGGTGGTAGTGTCATGGCGTGGGCATGTATGGCTGCCAATGGAACTGGTTCTCTTGTATTTATTGATGATGTGACTGCTGACAAAAGCAGCAGGATGAATTCTGAAGTGTTTCGGGCAATATTATCTGCTCATATTCAGCAAAATGCTTCAGAACTCATTGGACGGCGCTTGACAGTGCAGATGGACAATGACCCGAAGCATACTGCGAAAGCAACCAAAGAGGTTTTTAAGGGACAGAAGTGGAATGTTATGCAATGGCCAAGTCAATCACCTGACCTGAATCTGATTGAACATGCATTTCACTTGCGGAAGACAAAACTGAAGGGAAAATGCCCCAAGAACAAGCAGGAACTGAAGACAGTTGCAGTAAAGGCCTGGCAGAGCATCACCAGGGATGAAACCCAACGTCTGGTGATGTCTATGCGTTCCAGACTTCAGGCTGTAATTGACTGCAAAGGATTTGCAACCAAGTATTAAAAAGTGAAAGTTTGATGGATGATTGTTAATCTGTCCCATTATGTTTGGTCCCTGAAAAATTGGGAGGCACATATACAAGCTGTTGTAATTCCTACACCGTTCATCTGATTTGGATGTAAATATCCTCAAATTAAAGCTGAAAGTCTGCAGTTAAAGCACATCTTTGTTTGTTTCATTTCAAATCCATTGTGGTGGTGTATAGAACCAAAAAGATTAAAATTATGTTGATGTCCCAATATTTATGGACCTGACTGTATAAAATAATATGCAAAGTGGTTGGAGGGAAGCTTCAAAATGGCAAAGATGTTTTTATTACAGATTATGTGAGCGGACTGCAGTTCCTCTTTAAGGTTTTTCATTTTAATGCATTCTATGTATTAAGGTGAAAAACCTTTTGTGCTGCAGCCCCCCCCCCCACATTCCCCCTGTTCCTTACCTAAGCCCGATCCGATCCAGCGATGTGCAAGAGTGCAGTACCTCCCGCTGCTGTCTCTATCCTCACTGGACAGATAGAGAGCAGCGGGAGCGATTGGCTCCCGCTGCTGTCAATCAAATCTGTTGACACGGGAGTGGGGGTCAATGGACGCAGCGGCGATTGCCCCCGTCCCAGGGAAAGCAGCTTTCCCTGATGGCACCTGACGAAGAAGAGGGGCCTGGAGGACCGGCAGGGGACCCCAGAAGAAGAGGATCAGGACTGCTCTGTGCAAATCCATTGCACAGAGCAGGTAAGTATAACATGTTTGTTATTTCAATAAAAAAAAAAAAAAAACAACAACAACAAGGCTTTATGGCCACTTTAAGTGAAAACTGCAAATTGAAATCAATCCTCCCTAATTTCATCCAACACTTGAACCATTTTTTTTTATTACTGTCTGTGCCCCCATTAAGGAGATTCACCCTCTCTATTTGTCCTGTTTACCATTATCATTGAAAGTGAAAGTGAAAGAAAATCCCAAATTTTGGGTTGTCCCCAGAAAAGTAATAGAGGGGAACACTTCCAATGGGAAAACTAGTTTCGGTGATCCGGGGGTCCCCAAAGAATTCACTTAATTTGCAGGGATTTCCTCTCTCTTCCTGTTTGGCTATGGAACAGGAAGTGAAGGGAAATCTCCATAATGGAGCACAGATGATAAAAAAAAAAAATCTGACAGGGGTTATAACCCTCCCTTATTCTTTTCAATCTTATTTTATTTCAAGAGAAAAAAGTTTAACATAAGTAGAAAAGTGTTCTACATTAGAACATTACATATAGTATGCACAGACCAATGTATTTAAACTTTATCAGAGATGAACCTATAGAATAACATTTTGGCACATAGTCTCAGGTGTATCAACAAAGTCTCGTAATGATCATAAAAGCTTTTAGACATATGAAAAGAGTAATAAACATGTGGGATCCAACATATGTTTACCTTTATGATTTGCGTGTTGGCATTATAAGGATCTATCAAATCAAGCTGATATGCTGTTGTGATCTTTTGTTTACTTATAATAGGTATTCAAGTCGTTGAACTAATTTAGGTATATGGCCTTTATTCAACTTTTTACTTGTTTGGTTCATTATATGCATGAGAGTTGGCAAAAAAAAAAAAAAGAGAAGAAAGAGTTTATGGGAACAGCAATAGAGAATAATAAAAAAGGTGGGAAAGAAAGACGGTGTGGAAGAAGGACACCCCGGCATGGCTAGCCGGTGGATAGAGGTGGGTCATCCCTGACCCATACTGAGAAGTCATCGGAGTATCGAAACATTGACCACGAGGTCCAGGTGATGGAGAACTGTTCCTCTCTCCCTGCTTCCTGCGCCAACAGGCGTTCCAGATCTCTTATCTGATCCACCTCAACAACACAATCGCCCAAGGAAGGCACATCTGTTGTTCTCCAATGTCGGGGAATCACTATCCTAACTGCGGCTAGAAAGTGGCACAATATATCTTTTTTAATCAGCTTTAGGGGGCCTGGGAGGATAGATAGTATGGCTATCTCTGGTGAGGGCTTAATTGAAGTCCCCATCAGCCTTTCATATAGCTCAAAGACCGTTTGCCAGAGTTTCCTAATTGGAGGGCAAGCCCACCAAATGTGGAGCATCGTCCCCTTAGAGGACTGGCATCGCCAACAAGTATCTGACAAAGAGGGGTTAAACCGTTGTATAGTCGCTGGGCATCTGTACCACCTTGTCAATAGTTTAAACCCTTTTTCTTGATTCTTAGTTGCTAAGGAAATCTTATGCGTCAGGATAAAGCTTTTTTGCCAATCAGCAGGGGAGATGGAGTGTTGTAGGTTGGATTCCCATTGCTGTGTGTACGTTGGAAGGTCAGGGGCAGAGACATTTAATAATAGAGAGTATAGCAATGATAATACGTGTGTTGGCGGGTCTGCTTGTAAAAGTAGCTTGTCAAAGTCTGATGGGTCATCCAGTATCTCAGAGATGGAGATGAAAGTGCGTATGTAAGACCTTACTTGACCCCTCTGCAAAGACATTATTGGGGACCCTAGGTCCGACTGGGAGGGTATATCTGTTGTCAAGGATGGGTCAGCGTGTAAAACCTGAGCTAAGCGTCTTTGACTGTCCCTATTCCAGGGTCCAAATCTCCACCTATTGACAGCTGGGGGGAAGGCCGGAGTCCCAAAGAGAGGGGTCATTGGGCCCCTGAGTTTTGATATTTTACCAGTTGAGATCATGCGGTCCCAAATCTGAAGAGTTTGCCGGGTAAGAGCAGCGGAGAGTGTACTATCTTTACGCTCGGCCATAGGAGTCCACGGCAGGGTGCAAAGATCAATCTCATTGAGATATCTCTCCAATTGAACCCAGAGCTTGGAGGAAGAGTGGTGAAACCAATCCACGATACGTGTGAGCACCGCCGCCTTATGGTGTGTAGAGGCATCTGGGACCCCCGCTCCCCCCCTGGCCTTCGGAAGGGTCATTGTGTCGTATTTAATTGAAACGAGATGGGAATATGAATAGGGATGGTTTGAAAAAGATAAAGAAATCGAGGGAGAACATCCATCTTCAAAACATTCACCCTGCCTAACCAAGAGAGCTGTTTAGATGTGTATGTAGCCAGATCCACTTGTGTTCTAAGAAGTAGAGGGGTAAAGTTGCTGGAGAATAGTTGGGATGCGTCTGATGGGATATGGATTCCTAGATAACGAATGGATGTGGAGCTTGTCTTAAAGGGGAAGGAGGATGAGATCTGTTGAAGAGCCTCCTTTGGGAGTGAAATGTTGAGAATTTCTGACTTACTATAATTAACTTTAAAGTTACTAACCTCTCCATATTTCATAAACTCCTGTAAAATTGAGGGCATGGAGACTTGCGGTTGGGTTACAAACAAGAGCAAGTCGTCTGCAAAAAGGGCAATTTTAGTATGTATAGGGCCTATATTGATACCATGAATAGCTGGGTTGTTTCTGAGGGCATTGGCTAGGTGTTCCATAACAAGGACATAGAGAATGGGGGACAAGGGGCATCCCTGCCGCGTTCCATTGTGAATATTGAATTTTGGAGATAGGGAACCGTTCAGTCTGATCCTAGCGGAGGGAGATGTATAGAGGGACATTATTCTGGAGATCATATTTTGGCCTAGATGCTGTAGTGATAGGCGGAGAAATTGCCAGTCGACGCGGTCGAAGGCCTTCTCCGCGTCGACCGTAAGAAGGCATAGTGGGACATTATGGGTCCGAGCATAATCCGCAATGAGAAGTGTTTTCAGGGTGTTATCTCGCTCTTCTCTTCCACTCACAAAGCCAACCTGATCCAGGTGTATTAAGCGGGGTAATAATGGTTGTATTCTATTAGCTAGCACCTTCGCGTATATCTTCAGATCTACGCCTATCATCGATATGGGTCGGTAATTACCCTCCCTTATTCTATTAAAATGAAAAAAAAAGTTGTGCCTCTAGTTCAACTTTAGGTGTATGTCTTCTAGATTGTAAGCTCTAACGAGCAGGGCCCTCTGATTCCTCCTGTACTGAATTGTATTGTAACTGTACTGTCTGCCCTCAGCACTATATAATTCCTGTATAATAATAATAATGTAAATAACTTTTTTTTTCCACTGATCTCACTCTGTACTAGTAACCAATGTTGCTGAAACAGAAAGTGATGGGAAATTCTAAATGTTATGGTTGTCCCTAAAACAAGAGGTAGGGGTGATATTCTACTAGAGAGACGTGTTTCAGGGACAGCGGTCCAAGATGGGAATTTCCCTGACTTGGTGAGGTTTTCTTTGAAGTGGACCTAACCTGCATCTGAGCACCACAAGCTGAAAACACTATTTAATGAATTTTTAATATTCAAAGCAACCCCATCCCCCCTTCCATACATGTCTCCATGTTTATGTTGTTGAGATATCACTTGAAATTATGTTGAAATTTACTCCCTGGAATCCATCTGCCCTTAGCTCAGGCATGCTGGCAGGAGGGTGTGCTGAGCTGAGACAGCCCCTCCTCCAGATAAAAATAAAAATGCTCATGAAGACTCCTGGGATGTATGACATCATGTTGGTCTAGGCCAGAAACCAGGGAGTAACTGAAGTATCCAAATCCTCTGGTGTAATGGTAGCTAGATCGGTGTGGACCGAACACGGGGATAGGTCGTCCGCGCCCCCCCCCCCCCCCCGAGAAAGCTGGAAGGCTACCCCTGGCAAGGATGGGTGCTGCACTGGTCTGGGCGAAGGCCGGGTCTCGAAGAAAGCCCACAATGCATTTGCCCCTGGAGTGGCAGTCCAGGGGTGCCGTAATCTCACTGTGAGTGAGGGTCACTTAGAGATTTTGGCACCTAGGTCACTGCTACATTTTGGCTAGTACCAAAGGAATTTTTATTCCTGGCCGGAAGGTCGGCCATTGTACTACACAATGGCACTATTGCACTTTCTCCACTTCCCTTTTCCCCAACTTTATGTTGTTTGTCGTGTCTGTCACTTTATGTATTTTTTTTTGGTTGTTGGGTTTGTACAAGTTTCATGTTTGAAAGGGTGTGTAGGTCCTCAGACTGCCCTGAACATCTTGGGAGGAGGCGGACATGGCCTTCTGGCTTGGTTAGCCCTCTCTCATGGGGTCAGACCAGTACCCAGTACCAGTACCAGTGAAAGTACCCTAGTCCCCGTCTGGAGCCTAACTCCCCGGGGGTTTAGGGCAAAGGTCCCTTCTCTTCAGAGGAGGACCATATGTACACTGTGTGAACTTTTTGTGTCTCACTTTTTGGTGTGCACTTTTTTTTTGCACCAGGTGGAGTTTTTGGAGTGTTTTTACACAACATGGGCTTTAAATTTAAAAAATAGCTGGTTGTTAAGGAGCGGCCCGGGAAGCCAGCAGCCACGGCCTTAACAATGGCTGATTCATCAGCTGTCGACAGGGTTCCTCGCTGACAGCTGAAAGTCAACCTAATATTTGAAAAAAAAAAACATTGTGGGGGTCCCCCCAATTTATACCAGGTCCTTTCGGGTATGGTACAGATTTTAAGGAGAATTCCATATTAAAAAAAAAAAAAAAAAAAAAACTTGCCCCCCCCCCCCCCAATCCATACCAGACCCTTAGGTCTGGTGTAGATTTGGGGGGGGGGGGGGACGCCATTTTTTTTAAAAAAATTTGGTTGGGTCCCCCCCACAATCCATATCAGACCCTTATCCAAGCATGCAGCCTGGCAGGCTCCCACGCCATTTTTTTTTCTTTTTGATGTGGGGTTCCCCTTTCGGGTCTGGTACAGATTTTAACCACTTCAACTCCGGAAGGTTTTACCCACTTCCTGACCAGGCCATTTTTTGTGATACGGCACTGCGTTGCTTTAACTGACAATTGTGCGGTCGTGCGACACTGTACCCAATAAAAATTATGTCCTTTTTTCCCACATATAGAGCTTTCTTTTGGTGGTAGTTGATCGCCTCTGTGCTTTTTATGTTTTGTGCTATTAACAAAAAAAGACCGACAATTTTAAATAAAAAACATTTTTTTTTTACTTTCTGCTATAAAACATTCCCATTAAAAAATGTAAAAATCTAATTTCTTCATAAATTTAGGCCAATATGTATTCTGCTACATATTTTTTGTAAAAAAAATCCCAATAAGCGTATATTGATTGGCCTGTGCAAAAGTTATAGCGTCTACAAAATAGGGGATAGATTTAGAGACTTTTAAATTTTTTTAATTGTTTTTACTAGTAATGACGACGATCTTCAATTTTTAGCGGGACTGCGACATTGCAGTGGACAAATCTGACACTAAGTGACACTTTTTGGGGACCAGTGACACCAATACAGTGATCAGTGCTAGAAAAATGCACTGATCAATGTATGAATGACACTGGCAGGGAAGGGGTTAACACCAGGGGCAATCAAAGAGTTAAATGTTCCCTGAGGA
The DNA here is from genome assembly GCA_037952835.1 of Lithobates septentrionalis. Taxonomy (NCBI): domain Eukaryota; kingdom Metazoa; phylum Chordata; class Amphibia; order Anura; family Ranidae; genus Lithobates; species Lithobates septentrionalis. Next base: position 1,221,346 of record JBBDGP010002341.1, on the reverse strand, counting down.
GGTGCTTACTGTGTGGAGTAGTGTCACACTGAAAGAAGAGAGAGATCCTCGATTCAGCTTAGCTAAATCACAAGATCTCTCTTTCCCTTCCTGACAGATCCGATGTTTGCCTTGTTTACACAGGCAGACAGCTGATCCATCTCTCCTGTGAACAAACGGCAGGCCGCAGGCGGCCATCGCGGCCGCTGGACCCGCTGATTGACTCCTGCTGTGTCCGCTCACAGTGGGAGCTGTGTTACGGCACGCGCCCAAAAGCACTTAGCTGTACGTGATTTTTCGCAGCTGGGCCGCCCTGCCACGGTATATATGCGGTGGGTGGTCCGGAACTGGTTAAGGAATCCGTACGGCTTGGTATGGATTGGGGGGACCACGCTGTTTTTTCACATTTTTAGTATTGTCTGCAATTGTTTAGTTGGCATTCAGCTGTCAGCGGGAAAACCTATTCACTGGTTAAGGACGCCGCCGCCGGCCGCCCGATCCTTAATGAAAATGCTACCGCTCCTAAACACTTGTAAATGCTCCTGAACACTTCAAAAACGCTGGCAAAAAATGCTAAATATTAGCAGGTTTTTATCCAGAGTTTTTTTTTGTGGTTTTTGAGTGTCTTGTGTGCATGGAGCCTAAATGAAAGTTTTGTGCCTGAAGTTCAGATTTATCAGTCCCCTTCACTGGAAGCACCAGAGCTCAACCACTGGAGGGAGGCCCATGTACATCTGGCCCTATAGTATATACAATATGTATCTCTGTTTTCCAAAGCAATCTCTGTTTCCATGCTTACAGAGATGGCCGTATAAATGCCTGTCTATAAATGTTATTTTTATTTATTTTATTTTTTTTATCAGTTTTCCTTTAAACTGTCAAAGACAATTCAATGTAACAGCCAAGCCAACTGCCCTCGATAAAAACAACAAATGAAGCTGTGAAATGCTATGCTGGATGAGTAGAATGAATGCCATCATGCCTAATTACTGGACTTGTGAAGCCCATGCTCAGCAAGAAGAACTGAAAGTCAAGACAAGGTCATCAATGATGGCTCCAGGATTAACTGATTCCTGACTGCCGCAGGAGAAGCAACGTAACAAGAGCAGGCCGAACGCAAATGCACAACATTCAAAGCATTGACCTTTCCTCTGCAAGCCAATTACCGGGCCGGACAAACTTGTAGCTGGTGAGGCTGCTTACATTCTGCTTGTATGAACCGTCCTCACTGCTGCCGTCTGCTACTTATTACTCCAAAACAGAAGGAGAATTCCACCATCTGATTCTTTATTTATGAAGCCAGGCTCAGAAAAAAAAAAAAGCTCTGCAAGACAAGCGGAGATAGCTCTGCAGCAAACAGGCTACGAAAACCAACTATTTTCCGAGGAAAATATGCAATTCCGCTAACCGAACGTGAGTCTGTACAGACACCAATTATAATTTCATAGAATCAAAGGAAATCTTGCAATATTCAATTATGAATGAACCATTCTTGTGCGTCTAACTCTGGAAAACTTTTCATACTTATTACTTATCTTCAAAGTTGCACGGCGCTCGCAAACGGCAGAAGAAAATCTTTTAACGTGACAGCTCGGCGGGTGAGACAACAATTCTTTCTGCATGAGTTTATGATAACTTTTTAACTGCATTTAACTGTTTTACATTTTTTTTTTTTTGTGCAGTTACAAACCCGCCATCCCACAGTAAGATAATTCCCTATTGACAGGTCTTCAGGGTCAGGGAGCCTTAGGAATGGACCATGACCCTGGACCTTGAAGAAGCACCCTCCGGGAAACTTCTCTCTTTACCTCAGTGCCAAGGTGAGTGCCTAAGCAGGATACACTGCCTGAAGCAACATTGCAGGCTGTTTGCGTGGCATTGGATCTGGGTTCAGTTCTTATGGTATTACTGTGGCTGATTGAAGGATCTGAACTTAAATTAAGATGACCGTATATACTCGAGTATAAGCCAAGCTTGTCAGCCCATTTTTTAGGCTGAAAAAACCCCCCTCGGCTTATACTCGAGTAAGGAGGGCCCATCTGCAGCCATACCTTTAAATAATAAAACAGCGGGTGTCTCCGGCTCTGTTATGCAGTCTGTTCGGTGGCTGTTCATTGTAACAAAGCCCCGCCTCCTCCTCGTCCGTGATAGAGGAACACTGATACAAAGCTGGGAAAATATATCAGTGTTCCGTTTTTCACGAGGAGACACCTGCTGTTTTAGTAATCAAAGGTACGGCTGCAGATGGGCACAATGAGGCTGCAAATGGGCACAGTGAGGCTGCAGATGGGCACAATGATGCTGCAAATGGGCACAGTGAGGCTGCAGATGGGAACAGTGAGGCTGCAGATGGGAACAGTGAGGCTGCAAATGGGCACAGTGAGGCTGCAAATGGGCACAGTGAGGCTGCAAATGGGCACAGTGAGGCTGGAGATGGGCATTGTTTACCCAGTAGCTGCTGCATTTTCCCACCCTAGGCTTATACTCGAGTCAATACGTTTTCCCAGTTTTTTTGTGGTGCCTCGGCTTATATTTGTGTCGCCTATACTTGAGTATATATGGTACATTTTTTTAAAGAGAAAATAAAAATTGGTTAAGCATAGAAACCTTCTCCACTGGGGAAAGGAGGTCCATCACCATAAGGACACTAGCAAAAATATAAGGACTCGCAGACTAGGGTGAGGTTATAAGGAGTCGTGTCTAGAAAATTTGTTGCCAGTGTCCAATCACCTGAAGGTAGCAACCTATAACCCAGGGTCTATAAATATCCAGCCTGTAGTTTGTACATTATGATTTAGCCCATTTCTGACAGAGCACTGATAATCGCACCACATGACCCAATTTGAAGATACACTGTCACTTTACCAATGCAGGGCAAAGGGTACCCCCGGACCACCCTAAATCCACCTTACCTGTGCACCTTTACGGTTCCTTCCTCTGTCACAGTTGGCAACACTAACCAGTGCTTCTAGGTTTTTGGGGAGAATATGACCTGCCCCCCTGTGACAGCCAAGAGCTAGGCCCGAGCATTGCCAAAAGAGGTGATGTCACCCCTCCATTTCCAGGTCACTGACACAGGAACTTTCAACACCAGCTGCGTCAGAGGAAGGAGCAGCTAGGGAGCACAGGTATGATGAGTATAAAGGAGTTGGTGTTGTCCTTGCAGAGACACTATAATTTTGCCTTGCATGGGAAAGGTGAATGTCTTTAATGCAGGGTCTATTTACCTTGAAGCCCCTCCCCAGCAGGTAAAAACTGCAGTTAAAAATATCAAAAACATAAACAGCAAAAGAAATATTATTCACCTTAGTCTGTGGCTTCCAGTTGATGATGTTGTATTATAGCATTTACCAGAATTATGGTTCTGAATCTTAGGACGCTGTTATCCCAACCAACGGTCTGCATTTCTTCTGCCCACTTTCCGGGTGGGTGCATTTATGGGTTGGTTTCCCCAGACCCCAACCCTAAATATGCCCACTTATAGTCATGACCCCTGCAATGAATGACTTTTTGAGTTTCTGTGCATGTGCAGTAACTCAGATATGTTTGATGCTGTGATCCCAAAACATGGCTTGGGACAGAGTATTGGTGGGATAGAGAGCCAAGACGTAGGGGCTGTTCTAGCAAATCCAGGGCAGCTGGCATCTATGGAAAAACAAAAACAGAGAGCACACCATGGCTGACGCATTTCGAGGGGAGATTCCTCAGAGCCAATCCCTTGAAATGCGTCAGCCATTTGGAGCGTCTTCTCGTGATTGGGACTCGTTCAGTGGACCAGGTCGCTTAGGACGCTCAGGATACTGATGTGCTTGTTTATCTATGCTGTTTAAGAGTATACATCTGTTTAACCCTTTAAATAAAGCTATCGCAAAGGTAATGTGTAAGGCTGGTGCTCCCTGTGTTTTTGTTTTTCCATAGATGCCAGCTGCCCTGGATTTGCCGTTTGTGAGTATACAGTACATCTGTTTTATCCTTTTAATGAAGCTTTGGCAAGGTTAATGCAGAAGGCTGGTGTGCCCTCTGTTTTTGTTTTTTCGGTGTGTCTTCTGGACTTCCCAGCCCTTAGGGGGCTGCAAAGTGTTGCCAATGATGGAGTAGCTGAAGAATTGTGATCCTTCATTTGCCGCTGCATTCTCTTGAGCGCAGAAAGTTGTTTTTCAGCTGGCATCAATGCACTGGGAGTCTGGAAAAGCTGAAAATTCCAAATCTTTTGAGAAGATGGCAGGAATGCATTTTCCAGGGTTTTGGATCTTCAGCTTACCCATGTTCCTGTGAGAAGGCCCAGTGATGACGAATATTAGCCGAGTATTTTTTTTTTTGTTTACAAACTATTTTTATTCAGAGAAAAATGGTGGTACATAAACTTTTCTTGCAATGTTTTATGTTTTTTAAATGTACATTTAGAGCATTTACATGCGGGTTGGGGCTTAATAAGCAGAACTTGGGGCAAGATATAAGGTCCATCATAATGTTATTAAAAATTCCCTCTTCATTTCATCTAGCACAATTTATGGTTTTCTAAAACAGTCAACTATGGCAACCTGGAGGCATTAGAACCTGCTGCTTGTGAACAGAACTTCCCAGTGGGGGTTGGTTCACTGCTTTGCCCAGAAATGTGCACATAGCTCGCAGTAAAATTATAGGTATCTTCTAGAACAGGTGTTTCGACTTTGTAGAGATATTTCATAAGGCCTTTGAACAGGTAAGGCTCGGTTCACACTGGCGCAGCTTCAAAGTCGTGCAATGCCTATGACTTCTTTAACAGGAGTCAATGCAATCGACTCTGAAGTCGTCCCCCCCCCCCCCCCCCCCCCCCAAGTAGTGCAGGAACCTTTTTCTAAGTCGGAGCGACTTGAGTCACTCCAATTAGAATGGTTCCATTGCACTTAATGGAGCTCGATTTGTCAGGTGACTAAGTCGCCTGACAAGTCTCGCCAGTGTGAACCGAGGAGTAAGGGATGCTTCCTTACTACAACATGACTGCTGAGATTGTGATAATGAAGGTAGACCCTCCAGCTTAAAGAGACTCTGTCATCTTCCTATTCAGAGCAGAGTGACTATGCCTCCTAATGGCACACTTCTTCCTAGTAGGGCATGGGTGCCCAACCTGTGGCCCTCCAGTTGTTGTGAAACTACAAGTCCCATGAGGCATTGCAAGACTGACAGTTACAAGCATGACTCCCAAAGACAGAGGCATGGTGGGACTTGCAGTTCCGCAAAAGCTGGAGGGCCACAGGTTGAGAAGCCATGTAGTAGGGTATACCCAACGATTTGCTGCCTCCTCCCCACTGCAGGAGTCCAACCTGAGCAAGCCTTGGAGTAGCATCCATTCCAGGCTGATTAACACAACCCCCTTCCCATGTGACAGTTCCAGAGTTGGTGATTGCCTGCTGTGCATCATGAACAACGTTTGTTTTCACATTGGCTGGATGGCCTTTCTTAGGGTCATTTTCCTGATGGTGACAATTGGGGACCACGCCTGTGTAATGTGTGTTGAAACGGCCACAGGATGACTGGATGCAAATCCGCTGAGGGGATTACGTCAGATATCCTGGAATGTCTATATGTTTTTAATGGCTGACATTACATATAGTTGCTTTCTAGTTGTAAGTTGAAGGATGACGTTCACCTGATTATTCTCTATCTATAAAGTATATATGTGAATTACACTGTGTTCTGCACTTGTAAAGTGAACCAAGTCTCTTTTCCCCTGAGGAAGAATTGCAAAACGCGTTGAGAGTGTATTACATTTCTGTTTCAGTAAAAGATAAATCTACATAATACACTTGTTTACTTCGCACTAGCATACCAACATTACTTTATAATGAGATATTGTCAGCCCCTGTGTTTTATGATATATATATATACACACAACTGGATAAACATACAGGAGATGAGATTCTCAACAAATCCATAAACACAATACAGTATACAGTGGAACCTCGGATTACGAGCATAATCCGTTCCAGGAGAATGCTCGTAATCCAAAGTACTCACATATCAAAGCGAGTTTTCCCATTGAAGTCAATGAAACGAAAATAATTCGTTCCGCATTGACTTCAATGCCGCATTCACTTCAATACCACATGCGGCCAGAGGTGGAGGGCACCGGAGAGCCTCGGAAATGGCCGAAAAGGCCAGAGGGACACTTCGGCTGACCTCGGCAAACCTCGGAAAGACTCTGTTCATGAGCGTTTCTGAAGTTTGCCGAGGTCAGCCGAACTGTCCTCGGCCTTTCCGTGCATTTCTGAACGGCGCCGATCGGCGACTTTCGGCTCTGCTGGGCTCCCCACCTCAGGCCAAAAGCGGTACTGTACACCACTTTTGGCCTGAATCCCAACCTGAATCCCAACCCGAGTTAGGATTTTTAGAAATACAGTGCTCGGTTTGCGAAACGCTCATTAACCGCGTTACTCGCAAACCGAGGTTCCACTGTATAGGTTGTCCGTTTTTTATTTGTATGCATAATAAAATTATTGCGGATTTTACTCTTTTGTGTACGCACATTGTGAATCTCTACAAAATCCCATAAAAAAAATATTTATTTAATGTTGCAATTTCCAGGGATGGTGGCATTCCCCTTTGGAATCCTCATCATACTCCCCAGTTTTGAGTATGATGGGTCTAGTATAGGGGTACCGGGGGCCAGATGTGGCCCTTTGCTCACTTTTATCCAGCCCTTGGGGTACTTTTTTCATCCACTGATACCAACAATGACACCAATGAAGAGGGCACAATTCCTCCCAATGACACCAACGATGGGGCACAATTCCTCCCAATGACACCAACGATGGGGCACAATTCCTCCCAATGACACCAACAGTGGGGCCTAATCACCTCAATGATGGGGCCCAATGACATCAACGATGGGTCACAATTCCTCCCACTCACACCAATAATCTACTACCCTTAAAGTCCCATAGGGGGTTCCTTCTTCTTTTTTGGTAAATAGTCATTCGGGATGTGGCAGTACAGTCACTAGACTACAGTTCAACACTAACGAAGTTCTTTATCACTCACTCCAATAATGGGGTGCAATTACTCTCACCGAAACAAACAATATGGCATTATTTTCTCCCACTGACGTCGGGACATTTTCTACTCCATCTGGCCACAGTCCGGCCCTCCTAAAGTCTGAGAGAAAGTAAACTGGCCCTTTCTTTAGAAAGTTTGGAGACCCCTGGTCAAGTATGTCAGGGGTGACCTACATTATAAAAAAAATATATTATGTTGCAGGTCCTTCACCATTTAAGGTGATTGTAAACTTTTTTTTTTTTTTTGGTAAATAACAAACATGTTATTCTTACCTACTCTGTGTAATCCCCCGATTCTCCCTCTTCCTGGGTCCCCTGCCAGTGTTCCTGGCTCCTCTCCCACCGCCAAGTGCCCACCGTAGCAATGCGCTTGCTATGGGGACACTCATACAGGCTTGCTCCCGAGCTGGCAGCTTGGCCCCGCCCCCCTGCTCCCTCCTCACTGGTTGTGATTGACAGCCAATGGCCCTCGCTGCTGTCTCTGAGCCTATGAGGAGGGAGAGAGCTGAGAGAGTCTCTGCTCTCGTGCACATCACTGGACCGAGATCAGGGTCAGGTATAAGTGGCGGCCGGGGGGGTAGAGCTGCATTCAGAATGCATTAAGGTAAAAAAAAAAAACACTTCAGCCTTCAGAACCACTTTAAACTCTGTCCTCTATTGAATGCATTTAGCGGAAGTGAGAATTTAAAGGCAAAACTTTATCTTCATTATGGCATAGCAGCACCAGAGAGTGCTAATCTGTTCCCAGTGGTGCTCCACCTCAGCTGTCACATTGTAAACACACAATATATTCACTGTAAGATATTTTCAATGCACACCAGACCAGAAGGGAGATGTAATGCATTCATTAAATGTTTGTGCTCACACCCCCCCTCCCTCCTTCCCCGTTCAGCGAAGCACCTTCATTTAACCCAGTGGGTTTCCATGCTACGCGTCTCCTACTTCATCAGCGTTTCTCAAGTTTTATATCAATTTTTCTCAGTTTACATCACTGCAGGTCATTAGTGCTCATCACTGTATTGACTTTGTAGCCGGATAATGATATTTTCTGTATGTAAATGATAAACCGCTGTGCAATCAGCACATCCATCCGCGGGCCCCAATAACGTTTCTTTATTGGAGGGATCTTGCGGCATAATTACACGTAAACTCATTTGGATTGTAAAAAAGCAATATTCTCCAACTGTCTGCGCTTAATAATTCCAATGAATTATTTACCGAAATGGGCAGAGAAATAGACGCGGCCTCGTTTGCCGTATGTTTTTCATTGTAGAGATTACAGGGAAAGTGAAATGTTTAGGTGGCCGCGCTTTCGCGTCTGACAAACTCTGCACCAACCCAGCCATTTTCCAGCTGTTGGAAGAGACAGTCCAGCCATTAAAATCAATCAGTGAGAATGATAAAACTACCCAGACAACACTGCAGCTCTGCTAAAGTCACTGTTCACTCTACCTTGAAGTGAACATAGCATCAAATATTACGTTGTCATGTAAGGTCTATGCGGTGTGTGAGTATAACACTTCAAGGTATTTTTTACCTCTCACAGAGATCAGTGCCCCCCCCCCCCCCCCCATGTGTGTATCAAGCTTAAAGTGAATATAAAGGAAAGGTTGTTTTTTTTAATTGTTTTTTTTTTTTTTTAAATACCAAAATGTCATACTTACCTGCTTTTGCACAGAGCCGCCCCAAACCTCCTCTTCTTGGGTTCCCCAAAGGCGCTCCTGGCCCCTCCCTCCTGCCGAGTGCCCCTATAGCAAGCAGCTTGTTATGGGGGGCACCTGAGCAGGCTCGCTCCCGAGCCACTGCTCTGTGTGTCAATTCATACACAGGGTGTGGATCGGCCCCGCCCCCGCTCTTTCTTCATTGGCTCACTGGCTGTGATTGACAGTAGCAGGAGCCAATGACTCCTGCTGCCGTTTCAGCCAATGAGCGAAAGTCCCTGGCGAGCCGAGGCTCTTGTGCACATCACTAGATCGAGATGTGGCTCAGGTAAGGATTAGGGGGGCTGCACACAGGTGGTTACATAGATATATAGTAGGTAAGGTTGAATAAAGACAATAGTCCATCCAGTTCAACCTGTGTAGATGTATGTGTGTCAGTGTCTATAATTATTTCCCATATCCCTGTATGTTGTGTTCTTTAAGATGCACATCCAGGAGTCTTTTAAAAATATCCATACTCTCCACTGGCACCACCAATTGTGGAAGAGAATTCCACATCCTTATCGCCCTGACAGTGAAAACCCTATTCATACTTACCTAGGTGGATGCAGCATCAGACCGATGCTGCATCTGTCCCCTGCCGCCTCTGCACTGAGAACCAAGCCACCGAACATTGCCGATGGCTCCCCGAGCGGAGAGCTGCTGACTGTCAGGCAGCATCTCTCCTGCTCTGCTCCTCCACGCTCATTGGAGCACTGAGCTGTAGAGGGGCGGAGATCGGCCATCTCAGTGGCTTGCTGAGAGGCTGAAACTGCCATCAGTCCAGGAAGCTAGCAGATGCCGAGTTCCTAAGTCGGGATGACATGCTGCCTGGACTGATCCTGGTGACGTCAGCGGAGAGCGGACTTCAGACCGCTCTCCCCTGAAAACGGGTCACAGGAGTGCAAAATGAATTGTACTCCTGTGACCCTTAGGAGAAGCTTAGCCTAAAAAGTTTTCCTTTAAGGTTAAACCGCTTCTCCTCCAATCTTAATGTGTGGCCCCGTGTCCTCTTACACTCCCTGACGCTGAATCATTTTTTTCCTATGCTGGAATCACCATTGAGGTATTTGTAAATTGCTATCATATCTCCTCTCAATCGTCTTTCTCTTCTCCAGTGAGAATAAATTTAGTGCTTGTAGTCGTTCCTCGTAATTGAGGTCCTCCAATCCCCATATTATTTTGTTGTCCTTCTTTGGACCCTCTCCAGTTCCAGCATATCCTTCCCGAGGACTGGTGACCAGAACAATCCAGATATGGCTGAACCAGAGTTTTATACAGTGGCAGGATCATCGTTTTATCTCCGGAGTTTGTCTCCTTTTTTTAAGCATGCTAAAATTCTGCTGGCTTTGGTAGCTGCAGCTTGACATTGCATGCTATTGCTCAGTCTGTCATCTACTAGGACCCCCAGATCTTTCTCCATCCTTGATTCCCCCAGCGGTCCCCCCCCCCCCCATAGTGAGTAGTTTGCATTGTTTTTTGCCCCCATGTGCATTACTTTACATTTCTCCACATTAAACCTCATTTGCCATGTAGTTGTCCACTCCATTATTTTGTTCAGGTCTTTCTGTAAAATTTCTATATCCTGCTTATTTTTGTGTCGTTTGCAAAAACTGAGATTGAGCTATTTATCCCAGCCTCTATATCATTTATGAATAAATTGAATAGAATTGGTCCCAAGACAGAACCTTGGGGTACCCCACTTACCACTCCAGACTAGTCTGAGTACATGTTATTTATCACCACCCTTTGTGGGTGTAACCCAATTTTTTACCCAAGAACAAGCCTTATGGTCCACGCCTGCAGACATCAGCTTGTAGATTAAGCGCTTATGGGGAATTGTATCAAATGCTTTTGCAAAATCCAGATACACTAAGTCCACAGGCCTTCCCTGTCTAGATGGCAGCTCACTTCCTCGTAGAATGTTAGCAGATTGGTCTGGCAAGAACAACCTTTTGAAAACTCATGCTGATTACTACTAATGATACTTTTTTTTACTTCAGTAAGTTTTTGGATATAGTCCCTTATCATCCCCTTCAATAATTTACCCACTATTGATGTTAGGCTGACTGGCCTGTAGTTTCCAGGGATTTGTCTCTGCCCTTTTTTTTGAATATTGGTACCACATTGGCTTTTCTCCAATCACTGTCAATGGTGCTGCATGCGGCACATAAAGCCTCTTTTGCCGGCACTCGACTCCCTCCCCATCAGCAGAGCAGCACAGGGAAGTGTAAGCATAAAATACCTTTGGCACGTTTTGTAGCTGCTCAGGTTACTTCATCAGGTGTGGGACGTCAAGGCTTTAGGTGGAACATGGCAGTGGTTTCAAAGTTAGATGTTGTTATGATCATATATTTTTTTATATAGGAATCCGTATATATATATATATTCCATACCTGAGGAAATGCTGATGGCAGACATCTGGCTGCAATAGCCAGCACAGTCATTTCTCTCCTCCAGTCAGTAAACTTCTTTAACTGGCAGATCAGGACAAGTGTTCCGAAGTCAAAGAACCTGCTACAAAATATCGCAACCCGTCTTCCTTCTGAAAAGAGCTCTTCTCTTAAAAAGCATCAGGCTGAGCACAATGTCAAAATGTAACATGGAATTATAGGGTATTACTGGAAATGGCTTATATTACAAGTTATAATTCATGTCAATTGACCGGTATAAGTGCCTGTTGTAAAATATAATAGCATTACCAATCCCCCTTACTTAATGCTGCTGAGATTAATGCAGTTCTGACTGCAAAATGGGGAACGAGGACATAGACAAGGAGCTGCTTTTTATACAGTATCTCTGCTTTTTTTTTTATTATACAGTATATATACATCACACTATCCTGTGCGTGATATTGGGAAATGGCAGCCTTTTTATTCATGGAAAGCAAAGAGGTCCAGTTTCATGCAACCATCAAAGCTTTTATAATTAACCTGAACTACAAAACAGGTAAAAAAAAAATTAAAAACTGACTGTTATAAATACGCTCCCCAACTTAACAGCTATTTATTTTTCTCCTCGTCATACAACCCTCTAAGAAACAGAACAGCCAAATTCCCTGCCCTTAAATGACCCATATTTTGTTTCATCAGCCCACTTATTCTAAGTTTCAAAGCATTTCTGGCTGCGTGGAGAAGAGGGATTTGAACCGGCTTTTTGCAAAGCTCCTCCGAGCATTTCAAGGCGAGCGCGCGGTCTCATGTCTATTAGATGTACTTAGGAGGCTGCGGAGAGTCTGGACTATGTGCGGGATGAAATGTCCTGACCCAGATCCATCCCAATGGGGAACAGGGGAAGAAATTATCTCACAGAAACAGTCAGGGGAACGCTGTAATGTCTTTCTGTCGAGGAGTGAAAATCCTTTTATGTCGTTTTAAGTCATGTTAAGAGCAGACACAGGCAAGTGGGAAATCTTCATAGGGATAGACATTCGTTAGACCTATCCAATCGCCTTGGAGATAAGTGACTATGTGCTAGAGTTCATGTCCAAATCAGCTAGCCCTCTATCGATATCCTCTGCCAGAGACCACATGACCAATGGCTTGGCATTGGTCACATGACCAGGCACTAGTAGGAGGTGGAATTTATCATATTACACAAAAAGTTTCTGGCCTGCTGGAAGCCACAGCTTACATCATGGAGGGAAAGTCATAATTCTTTATTAGAGATAAGCTTGGGTATCCTTCAAACTCATTCGTAACTGAAACTTTTTACTCCAAAGAACCGCGGACCGGGTCATTCCCCACCCCACAGCTCATGTGGGTTGCTGGGCAGAGAAGACTCGACCTCAGCTCATTGGATTAAAAAAAAAAGTAGAACTTCCGAGTCTGGTTTAGAGACGAGTTTGGAGGACACCCATGCTCATCTCTAGTCTTTATCAGAGTAGTTCTATACTTGTTCTGGATCAGTGACTCAGAAAGTACCAAAGCCTTTGGATCCACATGACTGCTGGGAAAGTAGACTTTTTAAAAGAGTTCATATTTAGCAGCCTATGTACTTCTAAAGTAGACATGTCCTTTAACAGTAATAAAGCAAAGTGCCCCTTTCACATGGGGATTCAGCCTCCAATCCATTGAGATTTCCCCCACCAGCACATGGATTGTTAACTTTCCCATATCTCACTTCCAGCACACCCATCGTTCTTCCTTCTATATCCATTCTATATCTCTTTCTAAACAAAGGGCCAGTGTATTATCCTTCAGACTTTAGGGGGGCTGGACTGTGGCCATTGGGAAATCTTTTTTTTTTCTGGCATTAGTGGGAGTAAACAGTATTCCGTCTTTTGTATTAGTGGGAGGAATAGTACCCCATTGTTGATGTCAGTGGCAGGAACTATGCCCTAGTGTTGGTGTCAGTGGGCAGAATAGTGTCTTGTATCAGTGGGATGAATATTGCCCCAAGGGCCAGATAGATTTAAGCAAAGGGCCGCAGCTTGCCCCTGTGCGACAGTTTGGAGACCGCTGCTCTATATCCAGCTCCCAGAATAACCTTTGGTCCTTCCAAATATATTCTGCCCCAGCATAACCATTTTTTGTTCCTCTATACCCTGCCCCAGCATATCTATTGATCTCTCCTCTATAAATTTCCCCCAGCCTATCCATTGGTCTTTTCTCTATACCCTGCCCCCAGCATATCTATTAATCTCTCTTCTATAACTTGCCCCCAGCATATCTATTGGTCTTTCCTCTAAACCCTGTCCCCAGCAAATCGATTGGTCTTTCCTCTATTCCCTGTCCCCAGCATATCTATTGGTTTTCCTCTATACCCTGCCCCCAGCATATTGATTGTTCTTTCCTCTATCCCCTGTCCCCAGCATATCTATTGGTCTTACCTCTATCCCCTGTCCCCAGCATATCTATTGATCTTTCCTCTATTTCCTGTCCCTAGCATACCTATTGGTCTTCCCTCTATATCCCGCCCTAACATACCCATTGGTCTTTCCTCTATACCCTTCCCCAGCATATCTATTGGTTTTCCTCTATACCCTGCCCCCATCATATTGATTGGTCTTTCCTCTATATCCTGCCCCAGCATATCTATTTGTCTTTCCTCTATTCCCTGTCCCCAGCATACCTATTGGTCATCCCTCTATATCATGCCCCAGCATACCCATTGGTCTTTCCTCTATACCCTTCCCCCAGCATATCTTACTGTCTTTCCTCTATACCCTGCTTCCCAGCATATCTTCTAGTCTTTCTTCTATGTTCTACCCCCAGCATTTCTACAGTATTGGTCTTCCCTCTATATCCTGCCCCAAGCATATCTATTGATCTTCCCTCTATGCCCTGCCTCCAGCATATCTATTGGTATTCCCCCTATACCCTGCCCCCAGCATACCCATTTGTCTTCCTTCTATACCCTTCCCCCAGAATATTTATTGGTCTTTCCTCTATATCCTGCCACAAGCATATTGATTGGTCTTTCCTCATTACCCTGCCCACAGTATATCTATTCGTCTTTCCTCTATATCCTAAGGGATGCTCAGTCACATCACGCCGTCAAACAGCACTTACGTCGGCCATAGATGGTTTGAACCCCAGCCGTTTCAGCATGAATCGGCCAAGATTCAAACTGTCTATGGGGAGGTTGACTGTACTCAAGTTGATCCAGCCAAAGTCATGACTTTTTTAGTAATTTACAAATTTGCTGGGAACTAATTCTATTCTTGCAACACTTGGCATTCTGTTCTTTCTTGCTCACTGTTGTCAATAGTTCCAAGGCTGCATTCTATAAAATACCGAATGGAGGTCTTACATTACCGAAGTGGCTTTTATTATCAGTCAATGATTTGTGTCTAAGTGAACGGACGCAGCACTTTTCTTGGTGTCAGTCCATGTTTTCATTACTACGTCTGTTGCTGTCAGCGAGTCATGTTAACATCACTCATGCATTAACCTGCGCATCTGTAAGCACTGCGGCGCTCGGGGACAGAGAATTGTGCTTGTCGTCTAACAGTCGTTATTTTGAGATGAAATAAAAATTGTACCACAGTGAAGGCCTTGTTTACCTGCAATTATACTGTGCTGTGCTGCCTTGGTTTAAAGATCCAGAAAATCACTGATAGTATGGAGAGCGGAGAGCAGTCCATATCGACCTGTAATGGGTTTCTTAAACTCATATTTCGGTTATGGACAGTTTCTGGGGGACACAGTTTCAAAACGGCATTGGTCAGGGGATCATATCTCATACCTGCCCATCCCTCTATTTCCTCATGCAGTTTATAGTGTCATTTCAGTTAGCACATGTTTTGCGGTACATATGCGGTATTTAACTTAGACATATGTAATATGCATATTGCAAGCAGTCCATATGCTCCCTAAACTGAACCTTTCTGTAACCTAACAAGTTTTATTTCATCTCAAAATAACGACTGTTAGGCGACAAGCACAATTCTCTGTCCCCGAGCGCCGCAGTGCTTACAGATGCGCAGGTTAATGCATGAGTGATGTTAACATGACTCGCTGACAGCAACAGACGCAATAATGAAAACATGGACTGACACCAAAAAAGTGCTGCGTCCGTTCACCTAGACATTCTCCGTGAATATATTACTGACATCAGAAATAGTATTGATTTTTTTTTTGTTTGTTTAGGTTTCACCTTTCATCATAAATCACCCTTGGGCTCTAGTATACTGGACTTTGCCTGAGCTTAGATGATGTCATCAGTCTGCTGCAGGCAAGGGGAAGTATTGTCTCAGTCTCCTCTCCACTAGAGATCATGCCGCAAGGTTGTAAATTTATTTGTAGCAAATCACAAAATGAGAGGTCGCAGTAGGAGCTGTGTTGGACATTAATAAACACAGCCAAGAACTGTACAGGCATCAGGATTTCATGACATCAGCTGGCATCTTAACGACTTCAGCTCCAGAAGATTTAACCCCCCCACCCCACCCCACCCTTTTATGACCAGGCCATTTTTATTTATTTTTTTAACATTCTTTTCTATTATTTTCAAATTAAAAAAGTACAAAGAGGGCACAAATAGTACAGAAAAAAGTACAACATGTACAAAGTAAACACAAAAGTTTAGGTTCAAAATCTGGTAGAGACATACGGAAGATGGCAGAAACATGAAAAGCTATGACCTCACATTAGCTCGCTTTCAAGCGGTCAGTCCACATTTTCCATTGCGAATCACAGACCTTCCCGCTGGTCGGTGGGAGCCTCTCTAATGCTACTGGTCTCCCAAACCTGACCCCTGACTGTGACAAGCTACCTGTGGATGGCGGAAGTCAGCAGCAATGGCGACCCTAGGGGGGGGCAGAGGGGGCCCTGACCCCCCTAACATTATGCTGTGCCCCACCATGTGCCCCCCCCAAAAAAAAATTTTTTTTGTTTTTTTGTTTTACAAAAAAGGCAATGTCTAAGAGGGAGAGCGTCCCCAGTCAGCTCCTGCGGGTGATTCCTCCCCCCCTCCCTCTGCTCGCTGACACTGCATAATGTGAGCGCTCACACAACCACGGCCGCCCGATCTGCTCCTTCCCCTGCATCCTCATTGGCAGGGAGAAGAGAGAGTTGCAGGAAGGACTCCACCAGGACTCTCAGTTACTGAAAAAACAGACTGATTTCTCCCGTCCTTAGGACAGGAGAACCAGCCTGTAAATTCCAAGAGATGCCAGACCAGCGCTGTCAATAGCAGGGGCAGGACAGCAAGAGGAGGCTGGGGAACCCCACAGTGTCAGTACACCAGGGCCTGGTGGCAAGACAACCTTTGCAACCCTGATAGTTCTGCCACTGCTTTGGACCCTTATATTTTCTTGGTATGCTGGTGACATATATCTCTTGTTTTCTGCCACCCTGGGGGCCCCAATACATTAGGAATGGAGCTCACTGCAGAACATGTGAAAGGGCCGTTGTGGGATCGTAGTAAAGGGCCCCAGGATATATATAATTGCATTTTATAGTTGCCCCCCTACTTTTGTCCCTGTCCCCCCATGTGCCCCCCCTAAATATGAAAGCTGGAGACGCCACTGGTCAGCAGGTGATCATACTTTTCAGATTGGGTCTAATGAGGTATGTAAATGCATAAAGGGGAATTTGAAACAGAACACAGTTGAAAACAGTCAGGGGGAGTACTGTGATATCTGACAGAGGAAGAAAATACCTGGAAGTTTTACACTGGCATTTGCATGCATTTAACATATATCTGATGGTAGGCCCAGTTTAAGCCTGACATATACATAACAAACAAAATCCAGCAGTGGCTCATCCTGGAAGATCCGCAGAACCTGCTAGTGAAGCAGACCTCCAATTAGCATCAGACATGGCTGTCATAACATTATCCTGGGGGAATAGAGGCTCTGCAAAATATTCATTGTTTTTTGCAGCAGGGATGAGAGTGAAACCCAGCGTCTGCAATACAAAGACATTACTTATTTATAGATAACAAAAAAGCAATCCTTTGCTAATAAAATTGGGAGATCCTAAGGGGGTGAGCTTGCAGGGGAGAGGGGACAGGCTGCGTGCCAATAACATTATCGCTTTCATTAATCAATATTGCTTTGCCGGACCTATCTGTTGCGAGGAGCTAAAATGCGGATGATTTTGTGTCCTTTGGAAATTGATATCATTGCAGAGCTGGTTAGGAAAAAGGGAGAGAAGGCCAGGAGGAATTATTCTGCCTGTCAACATGAAAATGCAACTGGTAGAGACACGGGGATTAGCATGCGGATGAACGCACCCCGGCTGCGCTTACATAACGGGAGTGCGAGTGAGCGAATGTCACTGAGCTGCGCGAGTGTGAACCGCTCAGGAAGAGTCTCGCTCGCCTCTGCAGGGCCTAATTATAAAGGTCTGTGAAATATTCCCTTTCCGTATCCGCCATATGACACACATAGGGGATACATTTGACGGATACTTAGGATGCTTTATGATACCTTGTTCTGCAGACTATGGAGCTCGGATACTGAAGTGAAAAAAAAAAAAAGCATAAAGCAGACAGACTAAAATAATCAGATAAATGAATAAATGTGCTATCATTGGGTTCAAGTGGCTCCTCTCCTGCATACTTTGATTTTATTTGTAGAGAAAATTCAGTGCCAGTCTTCTGGTGGGGCCTCATCGCTGCCAAGCGCACTTTTTCTACACAGATGTTGGAAACGCATTGTAGTCCAAGCCTCCTACTACTCCGGCCTGGTGTCCATCTGACATTCCTTTTGGTCTAATTGTCTCTCCTGTTCTTTGAACATGGAATCACTCCAATTGGTATGTGGGGTCAAGAACCCCCATTGATTATTTATCATTTTTCAGTGTTCTTTTCTTTTATTTACTTTCTCTTCTGGTAAATTCTTTTTCGTCAAAGCATATCTATATAACCCACGTTTCAGATTTATGTCCTTTCTGATATGTCTCTTTGTATTTTTAGAATTAAAACAAATGTAACATATACTCAACTCTCAACCCCTGATGAAAGTATCAAAATACTGGAAACGCGTCGGGTGCTGGGGTGCACCACCCTTCGGAGAGCACATAGGTTAATTTGTATTTCATCATTTTTTGTATTGGTGTTCTGTTTTTTGTTTGATGTACTTATGTGATGTGTAGACGTCATATGTCTTTTTATCTCATACTATTTAATAAAAAGATACTTTTTTATACTTCAGAGTTGGTGGTCTTTCAAAGTCCCATTTAGGGGGTATTTCTTCTTTTTGTTCTTGATTTTATTTGTGAGCTTACCACAGTGTGCACCAGTAGCTGCAGCAAGTCAAATAGAGACACCCTAATTTCCTGGCTGGAGAACGTTCAGCATCCTCTAGCCCAGGGATATGCAATTAGCGGACCTCCAGCTGTTGCAAAACTACAAGTCCCATCATGCCTCTGCCTCTAAGTGTCATGCTTGTGGCTGTCAGAGTCTTGCTATGCCTCATGGGACTTGTAGTTCTTGTAGTTGCATATCCCTGCTCTAGCCTACCCAAGCCTGACTGTCCCTATACCCCCTTCCCTCTTTCATTGTTTGGATTTCAGTTCTTTCAATCACAGAGAATCAACTTCACATGTGAGAGTTACCTAGGGCTGTTGCATGCAAATACTCCTTGCCTTGGAACATTCCCTCCAGACACTCCCCATCAACGCATTTTTATGTTTACATAGCTCCTCCCACAAGCCAGCCCATTGCTTACATCAGCACTGAGAGGAGTGCTGAGAACAGCATGCTGTGCAGTGGTGGCCCGTCCATTAGGGGTGCAGGGGTGCCGCCCCCCTAATCCATGAGTCTGGCCCTTAATCTACATTCAGGGTGCTGGACACATGGATTTCAATGTTTTTTTTTGTAGTTTCTTTTTAAGCACATGATTAGAGCCTGAGGCTGTGGCTTCAAAAAAGGGTGGGCTCGGGGGGGCACAGAGCACTGTGCCCTGAGCCTACCCAGTTGTGTGACAATAGCAAATTAATATTCGCTATTGTCTTCCTGATTTTCTTCCCGGCCAATCAGGAAGCGGGTCTTAAGGCCCCAATTGGCCGAGAGAAGCGATCGTAGTGGTTCCCGAGGGAAGGAGGAGGGAAGCTGCCGAGGACGAAGCCGCCGTGAAGCCGGAGGCGCAGGGGGAAGCCACCAAGGAGGAAGCCCCTGCCAAAAAGTAGGAGGTGCAGGAAAGAGCCGAAGCTGCTAGATGGGGTAAGTGCGGGGCTGGTGGGGGGGACGGACGAGTGACCGACCGACTGACGGAAGAACCAACCGGAGGGGGGGTGGGTGGCGACAGGTGTACTGTTTGCGGCCCCCCTCAAAATATACAGCACCAGTCGCCACTGGTGCTGTGATGGTTTCAGGAAGCTTTTTAGGCCACTCCCTCTCACCAGCTCTGCCTGCGTTGCACAGAAAAGCACAGAGACCCAGTGATGATGTCATTGGGTCTAAAAAAAAAGCATGTAAAAAAAATGGAAATGCTTTATTTAAAGATATCATTTGTATATTGGTGAGGGGGTAGGGTGGAACCAGGGAAGGGAAAATATAAGCAGAATAGACCTCAGTTTTAAAGGATAAATTCACCTTTGGGAATATTTTACATGTTCCACCCATTTTTTAGGATGGGTGCCCAACCCCCCCCCCCGGCAGTAATACAGGGAGAAGTTCCCCATGTTTAAGACCAGCGTGGCCGTGCGGGGCTGCGCCTCCACACCGGCCTGTCATTCATTCACACAGCTTTGTGTGTGAATGAACTACGACTCCTGACAACCTTTGCGGTTGTCAGCTTATAGTTCTCAACGAACTGTCACGGCGCTGTGGTTCATTGATTCTTCCTGTCAGATTGTATCTGCCTGCCTTTACAGGATGTATGGGCACACAGATACACTGGCAGATCTGCAGGAGACCTGCATGGCATCAGCGATCTGCTGATCGCTGGTGGGTCTGCTGATCGCTGGTGGGTCTGCTGATCGCTGGTGGGGCTGCTGATCACAGGTGGGTCTGCTGATCACAGGTGGGTCTGCTGATCGCTGGTGGGTCTGCTGATCACAGGTGGGTCTGCTGATCGCTGGTGGGTCTGCTGATCGCTGGTGGGTCTGCTGGTCACTGGTGGGTCTGTTGATCACTGGTGGGTCTGCTGATCACAGGTGGGTCTGCTGATCGCTGGTGGGTCTGCTGATCACAGGTGGGTCTTCTGATCATAGGTGGCTCTGCTGATCGCTGGTGGGTCTGCTGATCGCTGGTGGGTCTGCTGATCACTGGTGGGTCTGCTGATCACTGATGGGTCTGCTGATCGCTGGTGGGTCTGCTGATCGCTAGTGGGTCTGCTGATCACAGGTGGGTCTGCTGATCGCTGGTGGGTCTGCTGATCACAGGTGGGTCTGCTGATCGCTGGTGGGTCTGCTGATCACTGGTGGGTCTGCTGATCGCTGGTGGGTCTGCTGAACGCTGGTGGGTCTGCTGATCACAGGTGGGTCTGCTGATCGCTGGTGGGTCTGCTGATCACTGGTGGGTCTGCTGATCGCTGGTAGGTCTGCTGATCGCTAATGTGTCTGCTGATCACAGGTGGGTCTGCTGATCGCTGGTGGGTCTGCTGATCACAGGTGGGTCTGCTGATCGCTGGTGGGTCTGCTGATCACAGGTGGGTCTGCTGATCGCTGGTGGGTCTGCTGATCGCTGGTGGGTCTGCTGATCGCTGGTGAGTCTGCTGATCGCTGGTGAGTCTGCTGATCGCTGGTGGGTCTGCTGATCGCTGGTAGGTCTGCTGATCACAGGTGGGTCTGCTGATCACAGGTGGGTCTGCTGATCGCTGGTGGGTCTGCTGATCACTGGTGGGTCTGCTGATCACTGGTGGGTCTGCTGATCGCTGGTGGGTCTGCTGATCGCTAGTGGGTCTGCTGATCACAGGTGGGTCTGCTGATCGCTGGTGGGTCTGCTGATCACAGGTGGGTCTGCTGATCACTGGTGGGTCTGCTGATCGCTGGTGGGTCTGCTGATCGCTAGTGGGTCTGCTGATCACAGGTGGGTCTGCTGATCGCTGGTGGGTCTGCTGATCACAGGTGGGTCTGCTGATCACTGGTGGGTCTGCTGATCACAGGTGGGTCTGCTGATCGCTGGTGGGTCTGCTGATCACTGGTGGGTCTGCTGATCGCTGGTGGGTCTGCTGATCGCTAGTGGGTCTGCTGATCACAGGTGGGTCTGCTGAACGCTGGTGGGTCTGCTGATAACAGG